>CM076580.1:1734578132-1735123618 GCA_034641835.2 Pinus albicaulis | reverse complement strand
AAACAGATAGCTTAAACAACAGATCGCATCAATAACTCATCATTTCCTATCCTTTACAATACAAAATGCATCTCTATTTATAACAATCTAGCCTCAACTTTCCTATGGTCTGCAACCCATGGTTTTCGGACCCTTAGTTTACCCTTTGACCCATTATAATGCGTTTGGGGCTTTGACCCACCCCAAAACCCCTCCGCTAGATGAAATATAATCAAAAATATAAAAAATGGCCCAGTTTTGCAGCTTGTTAGGAGACCCCGTTCCAACAGTCCCCCAACACAATCTTGTGACCCGTCCTGAGTCACTGCAGTGGCGCGGCTTCGACTTGCGTGTGCGAGGTAGTCAGAGTGCAGAGGAGTGGTGGGAGCATGTCTTTACTCTGGGCCGCAGCTTGTTGCGCAATGTTAACCAGTGTTAGGGAGGCAGGGCCATCTGGAGCTGCGATAACCCGTTCTAATAGCCAGTGGAGGCGCGTAATGGCAGACTGAGCATCTTCGGTGAGCTGGAGTGCGGTATCAACCCATGGTTTCAGCCGTTTTCAAGTGACATGCTTGGTGTGGTGAAGGTTCTCAATCCTGTCCAAGATGGCTAGACACTGCACAGAGATGGTGGAGGGTGAGGAGGCTCTGACTTGGTCTAGAGCAGTGTCCGCCTGCTGCAATTCCATCTGGATATGCTAAAGCGTGGAATGGTGCTGGATGTCCATCCATAGTTGGGTAGATACTTCGACCAGTTGTGCGCCCTGTGTCAGTTGTTCTTTAATAATCTGCATCGCCTCTGTGACCACTACAATTCGCTGGTCCCGTACTTCCTGAGGTACGTTATACTGCTGTTGCCTAGCTCGGTCATGGTGGCAAACTTCACGCAACACTCTGGTGTGTAGTCCTTGTAGCTATGTGCGAGATAGTTGTGCTAAATCAATTTGGATGTCCCCCGTAGTTGGATCAGGAGCATTGACGAGGGCAGTTCGAGGGAGGGAACACACATTGCTTCGGCTGGGTGGTGTTCTGGAGTTGCGTAGAAGTCGCAGCATGTCCCTATATTGTGGCGTTCCTGCTGTGCGTGGCTTGCAGACAATCCTTTCTGTCGGGAGCCAGCATTCACCCCTATGACTACACTCAGCATTCCCAGGCTCTCTGGTTGGGTCCATTCTAGCAACACGAAAGCGGGCAACCTAGAGAATGTTAAGGAGCGCAAAAAACCAGTATGTAGATAGAAAAATCATGTTGTAGGGTGAATAGATAGCCTGGTGTGTAATTATCCAGCCATTCGCACATCGGCTGGAGCTATTTAATGGTGGAGTAGCCCATTTGTGAGACTGACCATCGATCAGGTAGATCAATCTTACCATAAATGGCTGCATTGATGATCTACCGTCGATTGTGCGTACTTGTAAGAGCCATTTTTTATTAAATCGAGATGTGCTAATGGTCGTCTTACGTGCCTGAGGTCGTTTCCACTGAATGTCAGACCACAAATGATGCCTGTATGGCATTTGCGTACCCTGAATGAAGGTCAACGCGAGGTGTGTCTGCAAGTTGGCCATCAGTATTTTCGAGCCATGTGCTTTGCCCTTGGTTGGAACTTCCTTGCACCAGAGGGCTGTGTCACGCATCCTCATGCCATTTATTACTTGAGGCGTTCTCAAATTATTCAAATTACACATGGGTCTGGGTAGGTCCGTAACCCGACGCATGCCCAAGTCAGTGGTACGCTGACAAGCCTATTCGTGCAAGGCTTGATCGCACCCTTCAGTGTGGTATGTCAGCAAGTTTCCACGTAGGTCGACTGACCTCGGAGTCCATCTGGAAATCGGGGTCCCTATGTGCAGGATAACCCTTCTCCAATACTTCCCCTGAGCGAAGAATATCGGTCCTTGCATAGGTGCTCCGCGCAATGTTAGTGGTAGTGCCTCGAGCCTATGTTCCGTGGGAATCTTAGGTTCAACCGTCTCCTGATTATCATCTGTGTCCTCTTGGCAGGGCAGGTTCCTTTCTGTGGTAGAGATGCGTGAAAAATTCCTGACGGTTTTGAAGACATGGGAGAACCAAAGCTTCGTGCAATTGGCCTTACCAATTTTCCAGCTCCTCATCAGAGTCAGAAAAACATTCACTGTCCTTTTCCTAGCAGAGCATCCCTTCATCTGTGGGGTTAACTTGATCTTCATCTTGCGCAATTAATTTATAAATGTGATCTAATTCCTCCTCCTCATAGGCTGGCTCTGTATACCATGCACCTTCTACTGGATCTAGTGGTACTATGACACTCGTACCTTTTCTTTCAAACACCATGCTGCGTTTCTTGAGATTGATGACACCCCCCATGTCAATTTCCCAGTCTAGTCCAAGGAGCGCAGGGTATGGATCTGCATCTTCCACAATTTCTATGTCTTCAAAGTCAGCTAGGACCCTTACCCCTGTGATGTCAACCATGACTTTTGGTAACCTCCCTAGAGGGATGATTTTTTGTTGATTGGCCATTCGCAGCTATATGGTGGACCATTCTAATTTAGATTCTCCCATTCTTTGTCATGTCTTCTTTGGTAATACATTCGCATTTGACCCCAGATCTAAGATAACCTGATCCATCTCGTGGTCACCAATCTACGCAATCAGTCACATCTCTCTTTCGGTTTGCTTCTTATAGCTATATAGTTTTTTTACATCCTTGGTTTCAAGGATCAGATTGGTCTGAACTACACAGGTATTCAGTAGTGCTTGGAGATTACCTACAGCCTGCGGATTTCGTAGCAGCTTCAGACATGCCTTTAAAAAGGGCTCAACCCCTTCCTCTATCTGAGGTTGTGTTGGCTGCTGCATAGGGACTTTGAGTGGTGTTTTTTCTTTGAAAGGCACCCCTTCCTGGGAGGCAAGCTACTCTTTTGCTCCCTGGGTGATCAGCCCGCTGCTTGTCATGAATTTTACACAAGGACCCACCTTTCTTAGCTCAGATTTAACTCTTTGTACGTTCTGTGTAGGGGTGGGTTGCTTTTCCTGCATCTTGGCTATTAAAATTGGGCAGTCCTCTACCTCATGGTCCAGCTGCCTACAATATTTGCATGATGGCTTGGTGGGATTCGGGCATTCTCTGGCAAATTTCCCTATTTCCCCACAGTTATAACAGAAAAGCTACCCACATCCTCGTCCTGCGCTTCCTCCCCGACCTCCTCTGCCTCGGGCTGGTGATCCTCCAATGTGTGCAGAAAGCATTGGTGATGCAGGGTCTGATTGTATCCTATATAAGTTCCTACGATCCATAATTAAGTCATAAGGATGATAGTTCTACTCATCATGTCCCACTGATCGGAAAAATCAGCACCATTGTTACTTTATTTCTGGGACATACTGTAATTTTCCCAATTTTAGCCTCAAGCTAAAATGGAAAATTATAGTGGCATATTTTAATTTCGCTTAATAAAATGGGTAAGGAGACCCCTTAACCCCTTTGATGGAAAATAACACTCCTTGTGTGAAAGGAGAAATAATAAAGCAGCTGAAATAAACACCCCATGGTGTGAACATGATGAGGATCACCTTGAGTTGGCCATCTTTGACCAAGTCAACAGCGTTGCCTTAGAGGGGTGGCTTGCATTAGAAGACAACACAACTTTTGGAGGGAAATCACTCAAAAGTGAATGGAAACCCTAATTGTGGGTCCTATGGTGAAAGAGAGTTCATTTTCTTTATAAGAAAGAAGGAGCAGCTCATTTGATTCATGCTTTGATTCAAAAGTTTCATGGTGAGGCCAAGGACTTGCATATCCAGGCTGTTTAGCAGGATTGCAATGCTCTTGAGCACTGGGGGTGTTTCTGGTGGGGATCCCCCACCTCTTCCTCATGGGAGGAGAGGATTTGAGCTGCATTTCCTCATTCCGGCATTTGGCCAAGCTCACTCCTTCAGTTGCAGCGTTATTTCTGTAGCAGAATGGTGCTGTGTAGTTGGGGAAGCAGCAGAGGAACTCATTGAGTATTTCACTACTTGCTTTTCAGTGGAGGAGGGATTATTCATGGGAAGAGCTATAGAGGGGGCTCTTGGACTTCATTCTAGATCTATGGCATCAGGCCACTCATTCACCATCTCCCACTGCGCATTCACTAGGACAAACTGCGTTATTTTATGAGGGCAGTGTTGATGTAGATTCTTGTGCTCATCAGGAGGAGTGCTTTGAGTGAAATGGGATCAAACCATTTTCCCTTGAGGAATTCAATCAGAGGAGGGCATCAGAATTTCATATCATCCATAGCCTCATGATCATTGGTTCCAGCTGCAGTGACAATTTATTTGTCACTATTGTATTTTGTCCGACATTTCTAGCAATCTCCTTGAGATTGGCTAGAAATCCTATATTCAGCCCATTTTCTCATGTATGGGAATTTATTTGTATTCCTTCAGCTCTATCATCCTTTTTTATGTATTCAATAGCTGCATCTCTCATAGAGACTGCACAATTATGGTTTTCTAGCATTTCTATGTAGTTGCAGCTACTCCGGCATTACATTGTTTATTCATTGGAGATTGGTTCTAATGCTTGAGGGCTTTGTACCTCATGATATTTATATATAATATTATTGATATAATAATAATATGATGGCGGTGATATTTACCCTCTCATGATACATTCATATTTACAGAGTTTCAGATTAATGTTTTGCATATTGTTGTAAGCTCTCTCTTTGAGCATTGTTTTAGAGATCTAGTTTGGGGAGTTATGTATAACCCATCTAGAATCATTTATTTAAGCTCAATTTCTGTAGGGAAGTTGTATATGAGTTATTCTAGGGCGTCCCAGTGGTGGTTTGTCTTATTTATGCAACAACTTCCTTATACAGCATCCTCAAGGACCCTGTAGCAGGATTTCCCGAGGTGGAATATTGCATATCCATCCGCAGAGTCTGTGAAGGGCCAGGTAGCCTCAGGATCTCTCCCTTATTTGAAGGAGACATATCCTGTAAATTCCCCAATATTCAATCTCTGAAATGGACTTGCAGTGTCTCACTGAAGAAGGAAAAATGGAACATCTTAAGATGTTCTCGATGGAGCAGAAAATCCCCAATTTGGGACATTACAGTGGTATCAGAGCATGATCTTGGCTTAGCCTGTGCCCAATATCTAATTTCATCAGCAAGAGGAGCTTCTCTGCAAAGAGAGGAGATTTACAAAGGAGACAAGGAAAGAGGAATGATGGAAGAGGAAGTTTCCTTTCTTCTTTTCCAGACCATTGAGGAGATTATTGAAGATCTGTTGAAAGGGAAAATTTGGAGGAATTTTATGAAAGGGGTTTGTGGATGGAGCAAGCCCTAGCTATTTTTATGAAGGGTGTGAGAATTCAGCCACACATGCAGATCCACAGTGCAGTACATTGCCCATAGCTACTGCAAGAAGGATGGAGGAAAAGTTGAGGCCTTTGGAGGAGCAGCACTGCAACTCAAAGGTATGATTCATGATAGATGATTTCAGAGTTCTATTTCATGTTCTCATGCAAATGAGAGATCATATGTTGGAGTCACAATGATTTTTGCAAAGGGGATTGATGAAATCAGTGTGCAACTGGGTGTGACAAAACTTCAAACACTTTGCATGCATGGAGGGGAACCATGAAACAATGATCATTCCATCTCTCTAGAGGGGGAGTAAATCAGAAGAATGGCTTGCTAGAGGAAATACCCCCATTGTATGAAGGGAAATATTTGATTTGTGAGGGTGTGGAGATATTTCTAAGGAAGGCCAAGGCCTCTCATTGAGGAGGAGACACACTCACATGTTGGTAGAGAGGAGGTGCATAAAAGAACATACAGCGCTGCACCATTGGAGAAAGAAGAAGAGCAGAAGGATCAGCATGAAGGGATGATGGAAATTCACCCTTATCTATTTTTCAGACATTCTCTTCACATGGGAGAAGGACTGCACTGCGAAGTAGAGAGAGAGGACCTTTCATTCCTCTCATATACACAGTCCACTTCCTATCTTGATGTCTCACCTTTGGAGGTTTTCCACTTGGGAGGCCACATGATCTAGTGATGATGAGAGGCATCATGTTTTTTTTTGGTTCACCACTCATTGGATTCCATAGGGGTGGAGACATTGGAGGAGTCTAGCATAGCGCAGTGAGTCTAGGGATGAGAACAAGGAGGAGGGATACACTCTCATTTTCAGTACCACCCATTCTCACCAGTTTTACTGCGCAGATAGAGTTTTCTGCATGGATGGAGGATAGCATCTTCATGATGTTGGATGACTGCTCCATGGATTTGGTGAGAGAGAGGCCACTTCCTTTGGGGAAGGGCTCTTTCATGCTTTGGATTAGATGGAGGCCACTCATGCTTACATTGCCCAGGATCGGGAGATTCTTTGGAGGTAATAGTCTCTCATGGGAGGCTTATTTTCAGAGATCATCATTTCTTTGAGCATGAGCAGCTGCATGATGGAATGGCAACAACTTGGAGGAGGAATTTGACATGAGGGGATTTCAAGGTAGCAGTCAGCAGCGTGATGGAGCACCACATTGCATAATACCAGCACTGTCTATGGGGAGGATTGATCCGGGATGGAGGACTTAGATTTGGTTGAGTATTCCCCCAAGATCTTGATGCATGCATGATTCTTGATGACCAAGAGGGATATGAATGATGCATAGTTTATGATATGGTCATCTAACGTTATGGCAGATTCTTCTTGGCTAGGGCTTCTAGTCTCAAGAAGAGATTATTGCATGCAGCATTTGAGGACTTCCTAGCCATGCACTTGGATGCATACTTTGATTGGCTAGAGGATTTCACTTGGAGGGAATTCATCATGGCACCTATCAGAATAGGGAGAGATGCATAGCCCGCTTGTTATGGTGGAGAGGACCTCACAGCCACTTCCCTACTCATTAGAGGTAGAGGGAAATTATCAGTTGGGCCATTTCAGCTCAAGAGCCCAAGTACAAATTGGAGAAGGGAGCACCATTTGGAGAGTGAATTATATGTTTGGAAATCCAATTGGGAGCACTATTCTCCCCATTACACATGTTCTATATTGCAGGAGACACCATTGGGCAAACCATGATTGCCATACTATTACTTTTCTCTTCTTGTGGGGCAAACCACTTGTAGAATTTGGAGAGGCATTTCATGGATGAATATTTTGATGGGGTAGCTTGGGCCACTCTTGGAGGCCACACCATTTCAGCCCAAGGATAGTAGAAACCCCATATTTACTACAAAGGGAGAGAGGAGCTTATTGCGATGAAGCAACAAAACTCTCCATTAAGCCCCATTACATTGAACAGAACTGGGGGGCAAGGTTTTCATTTGGATGATAGCATGGTTGAGGAGATCATTAGTGAGATTATATTTCCCATGCATGTCATCACTCCTACCTTGAGAAGGCCATAGTTCAGCAGGAGGATTTCCACCTACACCTTCTATCTTTCCGGGTGTACACTATTCTAGTTTGCATACTTGGGAGGAGGCATCGGAGGACAATTTTATTGTAGCATACCTTGAGCAGCGGTGGGGATTTTTGATGAGGAGGCCATAAGAGAAGAAGGGGGAGAAATTTTGTTCTCTCTATGCAGTTGCTTTGGGACAAGCAACATGTGGGAGGGGAGGACTATAATGTTCCCAATTTTAGCCTCAAGCTAAAATGGAACATTATAGTGGCATATTTTAATTTCGCTTAATAAAATGGGTAAGCAGACCCCTTAACCCCTTTGATGGAAAATAACACTCATTGTGTGAAAGGAGAAATAATAAAGCAGCTGAAATAAACACCCCATGGTGTGAACATGATGAGGATCACCTTCAATTGGCCATCTTTGACCAAGTCAACAGCGCTGCCTTAGAGGGGTGGCTTGCATTAGAAGACAACACATATTTTGGAGGGAAAGCATTAAAAAGTGAATGGAAACCCTAATTGTGGGTCCTATGGTGAAAGAGAGTTCATTTTCTTTATAAGAAAGAAGGAGCAGCTCATTTGATTCATGCTTTGATTCAGAAATTTCATGGTGAGGCCAAGGACTTGCATATCCGGGCTGTTTAGCAGGATTGTAGTGCTCTTGAGCACTGGGTGTGTTCCCGGTGGGGATCCCCCACCTCTTCCTCATGGGAGGAGAGGATTTGAGCTGAATTTCCTCATTCTGGCATTTGGCCAAGCTCACTACTTCAGTTGCAGCGTTATTTTTGTAGCAGAATGGTGTTGTGTAGCTAGGGAAGCAGCAGAGGAACTCATTGAGTCTTTCACTACTTTCTTTTCAGTGGAGGAGGGATTCTTCTTGGGAAGAGATATAGAGGGGGCTCTTGGAATTCATTCTAGATCTGTGGCATCAGGCCACTCATTCACCACCTCCCACTGTGCAGTCACTAGGAGAAAATGCGTTATTTTATGAGGGTAGTGTTGAGGGAGATTCTTGTGCTCATCAGGAGGAGTGCTTTGAGTGAAAGGGGATCAGACCCTTTTCCCTTGAGGAATTCAATTATAGGAGGGCATAAAAATTTCAGATCAGCCACAGCCTCCTGATTATTGGTTCAAGCTGCAGTGACAATTTATTTGTCACTATTGTATTTTGTCCGGCATTTCTAGCAATCTCCTTGAGATTGGCTAGAAATCCTATATTCAGCCCATTTTCTCATGTATGGGAATTTATTTGTATTCCTTCAGCTCTATCATCCTTTTTTATGTATTCAACAGCTGCATCTCTCATAGAGAATGCGCAGTTATGGTTTTCCGGCATTTATGTGTAGCTACAGCTACTCTGACATTACATTGTCTATTCATTGGAGATTGGTTCTAATGCTTGATGGCTTTGTACCTCATGATATTTATATATAATATTTCTGATATAATAATAAGATTATGGCTGTGATATTTACCCTTTCATGATACATTCAGATTTGCATAGTTTCATATTAATGTTTTTCATATTGTTGTAAGCTCTCTCTTTGAGCATTGTTTTAGATATCTAGTTTGGGGAGATCTGTATAACCCATCTATAATAATTTATTTAAGCTCATTTTCTGCAAGGGAGTTGTATATGAGTTATTCTAGGGCATCCCAATGGTGTTTTGTCTTATTTATGCAGCAACTTCCTTATACAGCATCCTCAAGGACCCTGTAGCAGGATTTCCTGAGGTGGAATATTGCATATCCATCGGCAGAGTCTGTGAAGGGCCAGCTAGCCTCAGGATCTCTCCCTTCTTTGAAGGAGACATATCCTGTAAATTCCACAACATTAAATCTCTGAAATGGACTTGCAGTGTCTCACTGAAGAAGGAAAAATGGAACATCTTAAGATGTTCCCGATGGAGCAGAAAATCCATCATTTGGGACATTACACATACTCACCTAGCCAAGGGCAATGGTTCGTATCATGCAGTACTGCTACCCAACAATCATCACACCATATTGCAGGTCCATCTGCACCTGGTCGTAATAGGACGGGTTCCCTACTTACCCCTGGGCGTACTGGGCTAGGTCTTCTTGCTTGCATGTAATCCGTCAACACAGGGCACTGATCCTTCGTATGGCCAGACACCTAGCATCATGTGCACCAAAGATCTGCGCAACAGTACTTTCCTCGCTCTTTTCATAGGTTCTATATCTCCATATGCATAGCCCCAAGTTGTTCCTGGATATTTTGTACCCTTGCTGATGTATCCTCTCAGGGGGCAGCCTCTAGTTTCATAGCGACTTCCATAGCCTTCTCCTGCGACTCAAAGGTCTGATGACTCATTGGCGTGCACAGGTGAGGTAACAACATAGTGATGAACCATTCCGTATGTTTTCTATCATCATATTCAAATCCTCCTTCCCTGATTTCTTTCTTCAGTCGCTGATCAGCCTCCCATACTGACTCAGATGCACCTTGTTTGAAGTCCTTTACTTCTGCTACCAACTAGGAATAAGATTTCGACTTCCTGAACTGGTGCTTCAAAGAATCCCTGATATCTTGAATATATGTGCCCCCATTCTAGGTAATATACCACATATACCAGTCCAGGGTCCTATCCTCGAAGGCCAACGACAGCTGCATCTTTTTTACCGTATCACTCACCACATTCTGTGCAGTCCATATGGAGTCTGCAAAGAACCAAAATTGGTCCATATCCTCATCTCCTATCCCCTTGAAGGTAGGTAGTTTCAAATGTGAAGCCATATCACTGTCTAGGGAGGGTGGCGGTATAGGCGAATTCTTACCTTTGCGGTTGAGGTGGCGATGTTGCTGGGAGATCTTGCACAGCTGGTTCCTGCAACGGGTTGTAGACGGATTTCCCTCCGTCAAGGTTGGTCCAATAGTATTTACCACTACAGGTCGCGCTCCCGTCTAGATCCGAGGTCATTCAGTCAGTATGACTACAAAGAATTCTCTTTTTGCACATTAATTTCTTGATCAGTAATGGTAACGTCCTTAGAAATTTTCCTCGGAATCCTTTGAAGAATCGTTGTTCGGCCTCATAGTATGATACAAACTGATTAATGGAAAATTCTTTCACAAATCCTCCCAGCACACTATCCACCTAGTGATCCACCATACGTGTGATAGTATTATCAGTTTTTTCTAGCTACTCAAGCAGCTCCGGGGTCCACTGAGTGACTCGCTTGTCCTTCCAACACTTCTGGAATTTCACAAGCCTGGCCAACCACTCCTGGAGTTAAATCGCAAAGGTTACAAAGAATATTTCATAGCTTTCAGTAATAATGTACCTATTTTTCCACCTTTCCGCCGTTAATTTTTCACTGCGGTTTTCCAGTCTTCGATCTCTTTTCTTTTAGGCTTCTAGTAATCTCTTGTCATTACCCGATTCCTCTCTCAAAATTCTTCCTGTCCCGGCAACGGAACCATTTGTTGGCTCGAGGGGTCCTGACCCAGGTTCGGTAAGAAAATTTTTCCAACAAACCCCTATACTACTGGCCCTTTCAGCAGTGACCTGCATTTGCAGGTCAAAGTATCACCCGAAGTAGTATGGGTGGGTGCTGGAACCAGGTTTCCGCACCCTGAGAAAGGATGGGTAAAGCAAGCAGAGTAGTGCTAGTCCTGTAATCCCCGATTACCTTATTCTATGTAGAGTTAATTAAGTCTCTATTTGCATCCATTTGCACTATATCTATATTTATATGCTTTTTATATCATCAACACAATAGTGCATAAACAAAACATAACAAATCTAGATCCAAGAACACAACACAAAGATCTTTCACAGCTTAAGGACAGAAAATTCACAATACAACATTTACTAGTAATTCATATAACAATACTCACATATTCAATTCTCTAACAATATTTTGCATTCATTCATTCATCAATTCTTCCTTAAAATTCCAATTCCCTTCCCAACCTGCGCACATAGCAGCAGGGTCCGCACACAGCTGGACTAGGATCTCCACGCACATAGCCAGCAGGAGTCCGTTCACCAAAACCCAAACAGATAGCTTAAACAAAAAATCACATCAATAGCTCATCATTTCCTATCCTTTACAATACAAAATACATCTCTATTTGTAACAATCTAGCTTCAACTTTCCTATGGTCCACAACCCATGGTTTTCGGACCCCTAGTTTACCCTTTGACCCATTACAATGTGTTCGGGACTTTGACCCGCCCCAAAACCCCTCTGCTAGATTAAATATAATCAAAAATATAAAAAATGGCCCAGTTTCGCAGCTTGTTAGGAGACCCCGTTCCAACAGTAACAAAGAAAGATAACAATGACAAGTAAGGAAATACTTCACTCCAAATAGCTCATCACAGGAATCCTAAAGTATGATGCCAATTTGTTTTGATCTAGCCTGCTACTCTAATTTTGACACACAAAAAGCTTTAAGTCCAAGAAGAAATGACTATAACAATCTCCTGCAATTTTATTCCACACAAAATACTTCTAAAGATGAAGTATTTATACATATTTATTTACAAAATATCTTAGAAAACTTCTAGGAATTATCTTAGGAAAATTAAATATCTTTACAATAATAATACAGACAGCTGCTTAAAAAATCAGCAAGATGTCTTACTTATTTAAAAGAAATAGAAACTATTTTAAGGATAAGATGCAGCTGGCTGCCTTGGTGTCCTCTGTGTTGTCTCTTAAATATTTTTTAGAATCTGATCTGCCTTGTCTGATACTCTTTCTCAGAATTCTCTTTATTCACTGATACTCTCTAAAATTTGATACTCTTTAACCATAATCAAAAGTTGTTTACTACTGTAAAAATCTGTTTTGACTATAAATCAAAAAACAATTTTCTTCTCATTTCATCTGTTTGTCTTTTATCCTTCATAATAAATCTGTGAGTACTTGCTAATCCTCATCTTTAGTAATTTGTATTTTCTTTAATTTCCTAAAGTTTTCATCAGCTTTAGTATATCTGACAAAGGTTGGCTTGATGACAAACAAGTGTTTTATTTCATGTTGCAAATAGAATAAGTCTTCAAAACTCTTAAGTAACACTTTTCCAGTTGGGATGCCTTGACCTTGTGGTTTATTTACCTATTCGTTTGCAAACTCTCTGATTTTCTTATCATAGTCATTCTGAGGCATTAGTTTATCATTAATGACCATAATGTCAGGTAGTCCTTTTTGCCTCAAATTTGTAAACTTAACCATAAATCTGGTTACAGCAGTATTCATACGCTCACACTTTTCTTCCAGTTGTTTCATTAGATTTTTCTTTGTAGTAACTTTCCTAATTTCTAGGATAGTTTTAGTCTTGTCTGAAATCTTGAGTTCTTCTAACTCCTGTCTATTTTTGCTATTAAGGAAGGTGATTAGCCTTAAAGCTTGCTCTGGTTTGTCAGCCAGTTCAGTTTGAGTCTTTTGAATTTTTGCTTGTGCTTTTAGTAATAACTCTCTTTGCTAAAAAATTACCTAAATCGAAGGCCACACATCATGGATGATGTCAATGACATTGTTCCAAAGGTGATTTTTGATGTATGATATTTTCTCCTTTAATGTCAATTCCTTCTGCAATTTCTTCAAATCCTCATTCAGTTTGATGGAATTTTGTTCATGTGTCTTTACATTTATTTGAGCCAATTTATTTGACTTCTCAAGATTCTCTACCATCTTTGTCAACCTGTTAATCTCATTTGTCTTTAAAGACATTTATTCCATTTCTTTCACTATTTTGTTGTCTTCATATGTATGTTGAATTCCTGTTGTAGATGATTCAGTAGCTAAGGTTGTGGAAGAAGTCATTGGCATTGGAGTAGTCAGTGATTCTTTGGGTGCAACTTTTCAGCTAAAGTTGAAAGCACTACTGCAGTGATTACTAGAATAACTGTAGGAATCTCTGGTACTTTCACTGTTTCCTTTTCTTGGACAAGATTTTCCATCTGAATATCCATCTCCTTAATCTATCATGTAAGTTCTAGGATGATTTTCATCATATCATATTTGTCATTCTGCTCTTGTATGATTTATTTAGCCTGTGGATGTTCACTTGGATGAAGCTTAAGTTGTTTCCTCAAGGCTGCAATGTCTTCATTCTTCTTTTTCAATAATAACTTTGCTGCATTGACATTAGCAGGGTCATATCCAAATTTTATTACCAATTCTTCTAAGGATTTAATTCTCAAATCCATAGCATATAATGAGGCTTTGTCTAGTATCATTTGATCTTGCATGTTAGTGATAATGTTCTCAAGTTTTTGAACACTCATGGCCTTTGTTGTAACAGTGGAGTACAAAATTTATGAACTTTTCCTGTGAAACTCTATTTGATATAATTCATGAATATTGTCTATTGCTACTTCTAGATCAAATTTCTTATAGTCAGCCACTGTCTTTGGAACTAGTACTGTGGGCTGCAATACTGACATGATCAATTTTTTACTAGAATAATCAAATGCTGACAGGAATCTATTTTGGTTACCTGGTTTTTGTTTCAAAAATTAAGAATAGATTTTAGTTTTGATCTCTTCATTCTTAGATTTAATTTGTTTGTGTCTTTCCCTGATATCCAAATCTTTTTCCTCGACTGTTTGGGATGAGGAAGCTTCCATTCTTTGTTTTCTTTCTATCATTTGTGCATCCTCAGTATTAACCTATTCTTCATTCTGATTTTTGGTGGCTGGCTCATTCATAATCACAGTAGCAACATTTGTCTTTGGCAAATCTGTGTTGGTCTCCATAAATTATGTTTCTTCCACATCAATTGTTACTTTTCCTTTACCTGATGAATCTAACTTGGGTATTTTGTTATATATGAGCTTGAAATTAGTTTCAGTTGTAGTTTCTGACACATAGGATCCTTCTTCCCTTACTCTTTTAGTGGACTTCTCTGGCTGATTTGCAGTCTCTAAGGTATGACTAGTATTACCTTTGTTCATTGCATTTGTTAAAGTGTTTTTAGTCCATTCAATCTAATTTGCAAACTTTTATATTTCTGGTTTTTCTTCATGGATGAAGGGTGTTAACTTTTATTTAACCCTTACCTTGTTCAGGATCCCTTGTGGATCATAATTCCAAGGAAAACCTTTTTCCAATTTGAATTCCAATAACTGCTTTGCTGCTTCATTCTTTGCATCCTTGTGATTGCAAATGAATGGCCCTATCTAATTCTTTAGCTTGAATTGTGTCTTCTTCTTAGCTGCCATGAAATTTATGGAATCAGAGTTTAGGATCTTCCTGGCATACTCCAAGGAAAAGATCCTCATTGAAGGATGTTTGGGTAATTTGTAAGGTAACAAATTTGACCCAAAGACTCTAATCTCAGTATATTTTTCATACAAATACCAGTCACCAACCTTACTCTGCTCTGACAACTGCAATATTTTTTTCATTTCTTCATTTATTCTTGGCTGCTCTTCTTTGGTTAACATTGTGATCACTAGATGTAAAAATAACTCTGAAAATTCTGAATATGTGAAATATGCACATTATTTTCTGAGCAAAGATGTCCAAAAAATGACAGAGAGAGGATTTTCCTCTATGTCCATTTTTTGGAGAGTAACTGGAAATTTATTTGATTGAAAGTATAAAAACATGAAATAAGGAAATAAGTGTATCTAAACACTCCTTCAGTTGATAATTTGATCAATTGATCATGGATACTATCTGCAATATAACCTGTTAGTCATCAGTAATTTTTGCCTTTATAGGATGACTAAGTGCTTGTCATAAGATTTCTAGAAAAAAATTTCATGAAACATTGTGAGTTCTAGAAATCTCACTACCTTCATTATCCTAAGATAAAATTTTCACTATATTATCATCTTGTCCAGTCATGCCTAGCCTACCATTCCCAGAAGACCCAGCACGGGCTCATGCCATTCATTATTCACCATGTCTTGTAAACTTAGCCTAAAAAACCTATGTTTTTGTTTTTACCTACAACCCTCCCCAGCCAACTAAGATCACTTATCAAAGCAGCTCTGTTGTCCTTCCCAAAACACCCCAAGCATTGATGATCTAAAACTATTTTTGTAGACTCTTTAGATAGATCAAGTACATTGGATTTTGATCTTCAACACATTAGTTTATCATAAACTCTGTCTCACACTTGATCGAGCCCAAGTTATAGGTTTAATTACAAATTCCAAGTCCCAGAGAGCCTCCACTAGGTCACCTAGGGTCTCATGACTCCTAGGGTGGATTTGGTATGCTGCAAATCTGTGTTTTATACCTACAAGGAGACTGCTTTCAAAAAAAAGAGGGAAAGGGAAAAGTAACTTTGTCCAAAACTAATTAATAGGTCCTTCAAGGGAGGTCTTTGATCTGAAGCATGAATCTAGTAAGGGGACAGCTACCCTTTGCTCACTTTCCTGCAAAGAAGACCAAAAGGGCCATCAGATCAGCTAGGAGGTAAGGTAAAAAAGGGAAAAATCATCACAGGAAGATCATCAGTGAACAAGAGACAACAACAAGCATATGTTTTAGGAAGATCAGGGTTGGTAAATGTTTTTGGCCAAACAAGGAATAAATGCTAGGGTTGCAAGGGCAAAGGTCACCTAACTCCATAAATGCACAATTGAAGATTTTTTGGAAATTATAAATGAGTTTTGATAGATTTTTAAAAACTTAGAAGATAACACTGATTATATTTTTCTGAGCAACCCTAAAACCTAGTGATTTGGAAAAAATGACAAAATTATCAAAATATGATGATAGAGCCTCCTTCATTACAGCAAATGGCTACCAGAGAATTTCAAGCTACCTTTCTAGGGTTTGTCAAAAACAACACTATTTTCACCTCCACTAAAAGGAGAGATGGAAAAGAATATCATTTTAAAAGGGCTAACCTCCCAAATGAAAAATGTCTTCAAAGTAAACAAGAGGAGGCAAGCATAAGGTTGAGTCTCTGAAAATTCCCAAGTGAAACCCATGGCATAATATAGTTTGTTTTACTGCTGGAAAATAAACCTATTACTACCTTAAAAACAGGAAAAAGAGGAAAAGAAACAGTCTTCAGGTCACCAATAGTCAACAAATGCCAAGAAGGTTAAAATCAAGTGTTTTTTATGACAAAAGCATGCCCGAGAAAAATTTCCCAATGCCCAAGTTATCAGAAATAAGAAGGGTGAAAAGGACATCAGCAAATCAACACCACAAGAGGATAAAAAAGTGCCTTAAGGAAGTTTTCAAAACCCTCCAAAGGACAAAACGTTATGAGACAAATGGAAAAAGACCAAGACATATTAAAAATGGGTTTGTTAGTTTGATTTATCTTTTTCCAAGGCATAAAAGGTTTTTTGAATTCATTGTTGAGCTCATTTCCACACTTGGTAAGGAAGGAAGAAGCTCCAAAGAGAAATTCAGGGTTTCTGGACCATTTCTAGGCAAACTGTTCAGGTGCTGCGCAAAACTTAGGCACTGCGCAGAAAGGAGCCAGTGCTACACAAACCCCCATCCCTCACGTTCAGTTTTACATGGCGCTACGCAAAAAATCTTCGGTGCTGCTCAAACTTCGGGCGCTGTGCAAACACAAGCCCGACTCGCCCTAAAGTTGACAGACCCTCCATATCGCCCGACACCTCAACTCATTTACCCGAGCGCTGCGCAAACAGGCCACTCGACTCACCCAACTGACATGCAGTGGCTACCCTTTCCGCCCGGCACTATGCAAGCAGATGGCCCAACCCGACCAGAAGCCGTGGAGACTGCCCAGCACTGCGCTAACTCCCGTTCAACCTTGCCCAGTGCTGCACAAACTTTCTGACCCGACAGCTCTAGCAGAGGCACTGCACAAAGTCCAGGAAGGTGCCACATTGCAAAAAATACTCCCTGATGCCTAAATTCATCCTTTGAGGTGCTTCCAAGATTGAAGAAAGTTGAAGAAAGGGTAAGTGGTATTTTCTCTTGATCCCCCAAGAAAATTTGCAAAAAAAATCTAGGTTTTTTTTTGTTACTGAGGTAAAAACCCAAGGAGGGTGAAACCCTAGGTCAAATTCACCAAGAACCTTGTCCTTCGAAAAACCATTCTTGAACCAAATTTGATAGCATGGGTGGGTAAGAAAAATTGATCCTGTTACCATCCTCTAAAACCTCCTCAAACTACAACACCACTCAAAACCCTAAGAACTTATTTTCTTAGATAAAAGTTGACCTCACCATCATTTCTCACTTGGTTTTTCCACTAAACCTTAATTTTCAGACCAGTCTCTCCCATCACCATGTTAAATACTGAAAAAAACAGTGGTAGTGGAGGAGGTTAAAGGCCTTCAAAGACAAAGCACAAGGGAGGGAAATTTAATAGGTTGGAACCCCAAAATATAGTGGCTATCACATCTTCTCCTAGGATCTTATCATGATTTCAAAACACAAGGTGTTTTCAGTTTTGCGAGAAGGTCAAGCAGGTGAAGAGAAATCCTGAGCTTACAAGGCTCCTCATCCTGAATTTAAAAAACAAACATGTCGACCTTGTAGGGGTGAAATTTGAGATTTCAGCAAGGTCCATATCTGAAGCCACTGGTATCCCTTCAGTGGGTGAGAAATGGTTCAAGAATGGTAAGCTAGAAAGGGATTTATTTGAGCCATTCATCAAAAGGAGGTATAGAGAAGGCAGTATCACAGTTTTCCATTTCTCACATCTCAAACACAGGTATGCACCCTTGATGTTGGCTATCATGAAATACTTCACATGTGAAGGGAGATACTCCAGGGTCTATGCCTATCATCTTAGACTCCTTATGCATTTCACAGGGGTTAAGGCACTTGACCTACCCTACTACCTCTACAGGAGTATTATGAAAATGTGTTATGTTGTCCAAAGGAGGAGTTACCCCCAACAAATGTACAACTTGTTCCACCATTCGTTCATCAAGATGGTGGTTGTACATCAGCTAGAGCAGTAGGGTGTACCTTGGGATGTTTTCATAAACAATGAGTTTTTCTCAAACCCACAACATCCTCTTTAAACAAATCTACCTTCTTCATCTTCACAAGTTCCCTCACCACATGCACACATCCCTTCCTCTCCTTCTCTTGATGCATCAGGTGAAGCAAGAAGTGGAACTCAAGGATCACATAGAGATCAGGGTGAGGGTGAAGAATTCAACGAGGAAAACATAGAAATGTATGAAGAAGAGGCAGAGGATATGGGAAGTGATGGAGGAAACAATGATGAAACACAAGGTAGTGAGCATAATGAACAAACAGATCACAGTGGAGATGATGGAGACAGTAGGGAAGAGCAGCAAGATGAGGAAGGCAGTAGGAAAATTGCATAAGACATCCAAGGAAATATTCATGACAGTCAGGACAGTTGTCATGATTGTCATGACACTAACCAGTTTCTAGATAACCAAGAAACTCAAAATGATAGTGTAGGAAATGACCAAGGAGAGAACCTCAGTAAAGAACAAAGCCAAGATGAGGTTGATGGCAATGATGAGGGTCAAATAAATGATGAAAACATGGTCAAAAATACCATCATCACCCCTCACACATGCACATACTACAGAGGACAAAGAGATGTGTTTGTTGCCTCAAAAAGGAAAAAGGGCCATCTCTCCTCAAGCTATCAAAACAGTGGACAATGGCAAGGAAAAGGTGGGAAATATTGAGTAGAAGGTAAAGGTTAGGAGGAGTAAAAGGATAAAGAAAACTACTGAAGGGCCTAAGTTCATTGACTTAGACATTGATAATGAGGATGAGGAGATGACCACTAAAATGCTACACCTAGACAAAGATGCATAAATCAGGGAGTGGGAGAAGGATTTTTAAAGATAATAGTGCATCATTCAGTACTACAAGAATGAGCATAAGTACTTCAATAGGATCAAGAGAGGCCTTGCTCTCCAAAAGAAGATGACCAAGCAATATGCAAAGAAGAGCAGGTTTGCTTGTGCCAAACTCAAGGAGGCTCTCCTTGAGGTAAAAAACCTAAAAAGGGAAAATGAGAATAAAAGCCTTGGAATTTTGGTTGAGGCTTCTCAGAAATTATCTAAAAACGTTTAAGGAGGGTCTCCACCAATTTTGAAGGAATTTGGAGAAGATTTTGTTTTTTGAGAAATTTTGGCCTCATTTGCGCAGCGCCACTGGCGCTCCACAAAAATATGGAGAATATTTAGGAGGAAAGCTTGAAATTTTTGGATTTTTCATGACCTTCACAGCATCCACACGAAATTTCAGAAGATTTGGAGCAGTTTTGACCCCTCAAAAGGTCAAAAAACACCTCAAAAATCACCTTTCTGCCTCTGTTTTAGGCCTGGTGCTACGCAAAATACAGTCTGAGGGTTTTACATTTTTGATAGTATTACAGGAGCTATATCAGAAAACCACAAGAATTTTTGAAAATTATACTCTTCAGGCTTTCGAACGAGCCATCACGGAGCCAAATTCGACATCGGGAAGTGGCGCAAAACTTGGTTGCAAAACAGCCTATTTTCTGCAAAAGTAGTGCTCCACAAACTAGCTATCTTTTTGCCAAAAGTCAACAAATGACACAAATTTATGGCAGAATAGTTTTTTAATATTTTTTTGGGAAAATCACTCCAGATTTGATTGAGGATTTATGTTATGTTATTTTTCATTTATTAGCTTATCTATTATGTGTCTTGGGCTTTGCATGGTCATCAAGCACATAAATTATATTTATGACAGAATTAGGGTTTCTGGAAGCCTCTTATGGTTTCCACCTCCTCACTTGTTCCATAAATAGATCAAGAGGCTCTTATGTATTGTGTTGGATTTTGATGACTAATTCTGAAGTAATACATAGTCCTTTGGAGTTTGAAAAGAACTTGATGTCTTGGAGTTTATGAATGCCCTAGTTTGTTTGTGATGGAGGAGGACTGGTTGCAGGATCCATGAGTCTGGTTGATGGTGAAGTGTTTCTTTTTGTTTATGTTTTCTATTTTATCATTGTGTTTCCATATTTCTATGTTGCAGTAGGACAAAGAATTTATACTAAGAAATTTTTTCTAATGGCACCTTAGGTCTGTTTGTTCTTCACTGCCTTAATGTTTTCTTCTGCTAGGACATGTTAGAGAATCCTTCTTTTCTCTCTAAGGATCTCCTAAGCTTGTTTATTTCTTGAATGGTTTAAAACAGATGGTATCCAGCATGATTTATGGATAGCCCTACTTCTTTTTTCCACTAAGAACACTATTCTTGAAGTCATCTATTTAAAGCATCATTACTTAGGTTTGTCAAAGAAGTTTGTTTCAATCCTGCTCTTTGCATTTACTTAACTAATTGTTTTAAAGGACCTTCATAGTTATAATCTTGGATATTCAGGGTTTCTCTCCTTCTCTGATTATAGGTATTTGTGCATCTTAAATGTTTTATATATTTGATGATGAAATCACTGAAATTTAAATAACTTTCTTGCCTTACTGTATTTCATTTGAATGTTTGTCTTGGATAATTATCTGCTTTAAGTCTAAATCATAAATTTTAGGGTTTGCTCTACCTTTGATTTTCTCTCTATGCTTATGATTCTTCCAAATCCCTTTGTTTAAGTATATGATAGAGAATTCTTTACTGCTCTTTGTCAAACTTTGTTTCTCAAAATTAATGTCCATGTCATGATCCTTCAAACCCCAAAGATCCATTACTCCCTAATCCATTAATGAACCTATCATGAACTTGTTAGACTCCATTGCCAATGAGTTGAAGTTTTCCTTGTTTCTGTCTAGTTTATCTAATCATCATACCCAACTAAAAACAATCAACAAACCCAATACTTCATAACTAGCCTAAAACTAACCTTAAAAAGCAAACAAGTTTCATCTTTGCACCTAATAGAGAGAGCCCTCTCTGAATCTAGGAAGGCTAGGTCGTTGGATTCCAAAGCTTGGTTTTATGTTACCCCTGTCCATTTTTATCTCAATCAATGTATTAGATCTGACAATCTGACAAGAAAATATATAGAAATAGAAAATATGCCCAATAAATCACAGAAGACAAGACTTCAGATCTTCATTAATACCAAAACCCTTAAGGTAGGGCAAAACCATACATTCACTCCTTAAGGAAGGAGATCACTCCACAAGTCATATGATTTCCCATACAATAATCCTTGACATCTCTCAATGGAGAGACTCTAGCCTCTATATAGGTTTCATACATGCAATACCATGGGTAGTTACCATGGGTATCTCAATACCATACATCTAATACAATGGGCTTATCACTTTATTCCCTAGCTACATGTGGTCCCTTACATAATGTGGGTTAACCACTTTATTTATTAACTATGGCCCAATTATTTATCATTCTTATATTATTACATCATATTATTCCCTTGGGTACCTACCTTTGTACCCTATATTATCCCCCCTAGGTATACTACATTACACCCCCCTTAAACATGTTTCGTCCCCGAAAGATAAGAAGAACACAAATAATAAGATCTACTCAAAAGAGTATTCCACTGGTACCATTCACGTGCATCCAGCCATCCCAGAGAAAGGTGAACACTCGATCTAGTCGATGTCTCGCTCGCTTGAGATAGAAGTGGGTTCTGGTGGTTCTTCTGTGTTGATGTGTTGTGGGTGGATCGTTGCACCTCTCTATGTGTCATCCAGGGGTTGTTGTCCTTGTTGCTAATTCGTTTCCACTTTCCTGGTTGTTTTCTTTCTGGGTGATGTGGGTGGTGATATGTTGAAGCTTTAACTGATGGAACATCTTTCATTAATCCCTCCATTATTGGTGATGGAGTGGTGTTAGGTTTTTTTGTTGGTACTTGCTTTGATGTCTGTGTTTGGCTGTCTACCATCAAAGGCTCATCATCTGATGTGTTTGTCGTTAGAGATTTTCACTTCTTCCTCCCTAGTCTCTCCATGGTTCCTAATGCAAATATCATGCAATGTAATTTTCTTCTTTTTATACCAGAGGTTCATGAATTTCTTTTGCACATTAAAATTGACAGTACCAACGGATTCCATCCAAGGGTGTCCCAAAACAACATCCACAGTAGCCATATCTGAAGCATAAAAATCAGAATGCAACACATACTTATCCATAGAAATCTTCAAATCTTTATAAATTTGAACATCTTCATTATCAACCTGTGTGTTTTCACTATGTTTTACTGGAACTTGCAATTTTTTAGCCAGATTAACATTGATACAATTATGCTTGCAACTAGGAATGATAGACATAATGATGTTCTCTTTCTGAATATTTCCATTAACCTATAATATGGAAATATTAGTAGAAAAGAAGTCTTTATGTCTCTTACTGTCCTTCTTTCTGGCTTTAGACCACTTGTCCAAAATGAATTTTTCAAGTTTTTTCTCGGGAAGTTTCCTCACTGCGCTGTCAAGTGAGGTCCACCATTTATTTGCCTCATCTTACAGATGAAGCCCTATGGAGCATATCCAAAAACTTCGGTATTGATCCTTGAGATTTTGTAAAAAATATTCAATAGTAGGGCCATCATCTTTTCCTGTAAACTTCATCTTGCGAGAATCCATAAAATAAAGTAAGGGTTTTGAAGAAAATCACTTACTTTGGAAAAAAATTCAAATGGACATTACTCGGTCAATATAACTCAGAATCCTTAATATAACCTGTTTTAGAAAATGGAATAGCCATTCTGCATCTAACCATATGACTGAAATCCCGATCTAGGCAATCTGGAAACACAGATTTGCGCTGCAACTGTCCCGCCGTCACAAAATTTCTGAAAAAATGGCTGATTTTAAATCAGTGATAACTCCCTCATCCGGACTCCAATTTGACAGATTTTTTTTTTGAAATCGGGTGATTTTTCAAGGGGAGCTCAGATATGTAATTGGTTGTCTGATATTGTGCACCATAATCTACTAAAAATGTTAGGATATCCGCCATACACAAATTGCCGTCAGAAACATTTCTGCAACACAACTGAATTTAAATCAGCGATATCACCCTCATCCGGACTCCGATTTGACTGAATTTTTTTTTATAAATTGGGTATTTTTCCATCAGGAATCTAGATCTGATATTTATTTCTAAAAAAAATTCACCAAATTTTCCAAATCTGCTCTACAAACTCGCCGCCCAAAAATTTCCTGCAAAAAAATGAAAAAACAAATCTCCAAACTCTGCCCAAGAAAGTGCTCTGATACCACTTGTAGTAGATATGACAAGAAAATATATAGAAATAGAAAATATGCCCAATAAATCACAGAAGACAAGACTTCAGATCTTCATTAATATCAAAACCCTTAAGGTAGGGCAACACCATACATTCACTCTTTAAGGAAGGAGATCACTCCACAATTCATATGCTTGCCCATACAACAATCCTTGACATCTCTCAATGGAGATACTCTAGCCTCTATATAGGTTTCATACATGCAATACCATGGGTAGTTACCATGGGTATCTCAATACTATACATCCAATACAATGGACTTATCACTTTATTGCCTAGCTACATGTGGTCCCTTACATAATGTGGGTTAACCACTTTATTTATTAAATATGTCCCAATTATTTATTATTCTTATATTATTACATCATATTATTCCCTTGGGTACCTCCCTCTATACCCTATATTATCCCCCCTAGGTATACTATAATCAATCTAAAAAATTACGGGGAGCTAACATAATGGCGATCACGGTGGGACCTCTAAGTACATAGTTTCTCGAATACCTCTTAAGAATCTTTAGACCCTTAGTTTGACTTAGAAAATCCAATGAATCTGCCACCTCATCGCCACACTAACATAATGGCGATCACGGTGAGACCTTGAGTAAAAAAACATCCTAGGTATCCCTTAGGAATTCTCAAAGTCTCAGTTAAGCTTAGAAAATCAACTGATAGCCAAAGAGTAGAAACTAATTGCCTCACCATCCTAGCAAGATGATGACTCAACTAGAAGATACTCATTGAAACCCTAGGGCTGCAAAAGAGAAACTCATAAAGCCCAAAATAGTCCCTAGATTGATTTTTGTCAAAATTTGGTGGTGGGCCATTACATACATACCCCCAAAACTACAAAAACATCCACTTGGCTACTCCACTAGCCTCCAGTAGGCCTTTTTCATCTCACTAGTCCCATAGGCTTTCCTGCGATTGTGTCAAATCAGTCCAAATCAGTTTTAAGGCCTAGTTATACCTTGCGTGAGTAAAATAAACACTAAGAGAGGTCAGCCTTCCAAAAATAGTCCCAAACATTTCAGCCTCTCTGATTTTTGAGTAAGAGATCTGGCTTCACAAAGGATCAATACCAGATCTCACTCGGACCCAAATCCTCCTACCATAGTTGATGACCCATAAAATATTTTGTGGCAAACTTCTAAAGTTGGAAACTCAACCGCTGTTAGGACCATTCATAGAGCAAGCTCTGCACTGGAACACCTTACAATTTCACAAGATCCTCAGTTTGACTTGCACCATACCAAGAAATTATTCAGAACTAAGTCACAAAGTGTAATTGATTGAACTAACCTTTAGCCCATAGATTTGTAGTAGAGCTCTAGTAGGGAAGCTTCTCCTTTTACTCCACCTGACTTTTATCTACTCCATCACTTCAGATCTTTTCATCCCAAATCTTCTCAGAATCAATTTGCTGGCCCAAGTACCTCAACTACACCCATTCACACCACCACTGTGCAAACCACTTCACTCCATCTTCCTCCACCTCTCGCAAACCCTCCCCTTGTAAATTAGCCTTTGTTTCCATTTCCTCCCATCATGGTAGCTTGGTATGATCCACTGGCTCTACCACAACCACTATTGCCTTTTCCAAATTATTATTAGTCCAAGATCTCTCACTTCACGAAGACTAAATCTATTACTGCCCAGAAACATGTAGATAGAATAAACGATGCTTTTGTCTACATGGAGATAGAAGAAGAAACCATGCAAATGAGGATTTTTGCCCAGAGCCTTGGAGGGGAACCCAAGAAATGGTTTAAAAAATTACCTCCTAACATCATACATGATCTCCCTTCCCTCTACCAAACTTTTATAAACAAATGGGAAATCAAGAAAAACCCCCTTCAAATTCTTTCCGAATATAAAAATCTTAAAAGAAATCCAGGGGAAAGTGTTTAGGACTACTCCACTAGGTTTAACAGTGTTTACAATTCCCTCCCACCTCACATGAAACCCCCTCAAGGCCCAGCCTTAGTAGAATTTCCAGAAGGCTTTGATGTTGACATGGCCTATCAACTAAGGGAGAGAGATTGCCTAACTCTAGAAGACATGCAAAAGGGGATTGTGAGTGTAGAAGCCAACTTAATTGAGAAAAGAGCTAGGATGAGATCAGAGAAGAGAGTAACCTATAAATATGAAAAAATACCTTCAACCTCCTCTTCCAACAACAAAATTGACTCCCTAGTCAGGACAATGTAGAGGATGATGGAAAAAATCAGTTTGAATGAGAGAACACCTCCTAGGGAAAACCAAATCAATCCTCAAAATAGGAATACGAATAAGAATTTTAGAAGAGACCCTCCCCAAATTAGACAAAGAGAGAATGACCAACAAATTAGACCCCCTTTCCAAGACAACCATGTACATGAAGAAGAGAGAGAACCAGAATAGTTGGAAGAAGACCATGTAAATGTCATAGGTTCTGATGATGAGGATAATACTTTTCTTACCGAAGAAGAACAAAGGATGTTCTCTTCAAAACCAAATGAAAAATCATATGAAGATTCCGAAGACTACAAACTAGGATTTGAGAATGCCATAATGGAAGTCCATAGGAAATATGACCTTGGGAGAAAAAAGAATCAAGATATTCCTAAAAAAATCAGTCAAACACTGTTGTTAGGAAAACTCCTGAACATATTCCTAAAAAGGCACCGGAAAAAAAAATACTATGGCTAAGAAAGCTGATCTAAACAAGCTAAAAACTAGCCAACCTAGTAATGATTCAATCTGCCTTAGTTGTTGGAACGGGGTCTCCTAACAAGCTACGAAAATAGTCCATTTTGGTTATTTTTTATTATATTTAGTATAACGCAGGGGTTTTGGAGTAGGTCAAAGCCCCGAACGCATTGTAATGGGTTAAAGGGTAAACTAGGGGTCTAAAAACCATGGGTTGCAGACCATAGGAATGTTAAAGCTAGATTTATATAAATAGAGAGGCATTTCGGATTGTAAGAGGTAGGAATTTATGAGCTATTGATGCGATCTTTTGTGTAAGTGATATGTTTGGATTTTTGGGGAACAGACTCCTGCTGGTTGTGTGCACGGAGATCCTAGTCCAGCTGTGTGCGGACCCTACTGCTGTGTGCACAGGTTGGGAAGGGAATTGTAAGGAAAGGTTGATGAATGAATAGATACGTAGGATTATTAGATCTAAATCTGTGAGTACTATTAAATGAATTGCTGGTAATTACTGTGTTATGTATTTTCTGTCTTTACGCTGCGGAGGTCTTATATTGAATGATAGGATCTGTTCCTCTCTGGTTATATCATGCTGCGAAAATTTGTGTATTGAATTGGATCAAGATCTGTTCTATTTTGGTTATGTAACGTTGTGTTGATGTTATGAAAATCATATAATTGTAGATCTAGTGCACATGGATGTAATTGGATACATATTTAACCCTGTGCAGAGACAAGGTAATCTGAACAGAACGCAACCCTTCTTGCTTTACCCTTCCTTTCTTAGGGTGCGGAAACCTGGTTCCAGTGCCCACCCATACTACTTCAGGTGAGACTGTGACCTGCACAAGCGGGTCACTACCGAAAGGGCCAATAGTATAGGGGTTTGTTGGAAAACTTTGCACACCGAACCTGGGTCAGGACCCCTCAAGCCAACAAATGGTTCTGTGGCCGGGACCAGAAGGGATCTGAGAAAGGGATTGGGTAATGAAAATAGAATACTAGAAGCCTGAAAGAAAAGAGATCGAGGACTGGTTCAAAAGGCAGATCCAGGAGTTTGCAGTAAAATAAAACAAAAGTGAAAATTTCACGGCAAAAAGGTGGAAAAATAGGGATATTCTTACTGAAAGCTATGAAATATTCTTTATAACCTTTGTAATTGAGCTTTAGGAGTGGTTGGCCAGGCTGGTAGAATTCCATGAAGTGCTGGAAGGACAAGCGAGTCACTCAGTGGACTCCAGATCTGCTTGAACGTCTAGAAAGAACCGATAATACTATTACATGCATGGTGGATCACTGGGTGGATAGTGTGCTAGGAGGCTTTTGTGACAGAGTTTGTCATTGATCAGTTTGTATCATACTCTGAGGCCGAGTGACGATTCTTTAAAGGATTCTGGGGTAAGTTTCTAAGGACATTACCATTACTGATCAAGAAGTTGTTGTGCGAGAAGAGCATTCTGTGTAGCCACACCGACTGAATGACCTCGGATCCAAACGGGAGCGCGACATGCAGTGGTAAGTATTTTTATCACCCTAGTAATTCTTAGTTCGTGGGATTTTGGTTTATAATTAAAGAAAACTAGGGGTAGCCAAGAACCTCTTTTAGAATTCAGGATCTAGCCTTCCTGAGTTCCGGAGAGGGATCTCTCCTTAAGATTTAGCTTTGTTTTGTAATGGATTTTAGGCTAGCTATGAGTGGACAATTTGGTTTGATTTTTTGAATTTTGGTAGTAATAAAGAACTACAAGGGAAACCATAGAAATATCTACCTAACCATTGGGAAATGGAGTCAAATTTATAGCAAACAAGGCTAGAAAACTAAGGTCAAAAGAACAAATATACTAAGGGTAAGATAGATGATCTTCAGAGGGTTTAAAAAGGCTATTTTGATGAAGTGGTATGATCTGGACTAAGGGAAATTAAGAATCCTAAGATCACAGAAAAGGAAGAGGGAAATTGAGGTCAAACGAGACTAAAGAGAAATTAAGAATTCTAAATTCTGGAAATCGGCAAAAAACATAAACATGAAAACTAGTAAAAACAGAGAGCTTTTTACACTGATTCTGTAATAACTTTCCTAGTTATTCATTTAAGATGGAAAATAAAACAAGATGTATGAATGAAACTTAAAGAAATAAACAATGAAAACTGGAAGATACAATACTCATCTGATCAGCAAGAGGATCATTAGTTATGAGGTCTATTTGCTTTAGTTTCCAGCCTGCTGCTTCAACTTAACTCACATAAAATCCCATTGTTTTCACCAAAAAAGTCTATAGTAGTCTTGATAATTTTATTCCACACCAAAATACTTCGAAAGATGAAGTATTTATACAAATAAATTGCTTACAAAATATCTCAAAAGTTTGAGAGAATATCTCAAGAAAAAATAGGAATTATTACATAAGAAGAGGGATAGCTGCAAAACAAATGGGCAAGTTGTCCTCTTTTACAAGAAAAATAGAAAAATTTATCTACTCAAACTGATTTTTTGTTTAGCTAGAAGTATTGTTGGCACTTGGGGCATTATCTTGTGGAAGATGACTTGTAGTGTACTCCTCCTTTTTCACGTTCTGCTCTGATACTCTTTTACTCTGCTTTCTTTCACTGTTTACTGCTGTAAATTAAAAATAACCAGAAGTAACATCTTGTTTTTACTAATACACTTTGACTACTTATACTCTTTAATCACTGATTTTTCATCTTGATATACTTTGACTGCAAAATTTCATAGTAAATCAGTGAATTCCTGCCATTGGTCTGCACTGGGAATTCTCATGCTCTTTAGCTTCCTGTAACTTTCATCTGCCTCTGTATACTTTGCAAAATTGGGCTTTACTATGAAAATATGTTTGATTTCATTTTGAAAAAAGAACAAGTTTTCAAAATATTCCAAAATGAATTTACCAGTAGGAGACCCTTGAGGTAAAGGTTTGTTGACCTGCTCTTTGGCATATGCCCAGATTTTTTTATCATAATCTTTTTGTGGCATCAACTTTTCATTCAATGCATGAATATTTGGTAAGCCTGCTTCTGATAATACTGTGTATTTGGCCCAAAATCTTGTGATTGCCAAGTTCATTTCCTTGCACCTGTCTTCCAAATTATTCATCATGTTTCTCTTATTCAGGACCTTTTTGATTTGAAGTATACTTTTAGTTCTATCCTGAATTTTTAACTCTTCAAGTTCTTCTCTGTGTTTGCTATTCAGAAATGTGATAAGTCTCAAGGCTTGAGCAGGCTTATCAGCCAATTCTTCTTTTGTCTTCTGTATTTCTATCTGTGATGCTTTAAGTAACTCTTTTTGCTCATAAATAATTTGAATTGAGGGCCATTGTAAATGTATTCCCTGGATGATGTTGTTCCAAAGATAATTTTTGATATAAGATACCTGCTCAGTAATATTAAACTGTTGTTGAAGAATATTAACCTGTTCCTGCAATCTATTGGCCCTTTGCTCATGTCCTTTGGAAGTGATTAATGCATCTCTGTTAGATGTTTCCAGATTTCTGATGGCGCCTTTTAAACTGATTATTTCTTTGTCTTTTATGGATATGTCTTCCATAGCATTGACTATGGCAGTTGTTTCCCCTGTTGGATTTACTTGTGATGTTGATGAAGAAGTGGCAGAGATGTCTTTATAAATAATTAACATTGCAGTTGCCAATACTCCTTTCAGTGCCAAATGTTCTGCCAATGTTGAGGGAATAGTTGTACTTACAGTTGGAATAACTATGGGAATGGAAATTTGCTGAGCTTTCTTTAGACTTTCATTTTCTTGCATTAAAGATTCTATTTGTTTTTCCATCTCTTTTATCTCGGCTGTCATTTTCAAAACAAGTTGCATAGTTTCCTCTTTCTCTGTCTTTTCTTGAAGGATTTCTTTTTCCTGAGGGTGCTCACTCTGTGACAATTTAAGCTGCTTTATTAAGGCAGAAATATCCTCATTATTCTGCCTTATCAACTTCTTAGCCACTTTGGTATTAGAAGGATCTGCTCCTGTTTCAAACACCAAATCTTCTAAGGATTTTATCCTCAAATCCTTGGCATGCAAAGATTCTTTATCCAACTTCATTTGATTTTGCAAGTTGGATACAGTTTTTTGGAGCATGGTAGCACTCATTGTTTTGCTTACTACATTTGAATATAACATTTCTGATGCACTCCTGTGGAATTCTATCTGATCTAGTTCATGAATAGTATCAGCATTTACTGCAAATTCTGTCTTTCTGTAGTTTGAGGCTGATTTTGAATGTGCTACCACTGGTTGAAGAAAGGACATGATCATTTTATTGGTTGAGTAATCAAATGTTGTTACTAATATGTCCTTATATCCTGGTTTTTCTTTCATAAGTTTAGAATAAAATTCATTTTTTATTTCTTCATTCTTCTCCATGATTTGCTTGAACCTCTTTTGAATATCAGAATCAGTTTCTTCAGTTGTTTTAGAAGAAGAGGGAGCTTATGTATCCATTTCCATTTCAACCATATATTTTCCTTTACCCTGTGCTTGTACCTGTTCATTTTAAATTTCTCTGAGTGTTTCATTGACTATTATGGTGGCTTCATCATCAGTTTGCTTGTCATTAGTATCATTCACATCTATGACTCTTTCTTTTTCTAGAGTAGTCATTTTAGCCTTTTTGTTGTAGACTGTTTTAATTTTTTTTTCAATGATTGTTTCGGCCAAATATCCTTCTTCTTTCCTTGGTATTTTGTTGGATACCTCTGCTGGTAGGTTAACTGTAACCTCCTGTGTACTATCCAAATTATTTGTTTGCTTCTCCTGATCATCATCAATTAAAGTGTTGGCAACCCATTCCAATTGATTGGCATATTTTTCAATTAGTGGCTTAGATTCATGGAGGAATGGGGGCAATTTGCATTTGACCCTGAGATTTCTCAAAATACCTTGAGGATCATAGTTCCAGTAAAAGCTTTCCTAAAACTTGAATGTTGATAGTTTGCTGGTTATTTCCTTCAAGGCATCTCTGCTGTTAACTATGAAAGAGCCAATTTTAATTGTGCCTTCTTTTTGGATGCTATAAATTTTACTGCATCTGCATTCAAAATGTGCCTTATGTATTCCAGAGAAAAGATCCTGATGGTTAGAAACTTTGGCAATTTGTATGGAGTCAAGAATGCACCATATATTCTAATCTCAGTGTGATTTTTGTACAAATACCAATCACCCACTTTACATTTTTCAGACAACTGTAAAATCCTTTTGATCTCTTCATTTATTCTTGGTGGTTCTGCTTTGTCCAACAAATTGATGGTAGGTCTGATAAACAAGTCATTGAAATCACTGTAACTGTACTCACTGCTATTCTTTCTTAGAAGAGAGGTCCAAAATATTACTGAAAGTGGTTTGCCTTCCATATCCATCTTCTGTAATGCAAAGGGAAAATTATCTTCTTGAGAGAACAAGAAGAGATGTAACATATATGAAGTATATCTGAACACTCCTTCATCAGGTAATTTTATTAGCTGATAATGAATATTGTCAGCAATAAATTTGGCAAAGTCAAAGACCAACTCTTGCTGCTATCCAGGAGACAAAGTGGAGAGGAAGCCTAAGATAGAAGCATATGTGAATTCATCATTAACATAACCTAAAATAGATGACAACATGGAAATGACCTTTCTGGAGCCTTCAGGAAAATCAAAGGTATCATAAGGAGGATTCACCTTGGGAAGGTTGACATGATTGGGCATGAAGTTTTGAAGGATTTCAATCTTCCTAGGGAAATCTAGGTCTAAATACATCTGGGTCAAGTCTTCAATTTACAATGACACTGCTCGTGGATCATGGCTTAGCTGGAGCATGTCATTGATTGATTCATCAGTTATGTAAAATAAGACCTCACTATATTTGTTAACCATGCACCTTTGATCAGGAATGTAATGCATCTGACACAACCTAATGAAATCCTGAGCAAGATGGATGATGGGAACCACATACTTGGGAAAATTGGAATCCCATACAGGTATGTCATTGGCCACTTTCTTTTCAAATTTCTCCTGAGACTAGCTATGCACTTACAGAAGATCAAATTCAAGAGTGGCATCAACAATTCTATAATCTAAGTCAATCAAAGGATTGCTTTCTTAAGTAGTGACAGGAGGTTGTAGAGGTCTGATTACTTCAGTAGAATCAACAGTTAAAACAAGGGTAGGTTTATCAATTTTGGGAGGTTTGGGATTTGGAAGCTTGCTGGAGGCAGGATTATAAGGTTTAGGACCTCCAGTTTTAGGGATTACCTATTTTTTAGTCATTTTTGAAGAAACTGAACAAGATTAAATTGTTTTTTCAGCTTTTTATGAAAGCAGAGGGTCAATTAAGCTGATTTGGGAGAAAATCAGAATTTGGGCGAGGGTTTATGAGGAAAAAGCAGATTTGTACTGTGCAGAAGGTGGTAAAGGGGTTTTCAATGGTTTCTTCAGTAATTCTAAGGTATTTTAACAGCAGGAATATCTTTTGGATGGTTAAAACTCTTAATCAGGAAGCGGAAAATTTTGGAAAATTTTTGACAGGGTTTCCCCTGTTTCTTCAAGGTTTAAGTACTCTTGGATGAGTACTTTTTGGCTTTTAATTTCAAAATTAATTTTGATTTTGTTTAAAATTTGAAATTTGCAGGCTCGGATTGCTAATAAATACCGTTGAATAGGTATTGTTGCAGTCGAACGGGATTTCAGGTGGTACCAGTCTTCAAACTGGTTGCATTGGTTTGATATCAGGCACTGGGAGTTGATGGTAGTAACTGTTCAGAGTAGGAATGACTTTAGGATGGAAAATTATTTTGAATTAGCTCAGTAATGGTGTCTGTGATTAATTCTCGGAGGAATAGGGTGCACAAGTATGAAAATGATAAAAAACTAAGGTTAAAACCTTATTTTTTATGCATCATGTGAGTATTAATTGCAGGTCAAGTGGACATGGCGGGAGCAATTTTTCTTTTGAAAGGAAAAACAGTAATTTTTTTTGCATTTCTTTCGAGCAGTAAGTGTTTTTTCACTTTAGAAACGTGATCCAATATATTTCATACACGTAGCGGGCGGCGGTTTCACAATACAATTTTTTTCGCAAATTTTTTTGGGAACTTTGGTCGATCACTTTTGGGATCTGCGCCGTCGGATGTGGCGGAGTGGAGCAAAGGTATGGATTTTATTGAAAGCTACGAGGTAAATGCAGTGGGGCCGGGGCTTTAAATATTAGCCGTAGATATGGTGAGTGAAGATCTACAGTTGAATTTTAACCTGATGAGGAGTGGTGGGGGCGGGGGTATATGTTATCGGGTTAGATGTGGATCGTTAGATTAGAGGGATGCTTGAAGATCGGACGGCTAATACTCAATGCGATGGGGGAAAGATAGGGGGCTGGCAATTATTCATCACGTTCGATGAGAACCGTCGGATCAATGGGATGAGGAGATCGGATGGTCGATATTAAATCCAAAGGCAATGAGGGATTTTAGCAAGATTTATATATACAAAGGCTTTATACATGGAATAAAGTGGATGGCGAGGTATTAAAGGGTTTTTAACCAAGGTTATAACTTTGGTAAAAGGGGTATATGTCGGGAAAATGATAGATTTAAGGTTTTAACCTTGGGTTAGGTAATCGGGAAAGGGAATATAAACAGGGGAATAGGATTTCTTTGAAGTTTAGCTTAAATTAAACTTCGGGTTTTATATTTTTTGTTTTTGTTTTAAAGATATATGAAACATGTTTAATGCTTTTTTTGTGTATTTTTATTATATAGTTTCAAATTTGTCAAAGGTATAAAAATATAGGGGAGAGGGGAAATATTTTTATGGGTAGTTTTGTGTCAAAGGGGTAACTTCGGGATGTTTTTCAACATGTGCTTAATATCTTTGACACAAAAGCATATATTAAATGGGTTTTTGGGATATTAAATAAAAGAGAACTATATTAATAGGAATAGGATAATTGATAGGGAGTTAATACAATATGTTAGGTGTTAATATGAAAAGGGAAAAGTGAATACTCAAAACATATTAATATAACTAAGATAAGTGAAGATTAAAGGAAAATTTGCATTATAATAACTTTATCACTAAGTAAAAAATGAAGTTTTTACTTATGATTTTTCCTCGTAAATGAATGCATGAATGGAAAATAATGTGATTTGTGGGATTAATATAAACATTTAACACTTTCAACTAATCATCCATAGAGCATTGGGTCCGGTCCCAACAAAAGTCAAGGAAATGCCTTAAGCCTTTCTGACTGATAGTTTAGAATGATAAATGGCTATGGGGAAGGGAAGTTAGTTACTTGCAACCTTGGTGAATAATATTTACAATGATGCTTCTCACCTTCTTCTACCTACCCAATTTTAACTGCTAACATTTTTTCTTCCATTTTGATTAGGTGCATTTGAGCTAGCAACCTTTACAAAATTTATTCTTTCTGAAAGAAATAAAACTATCTAATTCTACACTTATTTCATCCAAGAATCCAGATTAAACTATTGGATTCACTTATTCTCTACCTAACTACTGAATTGTCATGATTAAATTGTATGACAATTCTTTATTCTCTATCTACAAGAAGTGAAATTGAAACATGACAAGTTAAGATTAAACTATTTAACTCATCATGGATTATGGCATTTATTGACACTCTGCCATAATCAACTGCAAAAGGTAAAATTAGTGGCATTTAGACTTGCACACTTTCATGTTTTATTCATTTTTTTCTTTTTCTTTTGGGGTATACTATTTTTTCTAAGTCCTTTGATTTTTCTTTTAGGACTTTTTTTTTTTACCCTCTTTTTGATTTTTTAATTTTTTACAAAATATGGGAATACAACTTACAGAAGGAAAAGTATGTACATATTTACAAGATTACCATCAGTCAAGTCAAAATTATGAATCCTATATTTATAGGTCACTTACAAGTATTATCTGACCAACCTTGACAGAGGAAGGGCCCCCTATAGCCTGGTGAAGGAACCGGCTACATCACCACCTAGGGCACGCAAGGGTAAGAATTCGCCTATAACACCGTCCCTGGATAGTGATATGGGTGCGCCTTTGAAAATATCTACCTTCAAAGGGGCAGGAGATGAGGACATGGATCGATTTTGGTTCGTTGCGGACTCTATCTGGACTACGCAGAACATGGCAAGTGATACAATAAAAAGGGTGCAGCTGTCTTTAGCATTCGAAGATAGAGCTCTGGATTGGTATATGCAATATGTTGCCCAGAATGGAACCGCCTCCATTCAGGATATTAAGGATGCTTTGAAGCAACAATTCCGCAAGCCGAAGTCTTATTCCTAGTTAGTAGCAAACGTAAAGGACTTCAAACAAGGTGCGTCTGAATCAGTATGGGAGGAAGATCAACGATTAAAGAAGGAAATTAGGGAAAGAGGGTTCAAATGATAGACAACATACAGAATGGTTCATCGCCATGTTGCTACCTCACCTGCGCACAGCAATGAATCAGAAAACCTTTGAATCGTAGGAGAAAGATGTAGAAGCCGCTATGAAGTTAGAAGCTACTCCCCCGGAGGATACCTCAGCAAGAGTCCAGCAGATCCAGGAACAACTCGGGCTATGCACATATAGATACAGAACCTACAAAAAGAGCAGGAAAAGACATCTTCACAGATCTCTGGTGTATATGTTGCTGAGTGTCTGGTCACACAAAGGATCAGTGCCCTCTAATGACTGATTATATGCAAGACAGAGGACCTAGCCCACTATGCCCAGGGGTAAGTAGGGAACCTACCCTGTTGCGACTAGGATCAAGCGGATCTGTGCTATGGTGTGATGATTGTTGGGTAGTAGGCCTACATTATACGAACCATTGCCCTCGGTTGGGTGCGTATGCCCCAGAGCTAAAACAAGAATGGTGTCGATTCTGTCGATTCGTAGGACATGACGAGCAGAATTGCCGAACGTAAGACTTGATAATGGATCGCGGGAACCTATATCGGGTGTAATCAGACCCTGCATTGCCAAGACTAGCTGCGCACTTTGGAGGATCACCGGCCCGAGGCAGAGGAGTTCGGGGAGGAAGCACAGGCTAAGGATGAGGTCAGCTAATATGTTATAACTGTGGAGAAATAGGGCACTTTGCCAGGGAATGCCCTAATCCCACTAGGCCATCGTGTAAATACTGCAAATAGCTAGACCATGAGGTAGAAGACTGTTCGATCTTAATATCCAGAATGCAGGAAAAGTAGCCTACCCCTACGCAGAATGTATAGAGGGTTAAAACTGAGCTATGAGAAGCAGATCCAAGTGTAAAAGTCATAACATGTAGCGGGCTGGACACCAAGGGAAGCAAAGAAGTATATTGCAAAGAACATGCACTACTAGCATCCCCTGCGCAACATCACATCGAGGAAGACATTGAAACCTTTTTAAGGCATGTCTGAAGTTACTCAGGAACCCACAGGACGTAAGAAACCTCCTGGCCTTAATGAATACCTGCGCAGCTCGGCCCACCTTGATTCCCAAAACCAAGGACGTACACAAACTATACAGCTCTAAGAAACACACAGAGAGAGAGATGCAGTTAACTGCACAAATTGGAGACTATGAAATGGATCAGGTTATCCTAGATCTTGGATCTGATGCCAATGTTCTACCTAAGCAGACATGGAAAAAGATGGGAAAGCCCAAATTGGAATGGTCCACTATCCAACTGCACATGGAAAATCAACATAAAATCATTCCCTTGGGTAGGTTACCAAAAGTTATGGTTGACATTGCAGGAGTAAGAGTCCTAGTTGACTTTGAAGTCATTGAAATAGTTGAAGACATGGACCCCTACCCTATGCTCCTTGGGCTGGACTGGGCAATGGACATGGGAGGTATTATCAAACTCAAGAAACGAAGCATGGTGTTTGAAAGAAAAGGCACGCGTGTCATAGTACCCCTAGATCCCGCGAAAGGTACCCGGTATACCAAGCCTGTCCATACGAAGGAAGAATTAGATCATATTTATAAGATCACTGCGTAAGATGAAGATCAGGTTAACCCCACGGATGAAGGGATGCTCTGTTGGGAAAAGGACAGTGAATGTTTTTCCTACTCCGATGAGGAGATGGAGAATTGGCAGAGCTGGCTGCATGAGGTTTCAGTGCTTCGCAGCCTTCAGACTGTCAAAAACTTCCGTCGCATCTCTACCGTAGAAAGAAACTTTCCTTTCCAAGAGAATGCAGATGACACTTAGAAGCTTGGGAAGCCTAAGGGTTTCATGGAATGTAGGTCTGAAGCACTACTGCTAACCCAATATGAAGCACCTACGCAGGGACCTGTCTCCCCTACCCTGAGGAAGTATTGGAATAGGGTGATCCTGCATATAGAAACTCCCTTAGCCAGATGGGCCCCAAGGTCGGTCGACCCACATGGTTACCTGCTGACACGCAATACTCAAGGGTGCGCTTGACCCTTGCCCAACCATACTTACTAGAGTACTACTGACCTCAGCGCACATAGGATTACGGACTTGTCTACAATCATGTGTATCTGGGAGAATTTGCGAATGTATGATGCAGTTGTTTTGCACAAGAATGCTCCTTCCACGAATGGCATAAATGCTCCGAAAAGACTCATGATCGACTTGCAGGATCACCTCGTGTCAACCTTCCGTCGAGATAGGAAAATGCCCTCAACGCGTCAGCCACGCTCTGAAATTTTAGGAACACGACCTTGGAGACAGAGAAAGAACATCAGCGCAAACCAAGTTAATGAGAAAAGACACTTACAAACATAGAAAATGGGTGAAAGACCATCAATATCACCATTTATGATAAGCATGGTTCGACAGATCGAGGGTACGCGCCACATGCAAGCTACCTCGCCATTAAGTAGCTTCAATTGGGGCACAGATGGCTAGAAGACGTTGGGTCGGGATATTTATTCGACTATCAAGTGGCATTGGCTATCCGCATTCTGGATTTTTATACTTATTCATACGTTATATAATGCTTGTCTTCTTGTTATGGATCCCAACTCACAAGAGGAACTTATAAGAGGACCGGGAGACGCTGAGTACAGTAATAGGAGTGCGCGCGGGCTACTGCCCGGAAGGATTATTTGTGAACCAAGTTCAGCAGGAACGCTGTGGTACCGGGACCTGCTGCGACATCTCCGCCATTTCCAGACCCCGCCCACTAGAAGCAACGTATGTTTACTCCCTCTCACTGCCATAATTCACACTCTGAACCGATTACCGGGGGCATTCAAGTAGACTTAGCACAAATATCTACTATAGAGCTACAAAGATTGTCTACCAGAGTAATGCAAGAAGTGCACCATCGTGACCGAGAAAGGCGCAAGCAGTATGTCATGCCTCCAGAAGAAAGAGCCTAGCGAATTGTCGTGGTCACTAACGCAACACACATTATTCAGGAAAAATTGGCGCAGGGAGCCCAATTTCTTGAAGAAGCTATGTAGCTATGGATGATAACATAACACCACCCCACGCTTCAGCATTCCCAATGGGAATTGAAGCAGGCAGAAGATGTTCTAGATCAAGTTTGGGCCTTCACACCTCCCCCCGTGCCTGCGCAACGCCTGACCGCCATACACAGGATTGAGGCCCTTCGTCACTCCAAGAATATTGTGTGCAAAAATTTGAAACCATGGTATGATGCTACACTCCAGCTTGCACATGATGCGCAGTCTGCCATTTCACGCCTCCACCGATTGTTGGAACTATTTGGTGCAGATCTCGATGGGACTGCTTCTCTGACGATGATCAATATTGCACAACACGCTACAGCCCAAAGAAAGGAAGTGTTTCCACCACTCCTACGCACCCTGGCTACCTTATGTGTGCAGATTGAAGGCGCGCCACCAAAGTGACTCGGGACGAGTCACAAGATTGTGTTGGGGGACTATTGGAACGGGGTCTCCTAACAACCTACGAAACTAGTCCATTTTGGTTACTTTTTATTATATTTAGTATAGCGCAGGGGTTTTGGGGTGGGTCAAAGCCCCGGACACATTGTAATGGGTTAAAGGGTAAACTAGGGGTCCAAAAAGCATGGGTTGCATACCATAGGAATGTTAAAGTTAGATTGTTATAAATAGAGAGACATTTCATATTGTAAGAGGTAGGAATTGATGAGCTATTGATGCGATCTATTGTGTAAATGATCTGTTTGGTTTTTTGGGGAACGGACTCATGCTGGCTATGTGTGCGGAGATCCTAGTCCAGCTGTGTGTAGACCCTACTGCTGTTTGTGCAGGTTGGGAAGGGAATTGTAAGGAAAGGTTGATGAATGAATGGATACGTAGGATTATTAGATCTGAATCTATGAGTAATATTGAATGAATTGCTGGTAATTATTGTGTTATGCATTTTCTTTCTTTGCGCTGCAGAGGTCTGTATATTGAACGATTGGATCTGTTCTGCTCTGGTTATATCATGCTACGAAAGTCTGTGTATTGAATTGGATCGAGATCTATTCTGTTCTGGTTATGTAATTTTGTGTTGATGTTATGAAAAGCATATAATTGTATATCTAGTGCACGTGGATGCAATTGGATACATATTTAACCCTACGTAGAGATAAGGTAATCTGAACAGAACGCAGCCCTGCTTGCCTTACGCTTCCTTTCTCAAGGTGTGAAAACCTAGTTCCAGCACCCACCCATACTACTTCGGGTGAGACTGTGACCTGTGCAAGTGGGTCACTACCAAAAGGGCTAGTAGTATAGGGGTTCATTGGCAAACCTTTCACACCGAACCTTGGTCAGGACCCCTCAAGCCAACACTAGTACTTCAACTAGTGGCCCTGAAAAAACATTGTTGTCCAAACCATCAAATCAGAATCAACAAATCAAAAATGTAGAAAATTTTATGGCTGATAAAACCGATGTAAATGTAATAAAGACACCTACGCCTTTCATCTTTGAAGGGGATATTTCAAAAATCAAGATAACCATGCCCCTCACTGAATTGGTGACCCAAGAGGTATATAGATCCCATATTTTCAAAGTGTTAAACATAGGGAATGATACCAACACTTTAAACTTAACTGATGATAAAATAGAGCTGTTGTTTGGTCCTGAAGTGGAGGGAAAATATCAAGAAGGAGTTGTCCCCCCTTTCTATGTCAGTCTGAACATACATGAAAAAATTATGCATAATGTTATGCTAGACTCCGGTGCCTCACACAACCTCATGCCAAAGGTTGTGATGGAGATATTAGGCCTATAATTCACAAATCCTTAAAAAGACTTGTACTCTTTTGATTCAAGTAGGGTTAAGTGTTTAGGCCTCATCAATGATCTATGTGTCAATCTGGCACAAATCCCCACTAAAAGTCTAGTCATGGACATAGTTGTTGTTGACATCCCCCCAAAGTATGGCATGCTTCTATCTAGATCATGGGGGGCCAAACTCTAGGGTAGTCTTCAAATGGACATGAATTATGCGACCATCCCAGTCTTCAACCAAACAAGGAGGTTGTATCGGGAATCCCACATGAAATATATGGTGAGTAGCTTAGATATGCCAAATAACATACCGGTTTATTCCATTCACTCAGACCTTGACCCATTCATCTTGTACAATGAAAATTATATTAATGAACAAGTGAATGAAAATGGAGGAGAACTAAGCCTCTCGGAACAACCAAATCAACCATCTAATCAAGAAAATGGCACCCAAGACTCTAGCAGCCCTGAGGTACAAAACAGTGACAAATCTGAAATTGACAAACATTGGCATATGAGCTTTGATGGCTCTTATGGTAAGACTAGCTCAGAAGCTAGGGTTTGGATCCATAACACAAATGAAATCCATTCCTATAGACTATATTTCCAGTGCACTAATAACATTGCAAAATATGAGGCTCTCCTTATTGGTTTACATTTACTTAAAGACCTCAAAGCTAAGAAAATATCGGTTCAAGGAGATTCATAACTGATCATTAGACAAATAAAGGGAGAATATTCAGCCAAGAACCTTAGACTGAGAGAGTATAGAAATTTTGCCCTAGATCTTCTCAAAACCTTTGAGAAGTATGAGCTCACTTTCATCCCTAGAGCCCAAAACTTAAGGTTTTGCAATATAAATATCACACCTTGCCAAGAGGCCTTATACCATTAGAAGAGTTGTTTGATTTTAATGATGTAGCTAAAAAACCCAAGATGGAATCCACTGAGACGAATGTAGAAGAATGTAACATTGGAATAATGGAAGAGCCCAAAATAATCAAGTTTTCCAAAACTCTCCCTCCTCACGCAAAAAATAAATACATTGAGGATTTTAGAGAATATAAGGATGTGTTTGCCTAGGGCTATGAAGACCTGAAATCCTATGACACAAAAATCATTCAACACAAATTCCTCTCAAGGAAAATAAAAAACCATTCAAAAACAAATTGAGAAGGATTGACCCCGTCTTGTTACCTTTAGTTTAGAAAGAAATCAAAAAAATGTATGATAACGGGATCATAGTCCCTATCAGATACTCAAAATGGGTGTCCAACCTTGTGTCAGTTAGGAAGAAAACTGAGGAGATTAGACTTTGCATTGACTTCATAAATTTGAACAAGGAATCCTTAAAGGAAAACTACCCCTTGCCTAAAATGGATCACATACTCCAAAAAGTAGTTGGCTCATAAAGAATCTCATTACTAGATGGCTTCTCAGGTTATAACCAAGTACTAGTCTTTCCAAGTGACCAACTCAAAACTGCTTTTATTACACCTTGAGGTACATTCATGTATGTTAAAATGCCATTCGGTTTAATGAATGCAGGGGCCACTTTCCAAAGGGAAATGGACATAGATTTTTCAGAGGACATAGGTTACTTCATAGTCATATACCTTGATGACATCATTGTCTACTCTAAAACTGATGAAGAACACTTAGTCCACTTGAGAAAAGTTTTTGAAAAGTGTAGAAAGTATGGCCTATCTTTGAATCCTAAGAAAAATCTGTTTGGCCTTTAGGAAGGAAAACTCTTAGGCCACATCATCTCTGAAGAAGGAATCAAAATAGATCCCAAAAGGATAGAAGGCATATTACAAATCAGCCATCCTAGAAACATTAAAGAGCTGCAATATTTCATTGCGAAGATCAACTTCCTAAGAAGATTCATCCCCAAACTTGCTGAAATCCTAAGGAATATTACAAACATGTTGAAAAAGGAATTAGGAGTAAAGTGGAATATGGAAGAAAAACAATATTTTGAGCTGGTAAAACAAGCACTCACAGAAACACTAGTCTTAATCAGTCCCGACTTCACCAAGGATTTCTACATCTTCTCATTTACATATGAACACACTGTTGCTGCAGTATTATTGCAAAAAAACATCATGGGGCAAGAAAAACCCATAGCTTTCTTCAGCAAGGCCTTGAGGGATGCTCCTCTAAATTATGACATCATGGAAAAGAAAGCCTTTGCCTTAATCATAGGTTTGAAATATTTTAAAGTTTATATTTTGCATTCACATATCATAGCTTTTTTCTTGCACACAGTGGTCAAAGACATACTTAAACAAGACCCTGATGGTAAAAGGGGCAAGTGTATTGATACTATCTTAGAATATTATTTAGAAATCAGACCCACTAAATTGATTAAATGACAAGGACTTGCAAAACTTATGGCTGAATCAAATTTCCAAGCTTTAGACATGAATATGGTTGATGTGTATGAGGAGACAAAAGAATTCACAGCTCCATACATTGAAGAAATGTTTTTAAATTCATCTTGGTACACTGATATCATTTATGTGCTTCTTTATCTCAATGCTCCTCCTTCTCTGTCAAAGACTAAAGCTAGATTCTTAAAACAAAAAGCTCTAAATTTCTACATTTTAGATGGAGTATTGTACTGGACGAGTTCTGTTGGTTTTTTACTTAAATTTTTTCTTGAAGATGATGCAGAAAATATTGTGCATGAATTTCACGAAGGGGAATGTGGAGGTCACCCCTATTAGAAGATTACAGCCAACAAGATCCTTAGAGTTTGCTACTATTGGCCTACCCTATTTCCTGATGCTCACAAACTAGTCGTGACTTTCCATAAGTGCCAAATCTTCAATGGAAAAAGAAAACATCTACCTTTGCCTTTTCATCCCATCAATGTTGAAGCTCCTTTCCAACAGTGGGGGTTGGACTTCATTGGAGAAATCCATCCTACCTCATCTGCCCAACATAAGTGGATCCTCACTGCCACTGATTACTTCAACAAATGGATAGAGGCCATCCCTTCTAGAAATGCCACTGACTCAGCCATTATCAAATTCCTTGAAACCAACATCTTATCCAGGTTTGGTTGTCCTAGAAAAATCATCGCCGATAATGCTGTTGCCTTTACATCTAAGAAAATGGTGGACTTTTGTTATAAATATCACATCACGCTAGGCCACTCCACCGCTTATTACCCACAAGGAAATGGACTAGCTGATTCCTCTAACAAGAGCTTGGTGAACATCATCAAGGATCTCCTAGAACAAAATCAGAAGGCATGGCATGGAAAACTAGTGCATGCGCTATGGGTTGATAGACTAACCACCAAGAAATCAATTGGTATGTCTCCCTATCAACTAGTGTATGGCATGGATGTAGTTTTGCTCACCTCTTTGGGAGTTCCAGCCATGAAGCTCCACTAAGAGGTACAATAAGAAGAAAATGACATGCAAAGAAGGATGAACCAAACCATTCATTTGCAGTAGTCAAGGGAGGAAGTTTACAAGAGAACACAAGCAATACAAAACAATATCAAGAAAATTTTTGATAGGAAAAACAAGGTCAATGATTTCCAAATTGGAGACATAGTTCTGAAATGGGATTCAAGAAGGGAAGATAGGGGAAAACATGGTAAGTTTGAAAATTTATGGAAAGGCCCTTACATCATTCATTCAATTAGAGGCAATAATGCTTTCTTTCTGCAAGAGCTCGATGGAGCAGAAATGTTTGGAGGTCCTGTCAATGGAAGGATTCTCAAACACTACTTTTGTCAAGATTCCTGAACTTTGCATATAGCACTCATTGTACATAAAATTAATTGATTAATAAACAAAAATGACAAAATCCCTAAAAAATAGAAAAGGGAAAAAGAGGGCAGATTTTGAAAGAAAGGTATAGCCCCCTACCCCAAAAAATAGTGATGCTGAAAGTGTGCAAGTCTAAATGCCACTACTTGTTTTTAAAAGAGAAGTCTTGTTCAGTCATCTAGCCTAATCATGGCTAAACATATTTTCAATTTATTTGCTGATAGGTTAGTAAAAGGAAGAACTTGCCAAAACATCTAATCTTGACTTGTCAATAGGTGTAGATTAGGAATGAAAGAAGTTGGTTCCACATGCTCAAATTTGAACCAAAGAGGAAAATAGGGATGCTTAAAAAATGACATATATTTCCCTTATGTCTCCTAAGTTTTCTTTGTACAAAAATAACACTTGTGTGCAGCTTTTTCTAATACCACAACCCATGGTGACTCAAACTGCCTAATCCTGATTTAGCCATGTTTTCAATTTCATGTCAGTAGCTTAGAGAATAAAGTTTGTCAAACAACTCAACCTTGAAAAATAAGTAGACTAGGTAGAAAATAAAGAGAGTTCATTAGCCTAATCTGAACTCTCAGAAGAAATAAGGGTACATCTATATAGTTTGATTTTTGTTTTCAAAAAGAAAATGTCAAGGTTTTGCCAGTTCAAGTGCACCCAAGGAAGAAAAAATGTTAGGCAAGTAGGTTGGGTAGGCAGAGATGATGCTGATATAAATCATGTGTTTTTAGATTACTAAGATCACAGCCTCAAGCAAGCATCAACAAATGAAAAGAGAAAAAAATATTCCCAATGGATGAGGCACTGGTCTCCATAAAAACCGAGATCTGATGTTCTGGACACCTCCTGAAAAGGATCTGCCCTCCCCAAGTGGAGCCACAGTTAGTCATTAGTAATTTTTTCCATTATAGGATGACTAAGTGCTTGTCATAAGATTTCTAGAAAAAAAGTTCATGAAAAATTGTGAGTTCTAGAAATCTCACTACCTTCATTATCCTAAGATAAAAATTTCACTATATTATCATCTTGTCCAGTCATGCCTAGCCTACCATTCCCAGAAGACCCATCACGGATTCATGCCATTCATTATTCACCATGTCTTGTCAACTTAGCCTAAAAAAACTCTATTTTTGTTTTTACATATAACCCTCCCCAGCCAACTAAGATCACTTATCAAAGCATCTCTGTTGTCCTTCCCAAAACACCCCAAGCATTGATGATCTAAAACTATTTTTGTAGACTCTTTAGACAGATCAAGTACATTGGATTTTGATCTTCAACACATTAGTTTATCATAAACTCTGTCTCACACTTGATAGAGCCCAAGTTCTAGGTTTTAGTCCAAAAACCGAGTCCCAGAGAGCCTCCACTAGGTCATCTAGGGTCTCATGAGTCCTAGGGTGGATTTGGTATCCTGCAAATCTGTGTTTTATACCTACAAGGAGACTGCTTTCAAAAAAAAAATGGAAAGGGACAAGTAACTTTGTCCAAAACTAATTAAGAGGTCCTTCAAGGGAGGTCTTTGATCTAAAGCATGAATCTAGTAAGGGGACAACTGCCCTTTGCTCACTTTCTTACAAAGAAGACCAAAAGGGCCATCATATCAGCTAGGAGGTAAGGTAAAAAAGGGAAAAATCATCACAAGAAGATCATCAGTGAATAAGAGACAACATAAAGCATATGTTTTAGGAAGATCAAGGTTGGTAAATTTATTTGGCCAAACAAGGAATAAATGGTAGGGTTGCAAGGGCAAAGGTCACCTAACTCCATAAATGCACAATTGAAGATTTTTTGGAAATAATAAATGAGTTTTGATAGGTTTTTAAGAAATTATAAGACAACACTAATTATAATTTTCTTAGCAGCCCTAAAACCCAGGGATTTGGAAAAAATGACAAAATGATCAAAAGATGATGATAGAGCCTCCTTCATTAAAGCAGATGGCTACCAGAGAATTTTAAGCTACCTTTCTAGGGTTTGTCAAAAACAACATTGTTTTCATCTGCACTAAAAGGAGAGATGGCAAAGAATGTTAGTTTAAAAGGGCTAACATCCCAAATGAAAAATGTCTTCAAAGTAAACAAGAGGAGGCAAGCATAAGGTTTAGTCTCTGAAAATTCCCAAGTGAGACCCATGGCATATTATATTTTTTTTACTGTTGGAAAATAAAGCTATTACTACCTTAAAAACAGGAAAAAGAGGAAAAGAAACAGTCTTCAGGTCACCGGCAGTCAACAAATGCCAAGAAGGTTAAAGCAAGTGTTTTTTATTTAAAACGCATGACCAGGAAAAATTGACCAATGCCCAAGTTATCAAAAAGAAGAAGGGTGAAAAGGACATCAACAAATCAACACCACAAGAGGAGAAAAAAGTTCCCTGAGGAAGTTTTCAAAACCCTCCAAAGGACAAAAAGTTATGAGACAAATGGAAAAATACCAAGACATAGTAAAAATGGGTTTTTTAGTTTGATTTATCTTTTTCAAAGGCATAAATTTTTTTTGAATTCATTTTTGAGCTCATTTCCACACTTGGTAAGGAAGGAAGAAGCTCCAAAGAGAAATTCAGGGTTTCTGGACCGTTTCTGGGCAAACTGTTCAGGCGCTGCGCAAAAAGGAGCCGGCGCTATGCAAAAAATCTTTGGCACTGCGCAAAATTTGGGCACTGCGGAAATGCAGGCCTGGCTCACCCTAAATCCGATAGACCCTCCATCTTGCCTGACACCTCAAATCATTTACCTAGGCGCTGCACAAACGGGCTACCCGACTCGCCCAATCGACGTGCAGTGGCTGCCTTTTCTGCCCAGCGCTACGCAAGTAGACGGCCCGACCCACCCACAAGCCGTATAGACCACCCAGCGCTGTGCTAATTCCCATTAAACCTTGCCCAACACTGCACAAACTGCCCGACCCAACAGCTCAGGCAGAGGTACTGCGCAAAGTCCAGGAAGGTGCCAAATTGTAAAAAAGACTCCCTGATGCCTAAATTCATCCTTTGAGGTGCTTCCAAGATTGAAGAAAGTTGAAGAAAGTGGTAACTGGTATTTTCTCTTGATACCCCAAGAAAATTTGCAAAAACAATCTTGGTTCTTTTATTGGTTATTGAGGTAAAAACCCTAGGAGGGTGAAACCCTAGGTCAAATTCACCAGGAACCTTGTTCTTCTAAAAAACATTCTTGAACCAAATTTGATAGCATGGGTGGGTAAGAAAAATTGAGCCTATCACCATCCTCTAAAAATCTCCTCAAACTACAACACCACTCAAAACCCTAAGAACTTATTTTCTTAGCTAAAAGTTGACCTCACCATGACTTCTCACTTATTTTTTCCACTAAACCTCAATTTTTAGACCAGTGTCTCCCATCACCATGTCAGAGACTGAAAACAATAGTGGTAGTGGAGGAGGTCAAAGGCCTTCAAAGACAAAGCACAAGGGAGGGAAAGTTAATAGGTTGGAACCCCAAAATACAATGGCTATCACAGATTCTCCTAGGATCTTGTCATGCTTTCAAAACACAAGGTGTTTTCAGTTTTGTGAGAAGGTCAAGTAGGTGAAGAGAAATCTTGAGCTTACAAGGCTCCTCATCCTCAATTTACAAAACAAACATGCTGACCTTGCAGGGGTGAAATTTGAGATTTCAGCAAGGTCCATATCTGAAGCCACTGGTATCCCTTCAGTGGGTGAGAAATGGTTCAAGAATGGTAAGCTAGAAAGGGATTTATTTGAGCCATTCATCACAAGGAGGTATAGAGAAGGAAATATCATAATTTTCCCTCTATCACATCTCAAACACGTGTATGCACCCTTGATGTTGGCTATCATGAAATACTTCACTTGTGAAGGGAGATACTCAAGGGTCTATACCTATCACCTTAGACTCCTTATGCATTTCACAGGGGTTAAGGCACTTGACCTACCCTACTATCTCTACAGGAGTATTATGAAAATGTGTTTTGTTTTCCAAAGGAGGAGTTACCCCCAACAAATGTTCAACTTGTTCCACCATTCCTTTATCAAGATGGTGGTTGTACATCAACTAGAGCAGCAGGGTGTACCTTGGGATGTTTTCATAAACAATAAGTTCTTCTCAAACCTACAACATCCTCATCAAACAAATATTCCTTCCTCATCTGCACAAGTGCCCTCACCACAGGCACACATCCCTTCCTCTCCTTCTCTTGATGCATCAGGTGAAGAAGGGAGTGGAACTCAAGGATCACATAGAGATCAGGGTGAGGGTGAAGAATTCAATGAGGTAAACACAAAAATGTATGAAGAAGAGGAAGAGGATATGGGAAGTGATGGAGGAAACAATGATGAAACACAAGGCAGCGAGCATAATGAACAAATAGATCACAGTGGAGATGATGGAGATAGTAGGGAATAGCATCAAGATGAGTAAGATAGTCGGAAAAGTGCACAAGACATCCTTGGAAATATTCATGACAGTCATGACAACTATCATGACTATCATGACACTAATAAGTTTCTAGATAACAAAGAAACTCAAAATGATAGTGCAGGAAATGACCAAGGAGAGAACCTCATTAAAGAACAAAGCCAATATGAGGCTGATGGCAGTGATGAGGGTCAAAGAAATGATGAAAAAATGGTCAAAACTACCATCATCACCACTAACACATGCACATACTACAGAGGACAAAGAGATGTGTTTGCTGCCTAAAAAAGGAAAAGGGCCATCTCTCCTCAAGCTATCAAAACAGTGGACAAGGGCAAGGAAAAGGTGGGAAAAATTTAGTAGCAAGTAAAGGTGAGGAGGAGTAAAAGGATAAAGAAAACTACTCAAGGGCCTGAGTTCATTGACTTAGACAGTGATAATGAGGATGAGGAGATGACCACTAAAATGCTACTCCTAGACAAAGATGCACAAATCAGTGAGTGGGAGAAGGATTTTGAAAGAGCCCAATGCATCATTCAGTACTACAAGAATGAGCATAAGTACTTCAATAGGATCAAGAGAGGCCTTGCTCTCCAAAATAAGATTAACAAGCATTACGCAAAGAAGATAAGGTTTGATTGTGCCAAACTCAAGGAGGCTCTCCTTGAGGTAAAAAACCTAAAAAGGGTGAATGAGCATAGCAGCCTTGGAATTTTGGCTGAGGCTTATTAGCAATTATCTAAAAACATTTAAGGAGGGTCTCCACCAATTTTGAAGGAATTTGGAGAAGATTTTGTTTTTTGAGAAATTTTAGCATCATTTGTGTAGCGCCACTGGCGCTCCGCAAAAATCTGGAGCATATTTTGGAAGAAAGCTTGACAATTTTTAAATTTTCATGACCTACACAGCATCCCCACAAAATTTTAGAAGATTTGGAGCAGTTTTAACCCCTCAAAAGGTCAAAAAACACCTCAAAAATCACCTTTATGACTCTGTTTTAGGCTTGGCGCTGCGTAAAAGACATTCTGAGGGTTTTACATTTTTGACAAGGTTACAGGAGCTAGATCTGAAAACAACAAGAATTTTTGAAAAGTAGACTCTTCAGGCTTTCCAGCGAGCCATCACAGAGCCAAATTTGACATTGGGAAGTGGCCCAAAACTTGGTTGCAAAACAACCTATTTTCTGCGAAAGTAGCACTCCACAAACTGACTGTCTTTTTGCCAAAAGTCAACAAAAGACACAAATTTATGGAAAAATATTTTTTTAATATATTTTTGGGCAAATTACTCCATATTTGATTGAGGAGTTATGTTATGATATTTTTCATTTATTATCTTATCTATTATGTGTCTTGGGCCTTGCATGGTCATTAAGTAGATAAATGACATTTATGACATAATTAGGGTTTATGGAAGCCTCTTATGGTTTCCACCTCCTCACTTGCTCCATAAATAGAGCATGAGGATCTTATGTATTGGGTTGGATTTTTATGACTGATTTTGAAGTAATACATAGTTTCTTGGAATTTGAAAAGAACTTTATGTCTTGGAGTTTATGAATGCCCTGGTTTGTTTGTTGATGGAGGAGGACTGGTTGCAGGATCCATAAGTCTGGTTGATGGTGAAGTATTTATTTTTGCTTATGTTTTCTAGTTTATCTTTGTGTTTCCATCTTTCTATGTTGCATTAGGACAAAGAATTTAGACTAAGAAATGTTTTCTAACGGAACCTTAGGTCTATTTTTTCTTCACTAAATGTTTTCTTCTGCTAGGACATGTTAGAGGATCCTTCTTTGCTCTCTAAGGATCTCCTAAGCTTGTTTATTTATTGAATGGTTTAAAACATATGGTATCTAGCATGATTTATGGCTAGCCCTACTTCTTGATGCCACTAAGAACACTATTCTTGAAGTCATCTATTTAAAGCATCATTACTTAGGCTTGTCAAAGAAGTTTGTTTCAATCCTACTCTTTGCATTTACTTAACTAATTGTTTTAAAGGACCTTCATAGCTATAATCTTGGATGTTCATGATTTCTCTCCTTCTCTGATTATATTTATTTATGCATCTTAAATGTTTTCTATCTTTGATGATGAAATCACTAAAAGTTAAATAAGTTTCTTGCCTTTATGTATTTCATTTTAATGTTTGTCTTAGATAATTATCTACTTTAAGTCTGAATCATAAAGTTTAGGGTTTGCTCTGCCTTTGATTTTCTCTTTATGCTTATGATTCTTCCAAATCCATTTGTTTAAGTATATGATAGAGAATTCTTTACTGCTCTTTGTCAAACTTTGTTTCTCAAAATTAATGTCCATCTCATGATCCTTCAAACCCCAAAGATCCACCAACCAAGCTATATTTTCCCTACAATACTCCCTAATCCATTAATGAACCTATCATGACCTTGTTAGACTCCATTTCCAAATGACTTGAAGTTTTCTTTGTTTCTTTCTAGTCTATCTAATCATCATACCCAACCAAAAACAATCAACAAACCCAATACTTCATAACTAGCCTGAAACTAACCTTAAAAAGCAAACAAGTTTCATCTTTGCACCTAATAGAGAGAGCCATCTCTGAATCTAGGAAGGCTAGGTCCTTGGATTCCAAAGCTTGGTTTGATGTTACCCCTGTCCATTTGTATCTCAATCAATCTAGCAAATTACGGGGAGCTAACATAACCAACATAATCAAAGATTACAGATGGGGGTTGACCTGGGGTGAAAGTGGATAAGAAACCCAGGATGGATTCATCAGTGTGTTCATCAGTAAAGTACCATAGGATAAATGAAAGCATGGAAATCACTTGCCTTGAACCTTCTAGGAATTTAGCAGTAGAATCTGGGGGATTCGGTTTTGGAATTTCTACATGATAGGGCATGAAATTCTGAAAAAACATGAATCTCTTAGGGAAATCTAGGCCAATGTACAATTGGGTTAAGGCCTCTATAGATAATGGGACTTCTTGTGGGTCAGGTTGAAGCTATAACATTTGATTGATAGATTGAGCAGTAATGGTGAAAATAAATTCTTTATTAGCTTTGAATATGGCTCTTTGATCAGGTACATAATACTGCTGACACAATCTAATGATCTCCTGATATGGGTGAGTTAATGGGACAACATATTTGGGTAAATGAGATTCCCAAATCTAGACTTCTCCATCATTATCTAATGATTTCTCATAACTCCAATTATGAATATCCAACAAGTTAAATTCAACAATGGGATCTGTTGTCTTATAATTAGTATCAGCTAGTGGGATGTGTTCAACATCAACAACAGGTGGTTGAAGAGGATTTACCACTATGGCAGTTTTAGAAGATATAGCAGGGGTAGGTTTAGGTACTTTGGAAACTTCAGGCTTGCTTGTACTCTACTTCTTAGGCATTTTGGCTACTTTCTGCAATTTTAGAGAGTTTGTAGGAGTATTTTACTTTAGCAGAGGATTTTTTGGATAATTTAGGCAAAGTATAGTTTTTTCTTTGGGTTTTCTTTCCAATTAGGTGTGTGAAAGAGGTTAACAGGCTTTTGACTAGTTTAAAACAAGAAACAAGGGTTTCTTGAGTCTTTTAATGAGAAATTGGGTTAAAAAGTCTCTTGAAATAGGTCACATAGGATTAGGATATCTTTAGAGGTTTTCTGGTTTGATTTAAGGCTTGGAAATAGACCATCAATTTGAAAAAACTCACAATTTTCTCTCAAAATAGTGTAAAACAGTAAAACAAGGTTTCTGGAAAAAATTTGACAGGGTTTGGCCTTTTTTTGGGGCTTTTTGACATTTTCCTTCAATTAATTCTTAAACTCTAAGTGTGTTTTGTTCTTTGAAATGTCTTTCAACTTGATTGCTGGTTCAAATTTCAAAAAAATACCTGTTGTATGTAGGTATTTGGGTTTTGGAATAGCTTCAGAGGTTTTTTGAATGATTTGGTAACCTTTGTAGATTTTCTGGAGAAATGTGCAGCTCCTCGGCGGTCTTCAATGGTTGCTGGTCGAGTTTTGCAGGTTTTTCGGGCATAAAATGGCAAAAAAAGGATGTTATTATAGTCAAGGAGGCGCGAGAAAAATGTTAATGCAGAAGAGAAAGGAATGAATTACGTTTCGAAGGTTTAATATGCATTTTGGTTATATTACTCTGACATTGAATGATTGTCACATCAGCGGGAAGGGTGGTTTCAGGCTTCACGGGAACAAAAACCATAGTGGTTATCGAGCATAAATTTGGTAGTAAGTGGTTTTGGCTTGAACCCACACAATCGAATAGGAATCGTCCACGTGGGGGAGAGATAAAATTACAAAACAACCCATGTCGCACAGTTTTGGCACTTGGGTGATCACGCAAATTTTCCATGTGACATTGTGTTTTAGCTGTCGGATCTGAGCTTTGAATGTGAACAATCCAGATATGTTGGGAGTTGCATTAGAATGGAGGAGTGGAACTGATGGTTTATTAATGCGGGGATGGGTTATAACTTTTTAGAAATAAACGTTAAATACGTTTAAACCTTAGTTTATATGATATAGCAGAGGGGTAGGTTTATACTTTGGTTATATAATGGCGGGTATATTTAAATAAAAACATTAATGAAATGTTCCAATAAATATATATGCAGGCGCCAGTTATATTATATTGTTTTTTCAAACATTGTTGGCATTTTTTTGAAAACTATAGGGGCGGGATATTTTTTTATGGATAGGTTTAGACCAATGGGATAGTTAGGTGGGGTTTTTTTTATTTTTGCGGACATGGGGATATTTAACATTGGTCTAAACTTAAAATAAAGGGTTTTCTGGGTTTATTTAAAATATGGGTATTAATATATACGGGAAGGTGTATTTTAGGGGTTTAATAGCTTTATTTAGAAGTTAATATGAAAAAATGTAGTGAAATGGAAACAATACACATGTTAATCTCTAAGTAAAGTGTAAATCATAGACAAAGTAAAGCATTGTTGTCTTTTTAATATTATTTCACCTATACTTAGGATAAATGCATTTTGAGGATTTATGAATGATTTTTTGAAAGGGAATGATATTAGCTATTTAGGGTTTAGATTTTACTAAGTAAAAATGGGTTTTTACTTAGGAAAAAGGGATCATGAATTATGAATGAATGGTAAATGTTGATGAATATGGGTCTAGTGTGGGGATTCAATATTTTTAGCTAACCAGTCATCGAGCCTTGGGTCCGGTCCCAACAAAAGTCAGAGAAATGCACTGAGCCTTTTTGACTGACAGTTTAGAACACTGAATACTTGTAGGGGAGGGGAAATTAGTGATTTTTTTCTGATGATGCTTTATTACATAATTTCTCAACTACTTTCTACCTACCCATCTTTATTTCTAACATTTTTTCTTCATCTTTATAGGTGCATTTAGGCTTGCAACTTTAAACCATTTTTCTTTCAAAGCATAAAATTGTCTAAATATACCTTATTTCTTCTGAGGGCTCAGATTAAACTGTTGAGCTCCTCATTATTGTCTACCTATCTACTGATTTGTCAAGTTTAAACTTTTTGAAAAATCTTTATTCTCTATCTAAAACATAAAATTGAAAGCATGAAAAGTTAGGATTAAACTATTTAGCTGATCATGGATTATAACATTTATTGACACTCTGCACATAATCATTATTCTTGTAATAAAAGTAAAAGTAGTGGCATTTGGACTTGCTCACTTTTAGGTCTTATTTCTCCTTTTTCTTTTGGGGTCTATATTTTTCTAATTCCTTTGATCTTTCTTTTAGGACTTTTTACCCTCTTTTTGGATTTTTTATTATTTTTCATTTTTTCAAAATATGGGAAAACAACTTGCAGAAAGCAAGGTATGTAAATATTTACAAGACTATCAAAGTCAATTCCAAATTTTATGAACCCTATTATTATAGGACCCTCACACATGGTATGGTGAGGGTGGAGGTGGTTTAACCTCTGGATTCCCTTGTTTTGTTTTGTATTATTTTATCCATGAGATCCCACACTCATGATTGGAATATGGGTGACTGGATGAAGAGATATTTGGCTCAACCATGTCTATGGCTGGGTGGTATGTGGAAGTCACAAACCTGGTCATTTATTGTCTATTTTTAATGAAATCTAAGTTCTCTTGATTTTGTACTTATTAATGTGTGGATTTAATGGTTGTTATATCACTATTATTTCCATGATTTTATGTTGGTTATAAGCATGTCTAAATGACTGGTTCATGTCATGTTTTTTTCATGTATTTACTTGTAATTGTTAATATAATGGATGCAATACCTAATTGTTGTCATATTGGTTCAAGGAAGAGGGTGGCGATCCTTCTTGTAATTCCTCTCAAGAGTTTTCAGTCATTTGTGCTTTGTCTTGTATCGGAGACTTGTATATTTCATTAATCCCAAGTGTTTGAGAGAATGTCAGAACTGGTTGGGGATGGTTAGGCCTAGCCCTAGAGTTATTTTTTGGTTATTTGGCATTTTCGCCATGTGTTTGATGAATTTTGAAAGCTACAAGAAGTGTTGGGCAATGTATGGGATTCTAGGCTTAAAAATGTCCTTAAATCCCACTAATGCAGGCATAGGTCTGGGTAAAAGATTCCATGCATGCATGCATGGCTATGTTGTGGGAGCATCCAGAGCCTCCCAGACGTACCCTTTCCCATATGAAGGGAGTGTCCGGGGGTTTTCTTCAGCAAAAGTTAACAGGACCTAGGGAAAAGTCATCTTGATGATTAGGATAGCCTTTGGGGGTCTTGTAGTAGGTGCAGGGAGTCTGTGCTATGGTTTTCCACGTTGATAACACTTCCTTAAAGTCACCAAGGAGGTTGAGTCTGCTCTTAATTTCCCTCAGCCCATGTTTACCTCGGTTGGCCGGTTACTTGGATAGATGTGAAGGGAGGTGTATGTTACACGTGGCATTAGAGCGTGGTTGCACTATCCTTGGGAAAATTCTGATGTTGTCAATCTTATTGTTGTCATGCATTTTTTTTGGTCATGCATGTGTTTCACATGCTTATGTTCTACGTGTTTGTTACATGTGCATGGTGTTGGTCATAGTGGCAGTGATGTCTACATGGAAGGGTTGATGATGTTGTTGTAAATTTTTTTCATGAGCATATGACATGTTATACATGTCAGGTGCTTACATGTTGTTAAACTTATAGTGGTATGGTTGCGGTTTTCATGCATGAGGGCATGGTGTGTAGTTTATGTGGTCATGCATTAATGGCTGGAATCTAACTAGAATGATGTTTATGCATTAGTATACCATGTGTTAAAAGTCTATATTTTGTTATAATTATGTTATACATGTATTATGTTGATTGGTTGATCTTGCATATGAGATATCCTCCCTGAATTGTGCTACGTTGGTTTATTGTGATTTGGTTTAAGCTAACATAAGATGCCTTGCAGGAAGAAATCAAATATGGATAGCAAGATGGTAGACTACAATGATTCTCCTTATGAATCCGATGAGCAGCATGGTGTTGGGAACTCATATGATTTAGTAGATACATTGAGAAGTTTGAAGGAAGAAATAAGGATTTGTAAGGTGGACAATGACATAATCATACAAACACAAGAAAAACAAGGAGAAGTAAATGTGACAATCCTTCAGGGTTTATCATATTTGCAGTGACAGGGGCCACTTCGGATCAGTTATGGACAAGAGGATGGAACTAATGGGGCATATGGAAGTAGGTCTCCTGGTGGTTATAGGTCATGTAGAGATGACATGATTAGAGATGGAAGATTCTTGGACACTCCGAATAGGAGAGGTGACATACACAGTTACTACTCTATTTTTGGTTCTCATATGCATTATGATCGTCATCATTATCATCCTTATAGGAGGAGTGACAGGGGGTGTTTTTCAGATGATTTTAAGAAAGAAAAGCCACCTACCTTTGATGGAGAGATGAAGAAATCATGGGATGTAGAGGCATGGTTGCTTGGTATGAGGAAATTCTTCAAGTTGCATGATTATTCAGAAAATATAAAAGCTAGAATAGCTACATTCAGTCTCAATGGTAAAGCATACATTTGGTGGGAATATGTGAAGAATGTTAGGGGTATTTATGAAGAGGAACTGAATTGGAGTGAGTTTGATAGGTTATTTTGGAAGAATTATCTGTCGGAGAGGTACTATGATGCTAGAGCTAAGGAGTTTTATGAGTTGTAAATGGGTTCCATGACAGATGATGAGTATACTAGCAATTTTTTGGATTTTTTGAGATATGTGCCTTACGTTAAGGAGGAGAAGGCCAAGGTTCAGATATTCATCAATGGGATTCCAATAGCCTATAGAGACCAGATTGAGTTTGATGAGACTATATAATTGGAGGAGGCTATTTGAAAGTTGAAGCATTTTTATGATCATTTTGTTGTACTTGTTTCTCGTAGGTAGTTCTTGGTTGCAGAAACTATGCCAAGAAACCAACTCAACCAGTCTTTAGGTTCAAGATGGCCCTTGAACCAGAGGGGTCTCCCCAAATAATTACAATGCTTTGTTTAACGTGGTTCACTATCACTAGACAACAGAAGCACAATTGTTAGATTCATGATTTGATTTGGGTGTTTGCCGATGATTGCACAATTCTTGTTCATGAATAAATCCCTCCCTTGCAGAGTCCTTTCTCAAAGTGTCAGCTTCCAGCCTAAAAAAATAACTTATATTTTTAAGGAATTTGAAAGAATAATATAAGGGGATTCTTGATAATTAAGGATTCAAATAGAATACTTAATAGATCAGGAAAATTTGGATGCGTGTAGAATACTTCTATAGCAAAAAAAAAAAACATTCAGGAGAAGATATAAGGACAAACAATAACCAGTTCAAAGAGGAGCTAGCTCAAACAGACAGTCTGATATAATAATATATTTAAACAATTATAAATTTGTAGAGGATTTAAAAGAGATTGAAACTCAATCTATTCTTACCCAGCTCTTCTATACAACCCTGAAGATGTGAAAAAATATAATATGAAAATAATGGAAAAAAATACAAGAAACACAAATTTTTTCAAAGTCAGAGCTTTTAATACTTCAATTAGGATTTATGGAGAAATTTTTTACAAAGCTAAAAGGTCTTGGTATCAAAATCCAACCCTTTTCTTATTACAATTCATCAAATATACAAAAATACAAAATGCTAAACTATTACAAACTTTCAGGAATAAAATCCTCAATAGTATACTAAAAATAAAACAATCCCTTAATAGTCTGCAAGAAATTTGGAACTGTTTACAAATACTCTGCCTTGGAATCTAGAAAGTTGTTGCAAGGTGTCCCAAGCTATAGGTATTGTTGGAGTGAATCATCTTCAGAATCTCTGGTTGCCTAGTGTTCATTAGACTGTCAGCTATGGTCCTTTAGATGCCAATAAAAGATCTGCCATTGAATGTTGTAGTTGATTTTCAATTAATAATTTTGTGCCTTAAAATATGGGGTCTTTGAAGCTATCGTTGAAAATATTCTTGGAAATATTTTATGTCACTTGTTGATAATGCTTCACCAATGTCATAAAATATTTGGAAGCAAATATTTTATAAATGTTTTCAAATATTCTGTAAATTCATTTAATATTTTTCTATTTTCATGAATTTACTAAATTAAATTCAGAAAATATTTCCTCGAATAATTTTATTGAATAAATTCATCCACTTATTCAAAACCATGTGTTGTTTTTCCTTCCATGGATTCCCAAAACCATGTGTTATTTTTCCTTCTCTCTAAAAAACTCAATTTTTACTTATCCTCCATTTACTTTTATCTGTAACCTCAATTCACCTGCACTAGTAAATTCAAATGTGTTGTTTTTCCTTCCCATGGAATCCCGAAACCATCTTTTGTTTTTTCCTTCTATGTAAAAAGCTCAATTTTTAGTGATCCTCCATTTACTTGCACTATAAATTCATTTTCATGTGAGCCTGTAAAAATTATTTCCCCAGTAAATCCATTTCACTGGTGTTAGGTCCCTGTAATTTGTTAGGTTGGCAAGACAAAATAGACAAGGGTAACAACAAACCAACTTTGGAGTCCTAGGACCTGGCCTTCCTGGACTTGGAGAGGGCTCTCTCTATATTTGTATAAAAGATATGACTTGATTGATTTAGGATGCTGATTTTAGGCTACTTAAAGTGATAGGGTTTGTTTGTTTTGTTTTGTTTGGTTGGGTTGCTTGTTAAGAAGAACAGATAGAGTAAGATAAATTCAAACCATTGGGTTGTGGGGTATTTTAAAGGCTTGAAAAGTACAACAATGAATCAAGGGTGTTTCATAAGGCAAGTTAAAAAATCCAAATAGATCTTAATAGCTTATCTGAGTGTGAAATGAACATTAAGTTGTGAATTTAGTAGGTTTAAAGGGAAATTAAGAATCCTTTAACATATACTATAACAAGAAGAGTATTTAAGAGGAATATGCCTAAGAAAGAATCAAAGGATGGGGCACACCATAAACTTCTTTGACCTATATTTACCAAGTAAACTTTAAAACAACAATCCAGCAAACCCTAGAGAGCAGGATACTCCTAAATTCTCTAGCTATTTACCTTCAGAGAAAGAAAAAATTTAAGATAACAAACAGGTGATGATAAAAGAGCAGGGAACTCCTAAATTATTTAATCAAACTCTAAAATACCTTCAAGATGACTCTTCAAGATGGACTAAAGGACAAGGAAAACCATAAACTTCTTTAGTCAAACCCTAATCAGTAAACTTCAAAGAAAAGCCTTAATAAAAATGTTTTAAGCTACACCAAAGGACAGGGAATACCATAAACTTATTTGGCTTGAATCCATTAAACCATTCTCAAGACAACAAGCTAAGTGGAACCAGAGAGAAACTAAGAATTCTCCAATCAGACCTAGCAGAGGAAAATATCTAAACAACAGAAAGTAGACAGAATTAAGGTGCCTCTCAATAGCATATCTTAATTTAAATTTTCTACTCCGTCATAAGGGAAAAGATGAAAAATTTGGAAAACATAAGAGGAAACAACAACTAGATTAGTGTAACATCACCATTTGAAAAATTCCATGAATCATGTGAATGTGCTTGCTCCATTAACATTCAATCCAAAAAAGTCACAAAGCTCCAAGACCAATTTCTTCACAACTCAAAATATATATCATATTGAGCTCAACAATCAACCAACAAACAACATGAGGCATACATGCAGTATTTATCTGCCAAATGAGGAGTTGAAAACCCTATCTAGGGTTTTATAACTCATTCATTACATAGTTAAGTCACTTTTACCTTTGAGACCATGCAAGGCCCAAGGAAAAAATATCTAAACTCATATATGGAAAAATAACTTCTACCATAACTATTTGAGCTAATTTAGGAAATTTTTTGACTTTAAGGCTTCAAAATATCTTCTGCAATAACTTCTGGTAAGGGCACATCTCCAAGGTATAGGTGTGCAGCTCCAGTGCAAACACACAGCGCCAAGACTGGAAACATTTCTTGTTTTGTAACTAACTTTTGGAGGCCTTCTTGGTGTCCAAATGGGATCCATGATAGCTCATTGGAAAGTTTGTTCTGTCTAGTTTCCAGATCGACCTTTAGTTTGAAAAATGATGCCAATTTACCTTGTAAAAAACCACTTCTCCCAAGACTGCTAAACGCGCAACGCTAGTGCTGAAAAGGGGGCAAAAAGGTGATTTTTTGTGGTTTTTGGCCCTTTTGAAGGACCAGTTTTACTCCGAATGGTCTGAAATTTTCTGAGGATGATGTCCTTGGCATGAGGAACATGAATATGTTGATTTTTTTTCATTTACGTGCCCCAAAAAAGAGCGCAGTGCGAGTGGCGCTGCGTGTTTGGCCCAATTTTCTGCAAGCCAAACTGTCAAAATTTCAAAATTTGCAAAAAGATACAAAAAATGGAATTTTTTTATTAATAATGGTTGGGAGGCTTAGAGGGACACATAAAAAATTATATTCAATTTTTCCTTCTCTTTTTCCTTATTTAGTGCTTGAATATTTTCATGGGCTCGTTTGAGTTTGGCCTTTGCAATCCTGTATCTCATGGCATAATGTCTTGCCATATTCCTCTGCATGTCAGTGTCTCTCTTGGCCTTCTCTAGCTGATCCTCTAGATGAAAATTTTCCCTCTCAAGCCAACATTCCCTATCTCCATCAATTTCTATGGCAAGCATCTCACTTGGAGTGAGCTGCTCAGCCAAATCTGCATATTTCTCTCTTTCCCAGGCTAAAGCATTCTTCAACTCAATTGTCCTTGGCCTCTTACTAGGAAGTTTTCCTTCTTCATCCTCATTGTCATCAAAAGTGCCCAAGATCTCATCTAGAAATGCCTTGGCCTTTCTGGCCTCTTTATGAGCTCTGATTGCTCTAATATCACTAATGGCCTTTTTTGTCTCTAACTGTTGGTTTTCTAACTCATAAAAGTTGATCACATTATTTGGCCTACCAAGATTAGCTTGAAGCTCACTAATCTTGGCATCCTTGCTCTTGCTCAACATATTGGTAATCCTCTCCTCATCCTCATCATCAAGGTCAATTAATTAAAACTCTTGCTCAATTTCATGCTTGTTCTCCTCCTCTTCAATAATGACCTTCTCTGCAACCTTTTCCTTGCCCTTTTCAAGATTTTTTTTGTTGATGAAGAGCGCATGGCCCCTTTCACCTCAAGTGCAGCAAACACATGCATGTATCCCCTCTAGTATGTTAAAGGAAATGGCTCAATGTCACTCATTTTAGTGCCATCTGTCTCAATGTTCTCATCACTGCTTGATGCTTTGTCATCATGATATGAGGGTGAAGGGTTGTGGAAAGATGATGTGGAAGGGTCATCATGAGGTGAAGTAATGTGAGTGGGTGGAGATGTATGAGTAGTGTTGGGTCTCAATCTAGTCTCCTAAACTGAGCTCATTTAATTGTCAACCAGGATTTGTAAACTGCTGAAGTGAAGTGTACCATATGTACCTAGGTGCTTGTTTCCTAATGCGTTGTGTGTAGTGTTTTGTAATGTTTTTGGTCTTTTGTGATGATTTATGATGTTTTTGGTCTTTTGTGATGATTTATGATGTTTTTGGTCTTTTAGTGATTTTTATGTTCACAATGGAAATGTCTAGAAAACTAATGGAAAGGAGTTGGTGGTCAAAACAGAGTTAAGCCTAATGTATGGAATGGCAAATGCAATTAGAAACACTGAAGCAGATTCTAAACTATGACTAAATAAAAGCAAAAGCTTGATAATGACTTTTTAGGCAAATGACACAAACTAAACTTGAGAAATGATCACTAAATATGCAATCCTCTAACTAAACAGTTAAACACTAATGATGCAATACTCTGTCCTAAGCTCTTCTATTCTATGATTAATTCCTAGTTCTATTCTGCAATTTAATTGAATGTAACAGAACCTATACTCAAAGAGTTATTGGTTTCTTGTTCAAAGTAGTTCTTTTGAGGAAGAGCTCTGTTTATGAAATGATGAGGAAATTACAGAGAGATTTCAGACCTTATAGTGATGTTGTCTTCTGTTCCTATGGCTATAGATCATTTGTATTTTTTAGAACAAGAAGATGTTTGTGAATAATGAAGGTTGTCTTGTTAATCCTAACAACTAAAGTAATTTATTGTGCAATGGATGACAATTTGAATATGAGATGCAAGTGTAATGAGTTAATCTAAGAATGAACCTAAGATGCCACTAAACTAGAACAATGTTGAACTATAAGTCATCATCAAACTTGAAACAAAGTAACTGAACATGAATTAAATGCAATGAAACTCCGGAGTGTTCTAACTATACTAACATGCATTAATATATGAAGTTACACAATCTGTTTGTTCATCATTAGTGATATTTTGGAAGAGTTCCTTCTTTTGGAAGAGGTAGAACAATTCTGACTGTGTAATTGGATGCAATTGCAAGCAAATAGATTGAAAGCAAATGAAAAACTAAGTTATCACATCCATACTCTACTCGTCATTATGATGTCTTGGGCAAGCGTTTAAGAGCAAGACAGAGATGATACTTAGTACAAACACACAAATAAATCATTCATTATCACGGTCATGCCTTGAACTTCTTAAGAATTTCTTGGAAGAGTTTCTTCTTGTGGAAGAGTGATTAGAACAAGTGTGACTGTGATAGTGAACAGAAAAAACTACAACTAAATCCTACAGTACCATAGCTATTCATCATTCATCATTATAATCTGTTGGAAGAGTGTCTTCTTGTGGAAGAGCTGGAATGAATATAACTACAGTAGCTAGTTAAAACAACTATAAATTCAATTCCTAATTCTACAATACCATAGTCATTCAACATTCATCATTTTAATATGTTGGAAGAGTGTCTTCTTGTGGAAGAGCTAGAATGAATACGACTACAGTAGCTAAAACAAAACAACTACCAATTCAAATGCAAAACGTAAAGGCAGCTAGGAAAACTTATCTAATTTACGCAAAATAAATCCGTGCAAGAGGCAGGGGCCCTCTACCACTTGACGGCATTCAACTCCAAATTAAATCACGCCTTCAAAATAACTTTTTCTGCTCCATTAAAGATGAAATAGTTTGAACATAACACTCTGCGTCTTCAGGAATGTAACACAGAGTTTAAACAAAATCTAGCAGCAAATCTAACATAAAATCTCTAACATAGCTCTCGGTCTCCCAAGAGTTTATAAAGCAAATGCACGTAACAATAATTACAACAATTTAGGAACAATGTCTTTCCTTATCCGAATCACGTTAGAACTCTTTGAAGTGGCTGCGTGAAGAAGAAAAGACATCTGGACTGAGACAGTCCTAATATGAGTCTTCCTTCCTAAATGTGTTCCCCACGTTCAAAACCATACCCAGAATTCATTTCTTCCTCCATGATGAGCAACGAACCATGTATACATGACGTGGATCATGCCCATATGCGGTTTTTCTCAAGAGGCCACCTGGAACATACTCAAACATGAAGGCAACTGCAGAATCGCCGGTTAGCTACGGAATGTCTGCATTCTGCAGCTAGTTCCGGTCAAAATGCTTAACAATGGCAAAAATCACAAAATTCAACAAGTCAGTCATGTAAATCATTCTAGAAGTAATTTTAACTATATTTATTGATCAATTAGGTTTAAGATAGAAATGGACAAGGGAAAATGAGGTAAAATGAGGTGAAGGAAAGCACAATTTTGAGGCTCAACAAGTAGTGGGGTGTGATGGAGAAGAAGGCATGGGAGGATGGGAAGATGAAGGAATATCTTGCTGATGATGGCCATGTGGAGTAGTGAAAACCTCATGGGCAATGAAGGTATCCCATGGAATGTTTTTCTGCTGTAGTTGATGCATAACCACCATCTTGATAAGTGAATGATGAAAGAGGCTCTGCATTTGTTGAATATAGTCTCTGTTTTGCACAACGTAGGCCATTTTTTCAATGCTCCGGAAAAGATAATATGGTATGTGTAGCATTCTCACTCTAGTAAAATGCATAAGAAGTCGGGTGTGATATGAGTAGAGGTGAGAAAACCTTCCCTCACATGTGAAATACTTCATTATTATCCTCATCATAGGTGCATATCTATCAAGTAGATGAGAAAAAGGGAAGATGGACTTGTGGTGATCTTTATACCTAGGTTTGAGGTATGGTTCAAAGTAACTCATGTCTAGGTTTTCTTGCTTGAACCACTTTTCTCCCACACTTGGTATCCCTGTAGCAGTAGCAATGGCATCAGTAGACATCTCAAAGGTGACCCTGGCAATACTAACTTATTTGTCATGAAAATTGATAATGAATAGTCTTGTTAGCTCCGGGTGGTTTTGGACCTGTTGCACCTTGTCACAAAATTCAAAGCAGCCTACATGTTTGAAGCAGGAAACAATAAGGGGTTAAGCCATGAGTTCCCTTGTATCAATGGGTTCAAATATGTTTATCTTCCCTCCCTTGTGATCATGCCTCCTTGGCATTTGGGCCTCAACACCACTGCCACTGTATTCTCCCTTAGACATGTTAAACTTTGTTTTGGAAACCCTAGGGTTGATGTGAAATGAGATGAAGGGAGGGTAATGAAATGACAACTTTGAAAATGAATGGAATGAGTGAGGGGAAAAATAACTCAATGAAAAACCTTAAGCAATGTAATCACCCTTGTTATGACTGTTTTTCTTCTAGGAGGATGAAACAGGAATGAAACAATGATTTCAAGCTAAATTTAGGGTTTTATTTAGGGTTTTACTTCCATTGATTAAATGATGATCAAAATAGCTTCAAAGTGGGTTATGGCATGCACTTGCCACTTATCAGTGCCTTGGAGGAACTTGGAGGAAATTTGAAAGCATTTTAAAGTGATTTGAATGGTTAGAGGACTTAGAAACCCTCTCTGTCCAAGCGCGCAGTGCCAAGGCTGAGGGCGTAGTGCCAGGCTAAGCACGCAGCGCCAGTTCTGAGCGTGCAACGCCTTAGATTTCTTCATAGGGTCCTGTCGAGTAAGAGCATAGCATTATGTTAAACATGCATCACCACCTCCTAAGCACGCAGTGCCTTCAGAATTTTTATGGAGGAAAATGGTCAAGCGCGCAGGGCCAACTTCTAGGTGTGTAGTGCCAAGCCAAGCGTGCAACGCTAAGACAATTTGCCCAAATTCGCTCAGAAAACTCACGAATTCTCTTCTGCTTGAAACTTTTAATTCTTTTCAAGGAAACAATGATTCATTTGAGTGTGAAATGGGCTTTTATAAATAAGAGGAATTTGATTTAATTTTGAAAACCCACTTTCTAATGCTTGAAACCTTTTTTCCCTTTTTCACTGATATTCCTTTACTCTTTCGCCTTGTAGGTTTATGAAGTCATGAATTTGACTTTTATTTTTCTCATTTAGGCATGAAAAGTTCATTTTGAAACCTTTGGGATTTAGTCACATAGTAGCATCTTCAAAATCTTCTATAGTTTCTACCATTAAGTTCAACTTATCTTTTCCACTTTCTCTGGCCACTTTCTTCAAAACCCCAATTGTTTGCAGTTATTCACAGCAATCATCAGTGTCGTCTTCTAAGTTCTTTATAGACCTTTCAAGTTCATTCATTTCTATCGTATTCACCTCACCTTTTTCCATATTCCATCAATATTTTATGATATAATTTCTTCATGCTTGGCCTTGTGTGTTTCCTCCATGTCATTTTCTGCAAGTAATCACTGCTTTGGCATTCAAATGGACTAACAAGTGTATAAGACCTAGTCCTCTACAAGACCAAGTTGTTCCCCTTTCCTTTGATGTAAGTTGTTTTCATTCATGGGTAGACAATATACATCATCAATACCTTCTGCTGATAAATCTTTCAACACTCCTGTAGAAGTGCTGAACTTTTCCATTTTCTTACTTGTAGGTTTTGAACTGAGAAGATAATCCTCTTTGGAGATTTTAGGTCCTTCTTGAATAACCCTGTCTTGAAATTCTATTAAATCTGAGCTAGATTCTAGAAAAGGAAAAGTAGTGCCTGAAACATCCAAGGATGACCTTAAACAATGTAAAACCATAATGACTTAGTGGGAGGGTCCTTTAACCTAATTTTGACTGGAATTTGGCTTGGATATTTTCAAGTGAAAACAGAGTATTGTTATAGGTTCTTATGCCCAAAAGGACATGGAAATGAGTTAACTATAGGAAAGCCTAGAGGGAAGGCGGAGTTCAGTGACAAGGGAAAATAGGGCAACGATGTTATAGGCAGGAAAGGAGGATGAAAATGAGAGGTATAAACCCATAAGGAGTTTTTAGGAGCAACGGGTGACTTTGAGAAGACAAAATGAGGAATAGTGAAAATAGGTTTATAAGGATAATGAAGGCAGTGAGATTTCTGAAATTCAAGATATTCAAAGAATATTGTTTTCAGAAAGCTAGAAATTTCCTATAGTCATCCAAAGATAGTGAAAAATACTGATGACTAACAATGGCTCCACTTGGGGAGGGCAGCTCCTTTAGGAGGTGTCAAGAACCTCAGATATCTAATTTTACAGATGAGATGCCTCACATGCTTGCTGATTTCCTTCATTTTGAAATGCTGATCTTGTTGTTCTTCCTTGAAGTTGTGATCTTACAATCTGAAAAACCATGATTGCTTCAATATCAACTCTACCTACCCATCATACTTTTCCTAGAATTTTTTCTTCATTTGGGTGCATTTGGATTGGCAAACCCTGAACATCATTTTCTTTTGAAAGCATAAAAAATATCTATGTCTACCCTTATAACTTCCAAGAGCTTATATTAGGCTAATGAGCTCTTTTATTCTCTACCTAATCTATTTATATATCAAGGTTAAACAGTTTGACAGATTTTCATTCTCTAATCTATCAACATAAAATTGAAAACATGACCAAATCAAGGTTGAGAAGTTTGGTTTGTCATGAGCTGTGGCATTTGAACAGGCTGTGCATAGATTTTATTTATGTACAAAGTAAAAAAATGAGGGCTATAATTTGGAATTTTTCATTCATCCCTCTCACTTCTCTTTGGTTCATATTTGAGCTTTGGGAACCAATGTCTTTCCTAACCTAGTCTACTGATAAGACAAGTTTGAATGGTTTTGAAAATCTTCATTTTATACCTTATCAACATAAATTTAAAACATGATCAATCATGGCTAGGCTGTATGATTGAACAAGACTTTCCTTTCTCAAAATTAGTGGCATTTGGACTTGCACACTTTCAGAAATATTCTTTTTTGGTATGGGGCTTTACCTCTTCTTTTTATTTGCCCTCTTTTCTTCTTTTCTTTGTTTTTTTGTTTTCATTTTTCTGATCTTTAATTCAAGCAGTGTTATGTACAATGAACAAATATTTAAACTAATAAATTCAAAAAATAATAATGCTTGAGCATCCTGCCATTGACAGGACCTCCAAATAACTCTTTTCCATCCATTTCTTGTAGGAAGAATGCATTGTTACCTCTTGTTGAATGGATGATGTATGGACCTTTCCATAGATTTTGAAATTTTCCATGCTTGCCTTTGTCCTCTCTTCTTGAATCCCACTTCAGCACTTTGTCTCCAATCTAGAAATCATTTTCCTTAGTCCTCTTATCAAAAATATTCTTGATGCTCTCTTGTACTTTTTGTGTTCTGTTTTATACTTCTTCCCTTGATTGCTACAATTGAATGGTTTGGTTCAGCCTCCTTTAGATATCATTTTCCTCTGATTGTACCTCTTGAACTAGCTTCATCACTGGGAATCCAAAGGATGTTGGAAAAACTGCATCCATGCCATACACTTACTGATAGGGAGACATGTTAATTGATTTTTTGTTTGTTAATCTGTCTGCCCATAGTGCATGCACCAGTTTTCTATGCCATGAATTTTTTTTTTCTTCCAACAAATTCTTGATGATATTTACAAAAAAATTGTTGGAGGAATCAACCAACCCATTACCTTGAGGGTACTAAGCTGTATAATTCCCTAATGTAATGTGATACTTGTGGCAAAAGTCCACCATTCTCTTGGATTTAAATCATTAGGGGAATTTTGAGGTCTAAAATGGGCCTCCTAAGGAAATTATAAAATAATAGTGGAAAGAATCAAATAAGATTTGATGACATCATCAAATTTTAGAGGGAAAAATGAAAAAACTACTTTTTCAACTCATATTTTCAACTTATCTCCCAAAGTTTTACTCAAATTTCGAGCGGGAGTACTCGTTGGATGCGAAATTTAATTCCTCATCCAAGGAGTACCCATGTTGCATAGTTTCGATGAGTCCTACTACACGTAAAATGAGAAATACATAAAAAACATGATTGTAATCACGTTTTTTAATGTATTTCTCATTTTTCATGTAGCAGGGTTCATCGAAAGTATGAAACATGGGTACTCCTTGGATGAGGAATTAATTTTTTCATCCAACGAGTATTCCCACTCGAAATTTGAGTAAACATTTTGGGAGATAAGTTAAAAATACGAGTCGAAAAAGTAGTTTTATTATTTTATTATTTTTTAATATTTTTACCCTTTTATTTAAAATATGGTAAATCATCCCCCATGGTTGACATCATCATCTTGAATCCTATTGGTTGTTATAAAGTTTATTTTTGTTGTACATTTTTCTTAGGAGGCCCATTTTAGACCTCAAAATTCCCCTAATGGTAGCAGCATTATCAGTGATGATTTTTCTTATACAGCCAAATCTAGACAAGATGTGATTTTCAATGAATTTGATGATTACTGAGTCAATGGCATTCCTTCAAGGGATGGCTTCTATCCATTTGGCGAAATAGTCATTTGCAGTGAGGATCCATTTTTGTTGGGAAGAGGAGGTAGGGTGGATTTCTCCAATGAAATCTAGACCCCATTGTTGAAAAGGAGCTTCAACACTAATAGTTTGTAAAGGCAAAGGAAGTAGTTTTCTCTTTTCCTCAAAGAATTGGCATTTATGGAAAGTCACTACTAGCTTGTGGATATCAAGGAAAAGAATGGGCCAATAGAAACCAGCTCTAAGGACTTTTTTGGCAGTGGTTTTCCAATAGAGATGACCTCCACACTCTCCTTCATGAAACTCATGCATGATTCTCTCTGCATCATCTTCAAGTAAACATTTAAGTAGGATACCAACATAATTTTTCCAATATAAATATTTATCTAGAATGCAAAAATTTACAGCTTTTAGTTTCAAGAATATAGCCTTTGTTTTGGACAAACCAGGAGGACCATTTAAATTAAAAAGCACATGTAATATATCAGCATACCAGAGTGAGTTCAGAAATGTTTCTTCAATAGGTTGAATCGCCAAATCCTCTTGTTCATCCAAGGAATGTGTCATGTTCGTGTACAATTCTTGAAAGTTTTCTTCAACCATTAGTTTGGTCAGTCCTTGACCTTTGATTAGCTTGGTGGGCTTGATTTCCAAATCATACTCTAATATGACAACAATCCACTTACCTCTTTTACCATCAGTATCCTAAGTTAGTATGTCCTTAAAAACTGCATGAGGAACAAAATAAATGACATGTGAATGCAAGATGTAAGCTCTGAAATCTTTTAAGGCTTTGATTAAGGAAAATACTTGTTTTTCCATGATGTTATATTTCAGAGGTGCATCTCTTAGTGCCTTGCTGAAGAAATCTATGGGTTGTTCTTGTACCATTATGTTTTTTTGTAGCTATACTGCAACAATTGTGTGTTCTGATGCAAATGAGAAGATTAAGAAGTCCTTGGTAAAGTCAAGGCTGATTAGAACTGGTGTTTGGGTAAGTGCTTGTTTTACTAGTTCAGAGGATTGCTTTTCTTCTATGGTCCATTTGACTCCTATTTCTCTTTTCATCATGTTTGTAATGTTTCTTAGGAGTTCTGCAAGGCTTGGTATGAACCTTATTAAGAAGTTGATCTTTCCAATGAAATATTGCAACTCTTTGATGTTTCTAGGGTGACTAATTTGAAATATCCCTTCAATCCTCTTTGGGTCTAACTTGATCCCTTCTTCAGATATGATGTGGCCTAAAAGTTTCCCTTCTTGAAGACCAAACAAATTTTTCTTGGGATTCAAAGATAAACGATACTTTCTACACTTTTCAAAGACCTTTCTAAAGTGGGCTGGGTGTTCTTCATCAGTTTTTTAATAGATAGTGATTTCATCAAGGTATATCACTATGAAGTAAACTATTTCTTCGGAAAATGCTATTTCCATGGCTCTTTGAAAAGTGGCCTCAGCATTCATTAACCCAAAAGGAATTTTGACACACATGAAGGTGCCCCAAGGTGTAGTGAAGGCGGTTTTGTGCTGATCATCCCCAAGGTGTAGTGAAGGCGGTTTTGTGCTGATCATCCCCAAGGTGTAGTGAAGGCAGTTTTGTGCTGATCATTTGGATGTACTAGAACCTGATTATAACCTGAAAAACCATCAAGAAAAGATATTATTTTGTAACCTACCACCCTTTGCAGTATATGATCCATCTTAGGTAAAGGGTAGTTGTCTTTTAGGGAGGCTTTGTTTAAATTTCTGAAGTCTATGCATAGCCTAATTTCCCCTGTTTTCTTCCTCACTGATACAAGGTTTGAGACCCATTCTGAGTACTTGAGTGGGAATATTATTCCAACATCATACATCTTTTTAATTTTTTTCTCCACTAGAGGTATTAGGATAGGGTTTATCCTACGAAATTTCTTCTTGAAGGGTTTCTGGTTTTCCTTTAGAGGAATCTTATGCTGAATGATGTTTGTATCATAGGACTTCAAGTCCACATAGCCCCATGCAAACACATCCTTAAATTATTTGAATAGCTCAATGTATTTTTGTTTTATAAGAGCTGGCAATGTTTTGGACAAATTTATCATTTTAGGCTCTTCCTCACTGCCTATGTTTCATTCTTCTACATCTATTTTGGTGGATTCCATTTTTGGCTTCCTAGCAACATCATTGAAATCAAATAGTTCTTCTAAGGGGGAAAATCCCCTTGGAAACAATTTGTCTTTGCACTACAATACCTCAAGGTCCCTTTTGTCTAAATCTTCACACAATTCTACCTCATGAGGGTGTTCTAGCAGATTTATATCAGCAGGATAAGGGGGCTCTGTTTTGTATATTTTTCCTCAGTAGAGTAGTCCTGTTCATGATCTAAATTTGGTTTTGGCATTTCAAATTCATTTTTGGACTGTAGGAAGTCTTCAATATGTTTTTCACCTTCAAACACTTACCAATAATCTATTTTATCAAGGAATATTGGTCTGATTTTGACTTTTACTGTGTATTGTTCATTGGCATGAGGTAGTTGGCAAGTGCTGGCAGCAAAGGCTAGTTCATTTGCAAGGTTGTTTTGAGCTCTTGGGACAGAGGTAAGTTCATTTTTTTCAAAAAAAAATAGGAGGTCTAAGGCAGCACATCTATATTCTCTTAGCATAGGATTTTTGGCTGTATATTCTCCTTTGATTTGCCTAATGATCAACTCGGAATCTCCTGGAACAGAAATCTTCTTGGCTCTTATACTTTTCAACATTTGTAACCCTGAGAGAAGAGATTCATACTCTGCAATGTTGTTTGTACATTGAAAATCCAACTTTTAAGAGTGAGCTTCATTATTGTTTTGTATCCAAACACCTTCTCCTGAACCAGCTCTGCCACAAGAGCCATCAAAGCTCATTTCCAAAGTGTTTCAAGCTCAGATTCTCCATTATGTTGTTATGCATGGATGCTAGGGTTTTGTCTGTTATGTTCTTCATTTTGTGTTTGGTTTGACTGTTCTGATAGGTCTTTCTCTTCCTCTTTTTTAGATACTTGTTCATTAATGTCATCTTCATTGTACAAAATGAATGAATCAAGGTCTGAATAGATAGAATAGAGAGGGGTGTTGTTTGGCTTATCTTGGCTGCTCACCATGTATTTCATGTCAGATTCTCTATACAATATTATTACTTGGTTAAATATTGGAATGGTGGCATATGTCATGTCCATTTGGAGGGTTCCTTGGAGTTTGGCTCCCCATGATCTAGATAAAAGCATGCCATACTTTGGGAGAATGTCAGCCACTAAAATATCCATTACAAGGCTCTTGGCTAGTATTTGTGCCATATTGACACACATATCTTTGATTAGGCCCAGAAATTTAACACGACTTGAATCAAAAGAGTACAAGTATTTGTATGGTATGGTTATTTCAAGGTCTAATCTTTCCATCAGTACCTTTGGCATGAGGTTATGTGAAGCAACAGAGTCTACCATGGCATTGTGTAGGATTTTGTCATGGATGTTCAAACTAACATAGAATGGAGGCACAACTCCCTCTTGAAACTATCCCTCTACCTTTGGTCCAAACAACAATTCGGGCTTGTCATCAGTCAGGTTTAGAGTATCGGTGTGATTTTCTATGTTTAAAGCCTTCAAAAATTTAGATCTATATACATCTTGAGTCACTAGTTTAGTAAGGGGTATGGCTATTTTTATTTTGGAAATTTCACCCTCAATACTGAATGGTGTCTGTGTTCTTGGCAGAGTTAGATCAGTTTTATCATACATGGTCTTTTCAACAACTTTAGCTTGCTTATTTTTATTTGGAATCTCAGTTAAAGCAGTTTTTTCAGGTACACTAGTTGATGTACTAGGGCAGATTTGGTCACCATCATGTTGGTTGGTTTTGTTTTTGCATTGATCAGAATTCTTAGCCATGGTGTAGGTATTTTCTGTTGTCTTTTTAGGAGTGTTTTCAAGGGTCTTCCTAGTAGAAATTTCTCATTTTTTCCTCTTGGGGATTTCTTGTGCTTTCCTAGTCCTAAGGTCATACTGCATATGAACCTCCATGCTAGCATTTTCAAACCCTAATTTTTATTCTTCAGAATCCTCATATGTTCTTTCAGTTTGGTTTGAGGAAAACAAACCTTGTTCTTATTCTGTGAGAAAAGCAACATCCTCACTATCAGAGCCTATTAGATTTACATAGTCTTCTTCCAGCTCCTCAGTCTCTCTTTCCTCTTCATCTACATAGTTTTGTTGGAAAGGAGGTCTGGTTTTCTGATAATTTTCTCTTTGTCTTATTTGAGGAGGGTCTCTTCTGAAGTTTTGGTTTCTGTTTTTGTGTTTGAGGGTTTGTTTGGTTTTACCTAGGAAGTTTTCTTTCATTTAAGTTGATTCTCTCCATTATCTTTACCATTTTCCTAACTAGGATGTCAATTTTAGCATCATATGTGGTTCCTCTTTGTATGTAACCCTCTTCTTTGTTCTCATTCTAGCACTTTTAGAAATTAGATTGGCTTCTACACTTACTTCTCCCCTTTTCATGTCTTCTAGGGTAAGGAGATCTCTTTCTCTTAATTAGTAAGCCATTTCTGGATCAAAGCCATCTGGAAAATTTACTAGGGCTAGGCCTTGTGGGGGTTTCATGTGGGGAGGGAGTGCATTATATACACTATAACTAGGATGTCAATTTTAGCATCATATGTGGTTCCTCTTTGTATGTAACCCTCTTCTTTGTTCTCATTCTAGCACTTTTATAAATTAGATTGGCTTCTACACTTACTTCTCCCCTTTTCATGTCTTCTAGGGTAAGGAGATCTCTTTCTCTTAATTAGTAAGCCATTTCTGGATCAAAGCCATCTGGAAAATTTACTAGGGCTACGCCTTGTGGGGGTTTCATGTGGGGAGGGAGTGCAGTAGTCTTGAACACTTTCCCCAACATTTATTTTAAGGTTATCATACTCTAATAAGATTTGAAGTGGATTTTTCTTAGTCTCCCACTTGTTTATGAATGTTTGATAAAGGGAAGGGAGATCATGAATGCTATTAGGGGTTAAGTTCTGGAACCATTTCTTTGCTTCTCCTCCTAAACTTTGGGCAAGCATTCTCATTTTTATAGTATCCTCTTCTATTTCTTGGTAGTCAAAAGAATCATTCATTTTGTCTACATGCTATTGGGAAGTTGTAGAATCAGTCCCATTAAAGTGAGGGATTTTAGATTGATAGTCTTGAGGCATAGGCAGTAAAGATTGTGGTAATACTAGGGGGGAATACCATGCTGCCATGATGGGAGGTAATGGAACCCAAGGAGGATTTAAAAGAGGAGGTTTTATGATTGGAGGTGGAGAATGAAATGGAGTGGTTTGTACAGTTGATGTATGAGTGGGGGTAGCAGATGTACTTGGACCAACTAGTTGATTTTGGGAAGATTTGGAACGAAAGATGTCAAAGTGTTGGAGAAGCTGAAAATTAGGAGGAGTGGAAGGAGAGGCTTCTCTACTAGGACTCTATTGTAAGCTTGTAGGTTCAAGGTCTTTCTGGTCTATCCAACTTTGAGAATTAGTTCTTAATAGGTTTCTTCTATGGTGTAAGTCAAATTGGGTATTTTGCAAGGATGCGAGGTTTTCAGGAAAAGAACTTGCTTTGTGAATTGGTCTAACAATAGTTGGGTTTGTAGTCTTAGAAGTTTTTCTTAATATTCTTTCTGGGTCATCAACTATAGTAAGAGAGTTTGGGTCAGGGTGAGATATAGTGTTTATTATTTGTGAAACAAGATTTCAGACCCACAACACAAAGAGGCTGAAATTTTGCAAGGGTTTTGAAAAACAGACCTATCTAAAAGATTACTAAATTCACACAGTATGTGGCTGGGTTTTATACTATTAGGATTGATTAATATATTCCTAGGGGAGTATATGAGGACCAGTGGAGTCAGCAGGCCTACTAAAGACTAGTGGAGTCACCAGGTGGATGAAGCTAATTGTTTGAGGTTTTGCTTGTTGTCCACCATCAATAATTAAGGTACCAATCTAGAGATATTTTTGGGTTTTCTGAGTTCTTTATATAACACTAATATTTTTAATGAATGTTCCCCAGTGGAGTCGCCATTATGTTAGGTCCCTGTCATTTGTCAGATTGGCAAGACCAAATAGACAAGGGTAACATCAAACCAACTTTGTAGTCCTAGGACCTAGCCTTCCTAGACTCATAGAGGGCTCTCTCTATATTTGTATAAAAGATATGACTTGATTGATATTGATTTTAGGTTATTTAAAGTGATACAGTTTTTTTGTTTTGTTTTGTTTGGTTGGGTTGCTTGTTAAGAAGAACAGATAGAGTAAGAGAAATTCAAACCATTGGGCTATGGGGTCTGTGAAAGGCTTGAAAAGTACAACAATGAATTAAGGGTGTTTCATAAGGCAAGTTAACAAAGCCAAATGGATCTTAATAGCTTATGTGAGTGTGATATGAACATTAAGTGTTGAATTTAGTAGGTTTAAAGGGAAATTAAGAATCCTTTAACATATACTATAACAAGAAGAGTATTTAAGAGCACTATGCTTAAGAAAGAATTAGAAGATAGGGCGCACCATAAACTTCTTTGGCCTAGCTTTACCAAGTAAACTTTAAAACAACAATCCAGCAAACCCTAGAGAGCAGGGAACTCCTAAATTCTTTAATCATACTTTAAAATACCTTCAAATTGACTCTACACGATGGAATAAAGGACAGGGAAAACCAAAAACTTTTTTATTCAAACCCTAATTAGTAAAATTCAAAGAAAAGCCTTAATAACAATGTTTTAAGCTACACCAAAGGACAGGGTATACCATAATTTTTTTTGGAATGACTCCATTAAATCATTCTCAAGACAACAAGCTAAGTGGAACCATAGAGAAACTAAGAATTCTCCAATCAGACCTAGCAAAGTAAATCATCTAAATAACAGAAAGTAGACAAAATTAAGGTGCCTCTCAACAACATATCTTAATCTAAATTTTCTACTTTGTCATAAGGGAAAAGATGAACAATATGGAAAACATAAGAGGAAACAATAACTATATTAGTGTAACATCACAATTTGACAAATTCCATGAATCTTGTGAATGTGCTTGCTCCATTAACATTCAATCCAAAATAGTCACAAAGCTCTAAGACCATATATCATCATATTGAGCTCAACAATCAACCAACAACCAAAATGAGGCATGTTAGCCACCTATAAATTTTTGACATAGAAAACAGGTGGCTAAAATGTTTTTGAGCCTTCAAGAGAAACATTTCCCTTGAAAATATTTCATTCTTGAAGCCTCTATGTGTCTTTTTCCTTTGAAGAGATCTTCACTGTTGTTTCCATTGAAAAAGCCCTGCTGTTTTGAGAAAAAGAATGCTTCAAAAAAGCCTCCATTTTCACCACTTTTTCCCCTTTAAAAATTCCTCTAAAATCCCTTCATTGACCCTCCATCTCATTAAAATTCCCTTTTTAAACCTGATAGCTCCCTTTATTTGGTTTAAAAATTCCCTTTTCTGCCTATCGGAACCCCTTTCTTGGCCTTAAAAACACTGATTTTGGCCTAAAAACACCCTTGTTTACATTTAGGACTTAAGCCCCTTTCGGCTTAGCCCTTAGCCCCTTTCTTCACATATAACCAAGCTCTAGGACCAGGTGCTAAGCCCCATCGCGCAATCGCAATCAGAGCTTTCTTTACCACCTTTTCCTTTGTTCCTCTATTTTTTCAATGCGATGAGCATTTTCTCCATCAACCTCCGCTGCAATCTCCACCGTCAACCTTTCCCGATCTGATGGCCAGCGCTAAATCACATCACACCCATCCATCGTGTTTCCCTCTGCCTGTGCAATCCCCCAACCTAATCTTGACCGTCCATTCCTACAGATCCGACGGCTGAAATATAAATCAGGTCTCTGTTCATAGCCCTTCATCGTTCCCCTTCCGATCTAATCCCGACCATTGATCCTTTCCAGATCTGGTGGCTAGCGCTCAATGGCATCGTGCAAATCCAATTCCCCGTTCACTTACCCTCCTCCGATTCTGATCATGTGATTCAATTCTAACTGTTGAATCCAAAAGAACCAACAGCCAGGATCTAATCGTGTTCCGCCGTTTCCTTGCCCCTTTACACTATTTCACGACCTGCCGATTAGATCTCAATCGTCCATTCTCACAGATCTAATGGTCTTGATTCAATCCCGCACTCCATTTTGACCCGGTAGCTTTCAACACATCACGCTCTTTCTGCACCGTCGGATCTGAGGTCCTGGATCCAACGGTCGCTATTGCATATCGCGTAACTTTGCACCCAAATTTTAATGTTTTAAAATTACGCGATAAAAGCGGTTTTGGGAGGACACGTGTCAGGCGGGGAGGCATATCGCATTTTTTTGGAAAATTTTCAAAACCACTTCGGAGCTGCCCGAAACCAGCAATTTTTTTCTAAAACCACCCCTCCTCGATATAACCCTTCATTTAATCTCGACCGTTCATTTGATCTAGATCAACAACTCATATTACATCGCGTTCACATCCATATTACTTTCATCAGACCTTCCAAATGACTTCATCAGAAGATCTCCACCGTTGATCTCTTTCATGATCTGACGACCCACGTTCAATCTTCCTCTGCCCTCTTGGCCCCACCACCAAATGCGCCCGATCTCCTTCATTTTAAGCCTTTTTTCTTTGTATTTTCCCAAACATTAAACTTTTATGTTTAGCAATAAAAGTTATTTGTTTCTGTCTAATTCATTCTAACCTCCTAAACGACTGCACTGGCGAATCCTGGCCGTAGATTGCCACTGTTCAGTCTAATCGGACGGTCCAGAATCCTCCTCGCACCAGACCTCCATCAAGTCTTTTTTTCACCATTACGCAGCAATTTTCAGCCGTTTTTCCATTGCATCCACCAGTTCCATCACTACGCCACCATCTCCACCGACCTCTACAACAACCCCACCCCACTCCCTATGGATTTCTTAATATGTTTATCATGTTTTTGTAGGTTTTGAAAGGGGGGTGAATCCACTCTGATTCACACAGTCACGGACAATGTTTTTTAGAGCACAAGAAGATATTTTCAGAGCCATAGATCGTAGAGGAAGGTGCCTGATAAGGTTTAAACGTGATTTTCAGTAAAGATCAAGTCATTAACTCTGTTTCAAACCTTCTGGCACCATTGAAACCTGTGTATCCACAAACAAGACAGAAGAGAAGAGGCAAAGTATTTCAATGAGAGATTTAAGGGATTAAAGCCTACTATTGAAGATTAAATGCTATAATCTAGTGTTTAAAGGACGAAGATACAGATTGAAGACCCTTAAAATTATCTAGAAGGCTTAATAAAGCCTAAAGCACATGAAACAAGCCATATCAACATTTTCACATCAGCAGAATGTTCTTTCCAAAGAATGGGCAGCAAAAACACTTCTCCCTCTATTTTAATGATGCATTTAAGTTCTATCTACGTCTACTGCTACTCTTTCAGCTATAAGAACTCTTCAGAAATACATTGTATACGTTGGAAAACTATGGCTTGTAAGTTGTTTCATTGAGATAGAGTTCTGTGTGTATTAGTTGTAAAATAGGCTGGGAGATGATTTATAGTTGATATCAAGCTGCTGGACAATGATGTATGTGACTGGTGTTGCTCTTTAATATGACAAGCATGTTCATTGGATCCTGATCTAAACCAGTGGTGAAGTGTTCTATCTTTTATCGTTTTCCCCTCTGTTATGCATCACATTTCATTTCTCTAATAATAATCAGTAATCTAGCTTAGGATATACTACTGTAAAGTACCCTAATTCTACCTGCTCTTCTTATCTTTGATGTTTTCTACTAAGTGTGTAATCTAAGAACAAATTCAAGATAATTTAACCAGTATAGTAGTTGGTTTTATCCATGTTTGTTGATGTATGAATTTAGAGTTTGTTTTTAGATGTTCTTGTCTGGTTTTAACTGAAAGAATTGGGAAACTGAGAGATTTAGAGTTAGTTTTGTGTCACTAGGGTCCTTTTCCAATAGTTTTCCTTTCTAAGATACCTTAAGTTGAATGTTGAAATTAGAGAAGGTTAAAATTCTTTCTCTGATATTAGGCTTCACTTTGTGTCCATCTCAAATGTTTTCTATTATCTTAAGAGTTCAGCTCATTGGGAGTTAGATCATAGACGGTTAAGGCATGCCTTGTCCCTATATTTTCTCCTAAGTGGTCACCTTGGAAGGTTTCCTTGTAATTCACCTTCATTTCCTTATTGTTTCATCCCATACTATCATCTTAAGAGATCCTCTGATTTAGATGACTAGCCCATTTGAAAGCCTTGGATATTGAATTGCAAGTAAACCCTTTTATGACCCCATTGCCCAATGGACTTGTTTTTTTCTTTGAATTATCTCCCCATTCCTAAAATCCTTCTTTTCTCACTCCTTTACCTTACATTGAACCCTTCTTTCATGTTTCCTAACCAAACAGCAAAACAAAACAAAACAGCAACCCTTGTGCCCTATAACTAGCCTAATACCTCAGATTGAACTTCAAAGATACATATTTCTTTGCAATTTATAGAGAGATCCCTCTCTGGATCCAGGAGGGCTAGATCCTGAGATCCCAAAGTGGTTTGATGTTGTCTTATCATTTGGTATTGCCAAATCTACCAAATCATAGGAACCACAACATAATGGAAACTCCACTGGGGAAGCTTTGAGTAAAACATTCCTTAAAACATTTCTAAGCACTCAAAGAAGACCAATAGCCTTGATTTGGTAGTTAATTACTGTGGTGGATAGTAAACCTTCTTGAAACACTTTAAAACCTCCACCTAGCGACTCCACAACTCCTAAATGACCAAAAGACTTCATTGGTGATTGGTAGGCCTGATGATTATCTTTGTTTTCACAAGACTCCACTTGGAGACCATTTTTCATTACAACATCATCCATATTCAAGAAACACATAGGATTAAGCTTCTTTGTTCAAATATAGGTTTTCCACTCAAATACTTTCATATCTGGCTTACTTTCTTTGTTGAGTCTTGACGGCCTAACATACTGGCTTCAAGAACAATCCACACTAGAGCTTATCCTAGTCCAAACCCACCTGAAATGATTGATAATCCAGAGAGTATTCTTAGGAAGTCTCTCACATCTAAAGAATCAACTATTTTCAGACACATTAATAGAGCTAATTCAGCACCTGAAAAATTTGCAGCTCTATTAGATGCTCAAGTTGACTTAGATTTACCAGGTGATCTACCAAGAACACAGTCATTCAGTGCTATAGATTAGACTGAATTAAAGCCTCCAAGTTCACAACCAAATAGTGGTCAACACATTAGGGGCAGAGAAACCCCTCCATAAACTCCTCCTGATATACATTTCATTCATAACTTGGGTCTCTCTCACCCTAGATCTGCTCAACATTTTCCTGCTAATCCTAGCATTTATATCATCCATATACCTGCTGCTCAAGCTAATCCTTTACATCCACAAAATACCATCATGGTAGCATGGTGTGCTCCCTTGGTGTTACCACAGCCTTTAGCTCCTTTACCCAATGACTATCAGTCTAAAATCCCTCATTTCACTGGAAAAGAATCCACCATAGCCCAACACCATGTAGATAGGATGGAAGATTCCTTTGACTACATGGAAATAGAGGATGAGACAATTAAAATGAGAATCTTTGCTCATAGTTTAGGAGGAGAAGTGAAGAAGTGGTTTAAAGGCTTACCTCCCAATAGCATCAATGATCTTCCCTCCTTACATCAAACCTTCATAAAAAAATTGGAAGTCAAAAGAAACCCTCTCCAAATCTTAGAAGAATATAAAAACCTCAAAAGAAATCAAGGAGAGAGTGTCCATGACTACTCTACTATATTTAACAGTGTCTACAACACTCTTACACCACACATGAAACCTCCCCAAGGAATGGCCCTAGTGAAATACCCTGAAGGCTTTGATGAAGATATGGCCTACCAACTTAGGGAGAGAGATTATGACACATTAGAAGATATGCAGAAAGGAGTAGTGAGTGTAGAAGAAAACCTGATTGAAAAAAGAGCTAGAATGAGGGCTGAGAAGAAGGTAACCTATAGGGATGAAAACATAGCTTCTTCATCTAATCTCAAATATGATAGTCTAAGAAAAAACATGGAGAGGATGGAAAGAATGATGGAGAAAATGGTGATCCAAGTCAACAATCAAAATAGAAATGAAAATCAAAACTAGAACCAAAATTTTAGGAGAAACAACCCCCCAAATAGACAAAGGGACTCTAATCAACAAGTCATACCTCCATTCCAAGAGAATTTCCTTGATGAGGATGAGGGAATAATAGAAGAATCAGAGGGAACTACCATAAACATGGTGGAAGTAGATAACCAGGATCACACTTTTTCTACAGAGGATAATCAGACCTCATACTCACATTGGGATGAGGAAGGGTTAGAATCTGAAGATTATAGGTTGGGATTTGAAAATGCCATCATGTAGGTCCGAGAACAATATGATCTCAGAAGCAAGAAGAACATCGACACTCCCAAAACAAAAGCATCTGAAATCACCATTAAAAAGAGACCTGAAAAGACTCCTAAAGTGACTACTGAAAGTAACAAACCAACAGCTGAGAGTTCTGGAAAAAATAAAGAAAAATACATCAAAACTAATGATAAACCAAGCCAAGAAACTAGCAGCACTAGCATTGCAGCTAACGCTCCTAATAAAACAGCTTCAAACATTGTACATAGTGAGAATCAGCAAGCTGATTCTACCAATAAAATAGTGGCCAGTAAAACAGAAATGAACCTTTCAAAAAGTCAGTCTCATTTCAATTTAGAAAGTGAGATAGCCAAAATCAAAATTTATGTTCCTCTCACCGAGTTGGCTACTCAAGATGTATATAAAGGTCAAATTTTGAAAGCTTTAAACTTAGGAGAAAATAGTGACACTGTCAATTTAAATGATGATCAACCTGATCTCTTGTTTGGCCCAAAAATTGAAGGGAAATTTCAGGAAGGGGTGATACCTTCTTTCTATGTTAGCCTTAATATCTATGAAAAAATCATGCATAATGCTATGCATGAGTCTGGGGCTTCACACAACCTTATGCCAAAAGTGATTATGGAGAAGCTAGACCTAGAGATAACCAGACCTTATAAGGATTTATACTCATTTGAATCTAGCAGAGTGAAGTACCTTGGCCTAATCAAAGATCTTTGTGTGAATTTGACTCAAATCCCAACCAAATGCATGGTTATGGATGTTGTAGTGACAGATGTTCCTCCTAAGTATGGCATGTTGTTGTCAATATCATGGGGTACCAAGCTGTAAGGTACAATGTAGATGGACGGGACATATGCCACTATCCCTATCTTTAGCCAACTTAGAAGACTATATAGAGAGGCACACATGAAATTCATGGTTAGTAGCCCTGAAAAACTAGAGAATTCCCCTCTCTACTCTGTCCACACAGACCTACACTCTTTTATCCTTTACAATGATGAGTTTACTGATGAACAAGAGCTAGGAAACATAGATTTAAATAATAGAGTAGAAGCCACAAATTCTAACATAATGGCAGCTCTAGAAATAGAGGAAAACAAGAGAGAAACCCTTGAACAATGTGCTGAATCAAAAAATCAGAGTGAACAAAACCAAGATTGCAAACAACAAATTACTCATCACTCTGAACTCCATCAAAATTCTAAAGAACAAAACATAACGCAGTCTGGTGCAGACCTCATAATATTGCATAAGGGTGAACATAGCATTAGGGATGAAAATGATAACAGATATGCAAACAGTACCTTATGGAGAATGAAATTTGATGGGTTTTTTACCAGAAATAATGCAGGAGCTGGTGTATGGTTGCATAATACTCAAAGCAATTATGCTAAGAGCCATGCTTTTAAACTAGACTTTAAGTGCACAAACAACATTGCAGAGTACGAAGCTCTTCTTTTAGGATTGCATTTATTGAAAAAAATAGGAGCTAAGAGAATAGTTGTTCAAGGAGATTCAAAATTAGTCATCAAACAACGAAATGGAGAGTACACTGCAAAGCATCCTAGATTAAGGGCATATAGGAATGATGCTATGGATTTGTTGAAAACATTTGTAGAGTATGAGCTTGTATTTGTCCCTAGGAGTCAAAACATTATTGCAAATGGATTGGCCTGCGCTGCTAGTTCATATCAGAAATCACCTAGTGACAAACAGATCATTATTCAAACAAAATATAGACCTGCAATGCCAGATAATGAGAAATATTGGCAGGTCTTTGAAGGTGACAAACATATAGAGGATTTCTTGCTCTGCAGGAATGAGTTTGAAATACCTTATTCAGAATCTAAATTCGATGAAGACTGTTCCGATAAAGAGTCCCCTGATGAAGAAAAATGATCCCCCAATGCATAAATAAACATGTTAAACAAATAATTTTAAAACCAAACCGAAGAATACATGAAAATAGATAAGGAAGACATAGAGGTGCTGCAGTCCAAAGACAATAACATACCCAGAGGATTAGCACCCCTAGAGGACCTTTTTTTATTTTAATGATGTGGCAAAGAAACCCACTATAGAACACACCGAATCAGATGTTGAAGAATGCAATATAGGCAGCAAGGATAAGCCTAAAATGATTAAATTATCTAAATCCTTGCCAGCACACATCAAGAAAAAATACATCGATTTATTCAAAGAGTTTGTTGATCTGTTTTCTTGGAGCTATGAGGACTTAAAAGCCTATGACATAGAGATCATCCAGCACAAAATTCCATTGAAAGAAAACCAGAAACCCTTTTGGCAAAAATGGTGCAGAATTAACCCAGTAAAATTGCCTCTAGTGGAAAAGGAAATCTAGAAAATGTATGAGGCAGGGATCGTAATGCCTGTGAGGTTTTCAGATTGGGTTTCTAACCTTGTAGCTGTAAGGAAAAATACATGAGAAATAAGATTGTGCATTGATTTTAGAAACCTTAACAGAGCCTCCCTGAAGGAAAATTACCCTTTACCCAAAATGGAACACATCCTACAAATGGCAGTTGGCTCTAAAAGGATCTCACTATTAGATGGCTTTTCACGGTATAACCAGGTCTTAGTACTCCCAGAAGATCAAATAAAAATAGCTTTCACCACTCCATGGGGCACTTTCATGTATGTGAAAATTCGTTTTGGACTAATGAACGCTGGTGCAACCTTCCAAAGAGCTATGGACATCGCATTTTCAAAGGAAATAGGGCACTTCATTGTAATTTATCTTGATGACATAAAAATTTATTCAAAAATTGATGAAGAGCACCTTAAACATCTAAGAAAGTTCTTTGAAAAGTGCAGAAGTTTTGGGCTATCTTTAAATCCCAAAAAGACTGTATTTGGCCTCCAAGAAGGTAAGGTTTTGGGCCATATTATATTGGAAAAGGGTATTAAAATAGACCCAAAAAGAGTTGAGGGAATAATGCAGATTAGCCACCCAAGAAACATAAAATAATTGCAGTCCTTTATTGGGAAAATTAACTTCTTAAGGAGGTTTATTACTAACCTAGCAGAGCTCCTTATAAATATGACAAACATGTTGAAAAAAGAAGTGGGAGTTGCAGAAATTTGCTGAATAATGAAGATTTATCCACTGAGATTATCCTGGTCATACACTAATTCGAATTCATGCATAATGTTGGGGTTCCCATGTTTTGGCCAGATTGGGAAGACCAAAAGATGAGACAACATCAGAACCACTTTGGGGCCCTAGGATCTAGCCCTCCTGGACCCGGAGAGGGATCTCTCCAAATAGAGCAAAGAATGATATATCTTTAAAGCTCGAATTGAGATATTAGGCTAGTTATGAAGCACAAAGGGGGGTTTTAAATTATTTGGTTGAAGGGTTGCTGGGTTGGTCAGGAGATCATAGACTGGGAAAGCAATGGAAAGAAAGGAACAAAACAACAGGCTGTTTCAGCAGAGAGAATGGGCCAAGACCGTGCCATCCATTGGGCTATGGAGTCATGAAAGGAAATTACATGCAACAACTAGCCAAGGCTTTCAAAGGGCAAGTCATCTATACTAAAGGATCTTTTTAGATAGATGATGGGATGGAACATTAAGGAGAGAAAGTGGAAGAAGGAAATACAACCAATTTTCTGTCTATAGATCAGGTCAGAGGTCATTTAACTCCAGACCTGCTTGGACATACTCAAAGGCAGCTCTCAAAGAGACAATGGGGATGCTTATAGATCAGACCAGAGGTCATTTAACTCCAGGTCTGCTTTAGCAACTCCAAGGGAAAAACAGAGATAAGATTACAAAGAAACATCTAAGAAGCAAACCCCCCAAGTTCATACATCAGCCAGCAGGAAATAACATCCGCTGCACTGGTTAAACCCGTAAAATACTCTTAGATAGCACATGCAGCAGAAAACATAAAGGTAGGGAGAGCAGACAGCATAGGGCACCTAACAAGGGTGAATCCTATACCATTATTCTGATGCCTACCAGAAGAATAATGAAACAATGCGAAAATGTAATAAACAAAGTAAGAAACACATCACCAATAGTAATAGACCAGGATCCTGTGAAATGTGCTTTGATTAATTGATGCAACACCAGTCATGTACAATATGGCTCAATGGCTAATACAGCCCAGACTTTCTCCTCCCAGCCTATTACATACAACTACTCTGCTACTCCCTCCCAAGACTGTTCTAATAGTCACAAATTAATCCCTCTAATAGCAAACTACGCAGCAACTGAACAACAACCTTTACAATTCATTCTCAGGGATTTTTATAGGAGAAGAGGAAGACACAGAAGTAGATAAAAAAATAAATGAGACTCATTAAGACAGTAAGGCGGAAGTGTTCACGCCCATACTGCTTAATGGCTTTCTGCAGCACTGTAGGTACTCTGTAGTCTGGTTCGGAGATCTCTGTCAGGTCGAAATCGACCTCTGATATTTCTTTGGGATCCTTTCTAGTGCTTGGAGCTCTGTGCTAGCCTTCTGAATAAATGAATTGGGTGAAAGATCTGCGAGGCTCTCCATACCTCATAACTGCTGCCTGACTGTCCTAAATGGATTTCGGACAGCGCAATTAATATTTTCAGGGCTCGAGGAGATATGGAGGCGCTGTGGGAAGGTGTACCTCAGGAGGAAAATGTCCTGCTGTTAGGTAGCGCAGTAATGGCTTACTGGTGTGCTCATTGGTCTTCAAACAATGCCTTAAGCCTTTGACCGCATGATTAACATGTTAATCTTAAATTACAGGCTCGAATCCTCCTCAAATCCTGCTCTGCTATCTCGTTTGGCCGCTGAATTTGCCTCTCTGTACTATCTGCACACTTTAAAATATACCTGTTTAAAGCCCGGGCAGTGGTGGCGGAGGAAATGCTGTGGAGGCGGGAGAAGTGGCGGAGCAGTGGAGAAACGAGGAAACTGGCGGAGAAATGATTAACAATGTAAAAACCCAAAGGTTATTGCTTGGGAGAATTACACAGGGAAATGACAAAAACAATAGAGCGGAAGTCGTGGATGTGGGACCCAGCGGAGGCGGAGGGCGATTGGATCAGAACTGTCGGATCCGGGGAAGACGGACGGCCAGGATTCAATCGGGCAATCGCAATCGGGGGGGACAGAAAAGACACACATAGAAACTTCCGATTGCGATTGGGCGGAAGAAGCGATGACCGTTGGATCATGTAACAAACGGACGGATGAGATCCAATCGGGGGGAAGGCAGAAAGACTTGCGATCGGAAGGAATGAAGCGATTGAGCGCTGGCCGTCGATCTGGAGGAGGAACGGACGGTGGAGATGAAATCGGATGACAGAGAGAAGAACTTGCGATCAGCGATCGGGGGGGGAGTTGCGATTGAGCGATGACCGTCGGATCGCGGGAGAATGGATGGCTGCGATTAAAATGGGAGACAGAGGGAAGGACTTGCGATTGACGATCGGGAAGGGGTTTGCGATTGAGCAATGACCGTCGGATCGCGGGAAAATGGATGGCGGAGATTGAATCGGAGCATCGCAATCGGGAGTCAGAGGAAAAGGCATGCGATTGATCGGAGGCTGTTGCAATTAAGCGCTGACCGTTGGATCTGCGATTAGATCAACGGCTCACAATCAATCGGCGGGAAAAGAGGAGGGTGCGGAAGGGGAGATGCGATTGTGCGACAACCGTCGATCTCGGGTCCAGATCAACGGCGGGGATGTAATCGGAGGGGCAGGCGAAAGACTTGCGATCAATCGGGGGGTGCACGATACATTTTGCGATTGCGATTGAGCCGGGCCTTGCGATTGGCGCTCCGTCGTTCGATCGAAACAGATCAATGGTGTAGAACGAAGCGGAGTACTTAACGTTATAAACGATTGCATCGGGGCTTTCTGCTGTTTACAAAGAAAATACGCACCCGCTCAGCTTCCGATTGCGACTGGCCCCCAAGGCTTAAGCGCTTGGTCTTGGGTAAGGGCGTATGTGGGGAAGTGGTTAAGGGGAAGGGGCTAGGCCTTAGAATAAGGTCGGAAAGTGGGTTTTAGCCCCTTTTAATGGATTCTTAAGGTGAAGGAGGGGAACGATAGAGGGGAAAAGGGGGAAAAAGCTAAACAAAGGGTAGGGGAAGAAATTAAAGGGGATTTTGGGAGGATTTGAGGGGTAAATGGGGAAAGAAGGGGGAATAAAGGGGAGAGAAAACAAAGGCTTTGGGGGGATGAAATAAGAGGGAAAGGGGGCCTTTGGGCATTTCTTCACATAGCAGAGAGGCTTTATAAGGGGAATCAGTAGAGGGGATTTGATCAAAGGATAAAAGGCACATAGAGGCTTCAAGGAGACTGTGTTTTCAGAGGAAATGCATTCCTTGAAGACTCAACAACAATTTAGCCCCCTATTTTCTTGTCAAAAATTTCATAGGGGGGCTAACACATAACACATAACCTCTTCTACAATTGATCATCAATATGCGAAAATAGAAACATTCGCATGCGCACATAAACACAATATGTAATGGGGAAAGCTTATATCTGAAAACCCCCAGCTATTTTGTATATTATAATAGAAGAGAACATGTAACAATACATAGCACAATACTCCTCACAAGTACTCAGTACTATCTCCAAAAGTTACACACAAACTAGCTCAGTTTTGAACAAGTCACGGGTTCAAAACTCCTCCACTATTTGCCTGCCTCTACTGCGCAATCCAAGTTGGTGTAATGAGAGATCCAAGTTCGAATCTCCTTGGCTTGATCTGCGCAATCCTCATTGGAAATCTCCTCCAATGCTTGTGCAAATCTCATGCACAACTGATGTCACAACTAATAGCAATCTCACCCTTTCATCTACCTCTTCCACTGGTCTTCACTGAACTGTCCATGCACTGCAGTCAACTGATGTGTTCTTTAGTTGAATAATGAGTTAATATTTAGTGAATTAAATAATATTTAATTCACCTCACTCATCTCTAGTGTATTATCCAGTTAAACTAAATACAACTAGTTCAACTAAGTTAACCCGAACACAACTCCACCAACTGTCTCATCAACTCCACCAAACTCCACCACTTGAGTTCTAACTGAAGTCAACCATGCATGAGCTCACCAAACCCCTAGGAATAGCATAATTCCTTTGTCAGATGCATGGGCCACATCCGTAGCTCCAACTGAAGTGCTGCAAGAGGATAAACTGAAGTTTATAGTCCAAATATTATTAAGGGTAAATAATATTTGACTTTTCTATTTTTAGCCTGGCAGTCTAAAAATAGACTCCACCCAAATGTCTAAAAATAGAGGTCCATCTATTTTTACCAACTCGACCAATCATCCAAGAATAGCATACTGCAACTCCTAGACCATGCTCCATATGTCTAAAAATAGACATAGTCTAAAATAGACTTTGCGCCAAAAATAGCCTGCGGGCCCACTTAGTGAAGGCGACTTCATTTCACTAAGCTCCATCATCTTGTTGCATTTTCAACACTCCATCTCAACAAGATATGGATTATTTGCAACCCCTATCCTGCCTCTGTGGTATTCGAATTTTCTCCTGGTGAGCGCCTTCGTCAAGATGTCAACATCCTGATCCTCCGTGGGAATGTATGAAAGTAACATGATTCTCCGCTGCACACAATCTCTGATATGATGGTACCTGATGTCGATGTGTTTGGATCTATCATGAAATACTGGATTAGCCGAGAGTTTAATGCAACTATGGTTATCACAATAAATCACAGTAGGCTCCAAGTGCGACCCGAACAATCCGACAAGGATCTTCCTCATCCAAATAGCCTCGCATGCAGCCAAGCTTGCTGCCATGTACTCGGCCTCTGCTGAACTGAGTGCCACGGATCTCTGCTTCTTGTTGTACCAGGAAACTGCTATCGACCCGATACTGAAAATTCCTCCAGATGTGCTCTTTCAGTCCGTTGGGCTCCCTGCCCAATCTGCATCAGTGAAGCCGCTAAGCTTCTCTCCAACCTCCTGTCTGTACCATAGACCATATCCCGATGTGCCACTAAGATAACGCAATACATGCTTGCCTTCCTTCCAGAAGAGCTTGGTAGGCTTAACCATAGCTTGCGAAAGTTGGTTAACAGCATAGCATATATCGGGTCGTGTATTGACCAGATACATAAGCGACCCCACCAACTGTCGATAAACAGTGGCATCCACTACCTCCGCTGAAGTAGCATCCTCCTTCCTCCAGCCTCCAGGAAGAGGAGTATCAACAGGCTTGCAGCCATGCATGTTGAACTTCTCCAGTATCTCCTGGGCATACTTACCCTGAGAAACAAACAGTCCACCACTGCGCTGCCAAATTTCCAATCCCAGGAAATAATGAAGGAGGCCCAAGTCCTTCATCTCAAAATCTCTAGCAAGATCCTCCTTGCATGAAAGTATCAACAGCTCATCACCCGTCAAAATCAGATCATCTACATACAGTACAATGATTAGCAACTTCCCCTCCACCACAATCTGGTACAGGTTAGGATCCGCCTCACTCTTGTAGAATCCAAGTCCGGTGAAGTAACTGTCTATCCGTGTGTACCAAGCACGAGGTGCTTGCTTCAGCCCGTACAGTGCTCTCTTGAGTCGGCACACATGCGACTCACTGCTGAAGATCTCGAAACCTTCAGGCTGCTCTATGTACACCTCCTCCTCAATAACTCCATTGAGGAACGCGGTCTTCACATCCATCTGATGAATGTGCCACCCCATCTGCGCTGAGAGAGCAAGGATCGTCCGTATGGAAGAGTACCTTGCGACAGGTGCAAAAGTCTCCTCATAATCGATCCCCTCGATCTGTGAAAAGCCACGGGCGACAAATCTTGCCTTGTACTTCTCCACACTCCCGTCAGCCGCCTGCTTCACTTTGTAGATCCATCACGAACCCACCACTGATTTCCCTTCCGGTCGCGGGACAATCTCCCATGCACTGTTTCTGACAATCGAATCATACTCTTCCACCATGGCATCTACCCATGCGGGGTCCTCCACAGCTTCCTCGAAAGAGGATGATCTGTCATGACACATTTGCTCACTAGAGCCATGTATCTAGTGTACCGGTCCGGTGACTGTCTCTGTCTGCGCTATGATGTAGGTGGTCCTACAACCTTCTCTGCATCTTGAGCCAGTCGCTCAACTTCTGTAGTGCGCTTCCGCCCTCTGATGGTTGGTGCTGCATGAGTGGTCTCTTCCACTCCATGAACTTCCTCTTGTGGCTGATCCACATCCTGAAGCTCATCCTTAGGAACTAATAGCTCCTCATCTGCATGCAAGTGTGGCTCCCTCTCAAGCGAACACTGCATGGCTTTCTCCTCTTGAAATTTGATATCCCGTCGCACAATAGTCTTGCGACTGTCTGGAAAATATACATGATAGTTGTGGGGCATATCAGTGTACCCCACAAATATTCCAACCTCTGCGGTCGGATCCAGCTTCTTTCTGGCATCCTTCGTCACATGCATGTAGACAGGTGAGCCAAAAATCCTCAGATGAGAAATGTCAGGCCTCTTGCCAAAAAACGCCTCCTCCGGTGTACTCATGCCAAGTATCTTGTGAGGACAACGGTTCTGCACATACACTGCAGTATTGCATGCCTCGGCCCACAAGTGAAGGGGTAGGCCCTGATCATGCAACATCGCCCGTGCAGCACCCACGATCGTTCTGTTCTTCCGCTCAGCAACCCCGTTCTGCTGTGGGTTATGGGGTGCGATGAGCTCTCTCCGAATCCCTTCTGCGCTGCAAAAGTCCTTGAATTCAGCAGAGATTAATTCACCACCATTGTCGCTCCTAAGAGCCTTCACATGCTTCCCCGATTCCTTCTCAACCAGCGCCTTTAATTCACAGAACTTTGAATATGTCTCGCTCTTCTTCTGCATGAAGAAGATCCAGCACTTCCGAGAGAAATCATCAACAAAGATCACATAGTACTTGTGATTTGCTGTCGAAGCTACTGAGAAAGGACCATACACGTATGTGTGAACTCTCTTAAGGATTGTCGTGGCGCGAATATCCTTCTCGTGAAAGGTGGCTTTCACAAATTTTCCCAAGGTACACCCCTTGCACTGATCTGACTGCGCAAGAGTGCCCTTAGGAAGCCCAGTAGAAATCTGCTATAGTATCTTCAAGGCTCCATGGTGAAGGTGGCCCAATCTCCGGTGCCACAGCTCGCCATCATCCCGGCTCACCACTCCTTCTGCCTTGCATGCCATTGCTACGCTTCCATCTACTTGCAACTGATAAAGGTTCTTGACTCAAACCCCTATCTTCCGGGTCTCTCCAGTTGTCTTACTATGCAGGAAAGCCTTTCCCTCGCTGAAGACCACATCGTACCCCTTGTCTTCCAACATCGCCACAGAGATCAGATTCTTCATCAATCCTGGAACATGCAATACTTCCTTCAATACGAAGAGTTTACCAGACTCCCTCTCAAAGGAAATGGTACCGATACCGGTCTCACTGTATCTACCATCATCGCCCATCTCGATGTGCACTCCAAGATATTTTTCCTCCAAATCTGAAAACAGATCCCGATCTCCTGTCATGTGAAATGACGCACCACTGTCCAAGAACCATACTGATCCCATCACACTTGAGACCAAGCATGCGATCAGTGAAAAATCAATTTCAAACTGGGAGGCCAATGCCTCTCCCGCTGCAGATCCAGCAGCCTTTTTATTTTTCTTCTTCTGCGGACAATTTGTGGCATAGTGTCCATGCTGGTGACAGTGAAAACACTTCACCTTGGACATGTCTTTCTTCTTTCCTTTCGCACCAGACTGAGAAGATTTCTTGCTCTTCTCCTTCTTTGCTTTGGCAGCCAAAGCACAATTTTCTTCATCAGATGCCTTTGATGAAGATCCGTCCCTGGTAGTCCGCCTTATCTCCTCTTGCATGAGATCCGACCAAATTCGCTCCCATCCCGGCAACTTCTCCCGACCATTGACAGAGTCCTGATAGGAATGCCAACTCTTCGGAAGACCAAGGAGAGCCAGGTCCACCAAGTCCTCATCATCGACAGTCACCCCCACACTTCCCAGCTCATCTCTGCATTGAGTGAACTTCGTGAGGTACTTGGCGATATTGTCGCCTTTCTCCATCTTAATGTTTTTGAGTTTATCCTTGAGCGCCAGCTTCCTTTGGTCGCTCTTGCTCTGGAATAGATCTGTCAACGCTTTCCACATCAAATATGGAGAATATTTTCCATGCAGGCTGGATACAATGTGATCCTTCACGCCCTCCAACAGAATCCTTCGACATTTCGCCATCTTCTTTTGCCAAGCCTCAACTTGAGCAGCATCAGTAGGCTTTGGGATCTCAGCATCTATGAACTCCTTCAACCCGTTATCATATAATACCGCCTCCATCTGGTCCTTCCATGCAACATAATTCAAACTTCCCTCAAGGGCATATTCCAGTCGCAATCCGTTGAAAGACATTTCAACTTTGGCACCAAGAAAACTACTGCAAATTTGAATTCCAAATTCTGCTGCAAATTCGAATTCCAAGCTCAAAACTCAGCTACTTCTGGATCTGTGAGAACAAATTATTTCTAGCACAGAGATCGACTGTAAGGGCATTTACTGGATATATCACCTTTCAAAGAAAGGATGGATCCAGAGGCTACCTGGCCCGTTACAGACTCTGTCTACCGAAATAAAATTGTAATCACTGTAATAGATCCCGATGATCAATTCGCTCTGATACCATGTATAAATTTTCTGAATAATGAAGATTTATCCATCGAGATTATCCTGGTCATACACTAATTCGAATTCATGCATAACACATAACCTCTTCTACAATTGATCATCAATATGCGGAAATAGAAACAGTCGCATGCGGACATAAACACAATATGTAATGGGGAAAGCTTATAGCTGAAAACCCCCAGATATTTTGTATATTATAATATAAGATAACATGTAACAATACATAGCACAATACTCCTCACAAGTACTCAGTACTATCTCCAGAAGTTACACACAAACTAGCTCAGTTTTGAACAAGTCACGGGTTCAAAACTCCTCCACTGTTTGCCTACCTCTACTGCGCAATCCAAGTTGGTGTAATGAGAGATCAAAGTTAGAATCTCCTTGGCTTGATCTGTGCAATACTCATTGGCAATCTCCTCCAATGCTTGTGCAAATCTCATGCACAACTAATGTCACAACTAATAGCAATCTCACCCTTTCATCTACCTCTTCCACTGGTCTTCATTGAATTGTCCACGCACTGCAGTCAACTGATGTGTTCTTTAGTTGAATAATGAGTTAATATTTAGTGAATTAAATAATATTTAATTCACCCCACTCATCTCTAGTGTATTAGCCAGTTAAACTAAATACAACTAGTTCAACTAAGTTAACCCGAACACAACTCCACCAACTGTCTCATCAACTCCACCAAACTCCGCCACTTGAGTTCTAACTGAAGTCAACCATGCATGAGCTCACCAAACCCCTAGGAATAGCGTAATTCCTTTTTCAGATGCATGGGCCACATCCGTAGCTCAAACTGAAGTGCTGCAAGAGGATAAACTGAAGTTTATAGTCCAAATATTATTAAGGGTAAATAATATTTGACTTTTCTATTTTTAGCCTGGCAGTCTAAAAATAGACTTCACCCAAATGTATAAAAATAGAGGTCCATCTATTTTTACCAACTCGACCAATCATCCAAGAATAGCATACTGCAACTCCTAGACCATGCTCCATATGTCTAAAAATAGACATAGTCTAAAAATAGACTTTGCGCCAAAAATAGCCTGCGGGCCCACTTAGTGAAGGCGACTTCATTTCACTAAGCTCCATCATCTTGTTGCATTTTAAATAGGAGTAAAATGGACTCTAGAGGCCAAAAAATCTTTTGAATTAGTTAAACATGCACTCACCCAGGCACCAGTCCTAATCAGCCCCAATTTCACAAAATATTTCCTTATATTCTCCTTTGCATCAAAGCATACCATGGCTGCTATCTTGTTGCAGAAAAACCCAGAAGGACAAGAGCAGCCAATTTACTTTTTTAGCAAAGTGTTGAGAGATGCTCCCTTGAAATATAATATAATGGAAAAACAAGCTTATGCTTTGGTAAAGGCCTTAAAAGATTTCAGGGTGTATATTCTGCATTCTCACATCATTGCTTATGTGACTAACATAGTGGTGAAAGATATTTTGTCACAAGATCCAGATGGAAAAAGAGGTAAATGGATTGCAGTGATACTAGAGTATGATCTGGAGATCAAACCCACAAAACTCATCAAGGGTCAAGGCTTGGCACAATTAATGGCTGAATCTAACTTACAAGCCCTTGACATAAACATGGTAGATGTCTTGGATGAACATGAAGGACTTCCTGCTCCTACTATTGAAGAAAAATTCCAAAACTCACCTTGGTATGCAGACATCTTGTATGTACTTACAAATATTAATGCTCCTCCTGATTTATCAAAGACAAAAGCAAGGTTTTTAAAGTTAAAAGCCAGGAATTATTGCATTTTAAATGAACTTTTATACTGGAAAAATGCAAATGGTTTGTTTCTTAAATGTTTTCTTGCAGTTGATGGAGAGAGGATCAAACACGAGTTCCATGAAGGAGAGTGTGGAGGCCATTTATACTGGAAAACCACAGCCAACAAAATCCTTAGAGCTGGCTTTTACTGGCCCACACTTTTCCAAGATATACATAAAATGATAGTTGACTGCCATAAGTGCCAAATTTTTTAGGACAAAAGAAAACTCCTCCCTTTACCACTACAACCAATCACAGTTGAAGCTCCTTTTCAACAGTGGGGCCTAGATTTCATAGGAGAAATCCATCCTGCTTCATCTGCCCAACACAAATGGATTCTCACAGCCATAGAATATTTCACAAAATGGATAGAGGCCATACCTTCCAGGAATGCCACAGATTCTGTCATCATAAAATTCCTTGAATATCACACCCTATCTAGATTTGGCTTCCCTAGGAAGATTATTACTGATAATGTTGTTTCCTTTGGTTCCAAAAAGATGATTGAATTTTGTCACAGGTATCAGATTGCACTTGGCCATTCTAGTGTTTATTACCCTCAGGGTAATGGGCTAGCAGAATCATCAAATAAAAGTTTGGTGACCATCATCAAGAAGCTGCTTGAAGAGAATAAAAAATCATGGCATAACAAGTTAGTGCATGCTTTGTGGGTAGACAGATTGACTACAAAGAAATCCAATGGCATTTCACCATACCAGCTTGTTTATAGGGCTGATGCAGTGTTCCCTACCAGCCTAGGGGTACCATTAATAAAATTGGTCCAAGAAATACAGTCAGAAGAAGACAACATAGTAAGGAGTATCAATCAAACAATACATCTCCAGTAGACAAGGGAGGAGGTTTACAACAAAGCTCAAAAAGTGCAAGAAAGCATCAAAAAGTTGTTTAATAAGAGAACAAAAGCTTGTGATTTCAAAATTGGAGACAAGGTGCTAAAGTGGGACTCTAGAAGGGAAGATAAGGGTAAGCATGGAAAATTTGACAGTCTGTGGCAAGGCCCTTATGTCATTCAGTCCACCATTGGTCCAAATACATTCTTTCTGTAAGAGTTAGATGGTACAGATCTGTTTTGGGGTCCTGTCAATGGCAAGATGCTCAAACATTATTACTACTGAAATTCAGAGTTTAAAGTTTTCACTTCCATTGTAAATACCATTGCTTTGTTCAGTTTCACAAAAAAGAAAAAAAAATACAAAAAAAGATGAAAGAAAGGGTTCAGACAAGCTCAAAACTTGTACCTGTGAAGTTCTAAAGAATGGCTCAAATCAGCTCAAAACCTGAGCCAATGAAAGGGAAATTTGGTTCTAATATGCTCAAAACCTGAACCAGCAAAGAAAGAAGATGAATCATCTCTAACAAGCCCAAAACCAGAGCTGAAATGAAGAAGAAAAGTGACTCTAACAAGCTCAAAATCTGAGTCACAAGAGAAAGAAGGATGCTTTAAAGTTTCACAATTTCAAGCCTTCAAAATTTTGGTTTTAGTTTCCTGCAAAGTTTAGTTCATGTGTAGCTGTCTTTATGACATGGACCCATAGCAAACCAGATAGTCTAATCCTGGTTTGATTGTTTTTAAATTTATGTCTTAGAATGTAGAGAAAGAAATTTGCTAGACATTTTAATACTAGTAGATATTAGTGTAGGTAGAGAAGCTATGAGGCCAACTATCTAATCTGGTCTCATGGAGGAATAAGGGTAGAATTATATTAGTGTTTTCTACTTTCAATAAAAAATGATGAAGAAGGTCTGCAAGTCTAAATGCACCTTGAAGAAAAAATGTTGGGTCTGTAGGATAGGTAGGTAGATTGTTTGGGAGAATATTACTGCTGATATGATGTTTTCATGAGTTATGGTAGTTGATTAAAGAAAATAAGAGATGTGTCAAGTACCAGGCATCTGGCCTACTTCCAAAGATTATTTTCTGAGATTCTTGACACCTTCAAGAAGATGCCATCCCCATGTGGAGCCACTGTTAGCCACCTATAAATTTTTGACATAGCAAACAGGTGGCTAAAATGTTTCTGAGCCTTCAAGAGAAACATTTCCCTTGAAAATATTTCATTCTTGAAGCCTCTATGTGTCTTTTCCCTTTGAAGAGATCTTCACTGCTGTTTCCATTGAAAAAGCCCTGCTGTTTTGAGAAAAAGAATGCTTCAAAAAAGCCTCCATTTTCACCACTTTTTCCCCTTTCAAAATTCCTCTAAAATCCCTTCATCGACCCTCCATCTCATTAAAATTCCCTTTTAAAACCTGATAGGTCTCTTTATTTGGTCTAAAAATGCCCTTTTCTGCCTACCGGAACCCCTTTCTTGGCCTTAAAAACACTGATTTTGGCCTAAAAACACCCATGTTTACATTTAGGACTTAAACCCCTTCCGGATTAGCCCTTAGCCCCTTTCTTCGCATATAATCGGGCGCCAGGACTAGGCACTAAGCCCCGTCGCACAATCGCAATCGGAGCTTTCTTTCCCACCTTTTCCTTTGTTTCCTCTATTTTTCCGATGCGATGAGCCTTTGCTCCATCAACCTCTGCTGCAATCTCCACCGTTGATCTTTCCCGATCCAACATCCAGCACTAAATTTCATCTCACCCGTCCACCGTGTTGCCCTCTGCCTGTGCGATCCCTCGACCTAATCTTGACCGTCCATCCCTACAGATCCGATGGCTGAAATATAAATTGGGTCTCTGTTCATAGCCCTTCGCCATCCCCTTCCGATCTAATCCTGACCGTCGATCCTTTCCAGATCCGACGACCAACGCTCAATCACATCGTGAAAATCCAATGCCCCGTTCACTTTCTCTTCGCCAATTTCGATCATGCGATTCAATCCTGGCTATTGAATTCACAAGAACCAACGGCCATGATCTAATCGCACTCCGCCATTTCCTTGCCCCTTTACACTATATCGCGACCTGCCGATTAGATCTCAGCCATCCATTCTCACAGATCTAATGGTCCTGATTCAATCCCGTACTCCGTTTTGACCCCGCATCTTTCAACACATCGTGCTCTTTCTGCACCATCGGATCTGAGGTCCTGGATCCAACGGTCACTATTGAATATTGCGTAACTTTGCACCCGAAATTTAATGTTTTAAAATTACATGATAAAAGTGGTTTCGAGAGGACATGTGTCAGGTGGCAAGGCATATCGCGTTTTTTTGGAAAAATTTCAAAACCACTTCGGAGCTACGCGAAACCAGCAGTTTTCTGCTAAAACCACCCCTCCCCGATATAACCCTTCATTTAATCTCGACCGTTCATTTGATCTAGTTCAACAGCTCATATTACATCGCGTTCCCATCCATATTATTTTCATCAGACCTTCCAAAGGACTTCATCGGAAGATCTCCACCGTTGATCTCTTTCATGATCCGACGGCCCACGTTCAATCTTCCTCCGCCCTCTTGGTCCTACCACCAAATGTGCCCGATATCCTTCGTTTTAAGCCTTTTTCCTTTGTATTCGCCCAAACATTAGACTTTTATGTTTAACACTAAATGTTATTTGTTTCCGTCTAATTCATTCTAACCTCCTAAACGACTGCACCAGTGAATCTTGACCATAGATCACCACTGTTCAGTCTAATCGGACGGTCTAGAATCCTCCTCGCACCAGACCTCTAGTAGATCATTTTTTCAACATTACGCAGCAATTTTCTGTCATTTTTCCACTGCATCCAACAGTTCCATCACTACGCCACCATTTCCACCGGCCTCTACAGCAACCCCACCCCACTCCCTATGAATTTCTTAATATGTTTATCGTGTTTTTGCAGGTTTTAAAGCGGCGTGAATCCACTCTGTTTCACAGTCACAGACAGTGTTTTTTAGAGCACAGGAAGATATTTTTAGAGCCAGAGATCGCAGAGGAAGGTGTCTGAGAAGGTTTAAACGTGATTTTCAGTGAACATCAAGTCATTAACTCTGTTTCAAACCTTCCGGCACCATTGAAACCTGTGTATCCACAGACAAGATAGAAGAGAAGCAGAAAAGTGTATCAGTGAGAGATTTAAGGGATTAAAGCCTACTATTGAAAATTAAATGCTATAATTCAGTGTTTAAAGGACGAAGATACAGATTGAAGACCCTTAAAATGATCCAGAAGGCCTAATAAAGCCTAAAGCGCATGAAACAAGCCATATCAACGTTTTCACATCAGCAGAATGTTCTTTCCCAAGAAAGGACAATTTCCCATAATGTTTTTTATTCTCCATCAAGTTCCTAAGAAGATTATCACCCTGACAGAAGTCCTAATATTTCCAGAGCATTAGTTACAAATTATGGAAGGCTTGAAAGTCATTTATCTGCCTTACTTGTCCCAGAGTACAAATAGAGTACAAACAGCTAGAAAGTACCTCAGAAACATACCACTGAAGTAATTATCAGCCTATCGAAGACCCCTAATTCATCCAAAGAGTATCGAAAGTCAATACAGGTATATTAAGACAGAAAGGGCAGCAAAAACACTTCTCCCTCTGTTTTAATGACGCATTTAAGTTCTATCTACCTCTACTGATACTCTTTCAGCTATAAGAACTCTTCAGAAATACATTGTAAACATTGGTTAATTGTGGATTGTAAGCTGTTTCATTGAGATATATTTCTATGTGTATTAGTTGTAAAATAGGTTGGTAGATGATGTCTAGTTGATATCAAGCTATTGGACAATGATTTATGTGACTGGTGTTTCTCTTTAATATGACAAGCATGTTCATTGGATCTTGATCTAAACCAGTGGTGAAGTGTTCTATCTTGTATTGTTTTCCCTCTGTTATGCATCACATTTCATTTCTCTGATAAGAATCAATAATCTAGCTTAGGATATACTGCTGTAAAGTACCCTAATGCTACATGCTCTTCTTATCTTTGATTTTTTCTGCTATGTGTGTAATATAATAACAAATTCAAGATAATTTAACCAGTATAGTAGTTGGTTTTATCCATGCTTGCTGATGTATGAATTTAGAGTCTGTTTTTAGATGTTCTTTTCTGGTTTTAACTGAAATAATTGGGAAACTGGGAGATTTAGAGTCAGTTATGTCTCACTAGGGTCCTTTTCCAACAGTTTTCCTTTCTAAGATCCCTTAAGTTGAATGTCAAAATAAGATAAGGTTAAAAGTATTTCTCTGATCTTAGGCTTCACTTTGTGTCCATCTTGAATGTTTTCTATTATCTCAAGAGTTAATCTCATTAGGAGTTTGATCATAGATGGTTAAGGCATGTCCTATCCCTAGATTTTCTCCTAAGTGGTCACCTTGGAAGGTTTCCTTGTTATTTACCTTCATTTCCTTTTCATTTCATCCCATTACTATCATCTTAAGAGATCCTCTGATTTAGATAAATAGCCCATTTGAAAGCCTTGGATATTGAATTGAAAGTAAACCCTATTATGACCCCATTTCCCAATGGATTTGTATTTTCTTTGAATTATCTCCCCATTGCTAAAATCCTTCTTTGCTTACTTCTTTACCTTACATTGAACCCCTCTTTTTGTTTCCCAACCAAACAACAAAACAAAACAAAACAACAACCCTTGTGCCCTATAACTAGCCTAATACCTTAGATTGCACTTCAAAGATATATTATTCTTTACATTTACAGAGAGATCCCTCTCTGGATCCAGGAGGGCTAGATCCTGAGATCCCAAAGTGGTTTGATGTTGTCTTATCATTTGGTATTGCCAAATCTTCCAAATCATAGGAAAAACAACAAGGCATACATGTAGTATTTATTTTCAAAATGAGGAGGTGAAAACCCTAGCTAGGGCTTTACAAGTCATTCATTACATAGTTAATTCACTTTGACCATTGAGACCATGCAAGGCCCAAGGCAAAAATATCTAAACTCATTTATGGAAAAAATAACTTCTAACATAAATATTTGAGATAATTTAGGAAATTTTTTGACTTTAAGGCTTCAAAATATCTTTTTTCAATAAATCCTGGTAAGGGCGCAGCTCCAAGGTACAGGGGCGCAGCGCCAGTGCAAACACGCAGTGCCAAGACTGGAAAAATTGCCTATTTTGCAGCTGACGTTTGGAGGCCTTCCTAGTGTCCAAATGAGCTCCATGATAGCTCATTGGAAAGCCCGTCCTGTCTAGTTTCCAGATATGCCTTTAGTTTGCAAAATTATTCCCATTTTCCTTTTCAAAAACCACTTCTAAAAATACTGCTAAACGCGCAGCGCCAATGCTGAAAAGAGGGTAGAAAGGTGATTTTTTGGTGGTTTTTGGCCCTTTTGAGGGACCAGTTTTGCTCCAAATGCTCTGAAATTTTCTGAGGATGATGTAATTGGCATGAGGAACATGAATATGTTGATTTTTTTGTATTTTAGTGCCCCAAAAAAGAGTGCAGCGCCAGTGGCGCTGCGCATTTGGCCCAATTTTCTGCAAGTCAAATTTTCAAAATTTGAAATTTTGAAAAAAGATACCAAAAGTGGAATTTGTTTTGCTGATAATGGTTGGGAGGCTTGGAGGCACACATAAGCAAGAATATTCATTTTTTCCTTCTCTTTTTCCTCATTTAGTGCTTAAAGCTTTGCATTAGCTTGTTTGATTTTGGCCCTTGCAATCCTGTTTCTCATGGAATAATGTCTTGCCATCTTCCTCTACATGTCAGTGCCTCTCTTGGCCTTGTATAGCTGATCATCTAGGTGCAATTTTTCCCTCTCAAGCCAATTTTCCCTATCTCCATCAATTTCTATGGCAAGCAGCTCACTTGGAGTGAGCTGCTTAGCCAAGTTTGCTTCTTTCTCTCTTTCTGGGGCTAAATCCTTCTTCAACCTAATTTTCCTTGGCCTCTTCCTAGGAAATTGTTCTTCCTCATCCTCACTATCATTAGAAGTTCCCAAGGTCTCATATAGAAATGCCTTGGCCTTTCTGGCCTGTTTTTGAGCTCTTATTGCTCTAATCTCACTGATGGCCTTCTTTGTCTCTAACTGTTTTTTTTCTAACTCATAAAAGTTGATTACATTATTTTCCCTACCAAGATTAGCTTGAAGCTCACTAATATTGGCATCCTTGCACTTGATCAACATATTTTTAATCCTCTCCTCATCCTCATCATCAAGGTCAATTAATTGAAACTCTTGCTCAGTTTCATGCTTATTCTCCTCCTCTTCAACAATGACCTGCTCTGCAACCCTTTCCTTTCCTTTATCAAGATGTTTTGTTGATGAAAAGGGCATGGCCCCTTGCACCTCAAGTGCAGCAAACACATACATGTAGCCCCTCTGGTATGTCAAAGGAAATGGCTCAATGTCACTCATTTTAGTGCCATCTGTCTCAATGTTCTCATCATTGATTGATGCTTTGTCATCATGATATGAGGGTGAAGGGTTGTGGAAAGATGATGTGGAAGGGTCATCATGAAGTGAAGGAATGTGAGTCGGTGGAGATGTATGAGTAGTGGGATGTGATGGAGAAGTAGGCATGGGAGGATGGGAAGATGAAGGAATATCTTGTTGATGATGGCCATGTGGAGTAGTGAAAACATCATGGCAAATGAAAGTATCCCATGGAATGTTTTTCTGCTGTAGTTGATTCATAACCACCATCTTGATAAGTGAATGATGAAAGAGGCTCTGCATTTTCTGATTATAGTCTCTGTTTTTCACAATGTAGACCATTTTTTCAATGCTCTGGAAAATATAATATGGTATCTGTAGCATTCTCACTTTAGTAAAATGCATAAGAAGTTAGATGTGATATGTGTAGAGGCGGGAAAACATTCCCTCACATGTGAAATACTTCATTATTATCCTCATCATAGGTGCATATCTATCAAGTATATGAGAAAAAGGGAAGATGGACTTGTGGTGATATTTATACCTAGGTTTAAGGTATGGTTCAAAGTAACTGATGTCTAGGTTTGCTTGCTTGAACCACTTTTCTCCCACACTTGGTATCTCTGTAGCAGTAGAAATGGCATCAATAGACATCTCAAAGGTGATCCCAACAAGACTAACTTATTTGTCATGCAAATTGATAATGAATCGTCTTGTTAGCTTCAGGCGGTTTTGGACCTGTTGCACCTTCTCACAAAATTCAAAGTAACCTAAATGTTTGAAGCAGGAAATAGTGAGGGGTGAAGCCATTAGTTCCCTTGTATTGAGGGGTTCAAATATATTTATCTTCCCTCCCTTGTGATCGTGCCTCCTTGACACTTGGGCCTCAACACCACTACCACTGTCTTCTCTCTTAGACATGTTAAACTCTGTTTTGGAAACCCTAGGGCTGATGTGAAATGAGATGAAGGGAGGGTAATGAAATGACAAGTTTGCAAATGAATGGAATGAGTGAGGGGAAAACTAACTCAATGACAACCCTTAAGCATTTTAATCACCCTTGTTATGACTGTTTTCTTTAAGGAGGATGAAATAGGAATGAAATAGTGATTTCAAGCTATCTTTAGGGTTTGCTTTAGGGTTTTACTTACATTGATTAAATTATGATAAAAATATCTTCAAAGTGGGTTATGGCATGCACTCACCACTTAACAGTGCCTTGGAGGACCTCAGAGGAAATTTGAAAGCATTTTGAAGTGATTTGAATGGTTGGAGGACTTAGAAACCCTCTTTGTCCAAGCACGCAGTGCTAAGGCTGAGGGCGCAATGCCAGTTCTGAGCACACAGCACCATAGATTTCTTCACAAGGTCCTGTTGTGTAAGAGTGCAACAATCTGTTAAGCGTGCAGTGCCACCTCCCAGGCATGCAACGCCTTCAAAATTTGTATGGAGGAAAATGGTCAAGCGCGCAACGCCAACTTCCAGGCACGCAACGCCAAGACAATTTGCCCAAATTCGCTCATAAAACTCACAAATTCTCCTCTTATTGAAACTTTTAATGCTTTCAAGGCAACAATGATTTATTTTAAGTGTGAAATGGGATTTTATAGATAAGAGGAATTTGATTTAATTTTGAAAACTCACTTTCTAATGTTTGAAACCTTTTTTCCCTTTTTCACTGATATTCTTTTTCCTTGCAGGTTGATGAAGTCATGAAGTTGATTTTTATTTTTCTCATTGAGGCATGAAAAGTTCATTTTGACACCTTTGGGATTTATTCACATAGTAGCATCTTCAAAATATTCTGTAGTTTCCACCAGTAAGTTCAACTTATCTTTTCAACCTTCTCTGGTCACTTTCTTCAAAACCCTAATTGTTTGCAATTCTTCACAACAATCATCAGTGTTGTCTTCTAAGTTCTATATAGCCCTTTCAAGTTCATTCATTTATGTCCAGTTCACCTCAAATTTTTTCATATTCCATCAATATTTTCTGATAGACTTTCTTCATGCTTGGCATTGTGTGTTTCCTCCATGTCATTTTCTGCAAGTGATCACTGCTTTGGCATTCAAATAGAATAACAAGTGTATAAAACCTAGTCCTATACAAGACCAAGTTGTTCCCCATTCCTTTGCTGTAAGTTGTTTTCATTCAGGAGTAGAAAATCTACACCATCAATACCTTCTACTGATAAATCTTTCAACACTCCTGCAAAAATGTTGAACTTTTCCATTTTTCTTACTTGTAGGTTCTGAATTGAGAAGATAGTCCTCTTTGGAGATTTCAGGTCCTTCTTGAATAACCATGTCTTGACATTCTATTACATCTGAGCCAGATTCTAGCAAAGGAAAAGCAGTGCATGAAACATCCAAGGATGATCTTAAACAATGTAAAACCCTAATGACTTAGTGGGAGGGTCCTTTGACCTGATTTTGACTGGAATTTGGCTTGGATATTTTCAAGTGAAAACATAGTATTGTTATAGGTTCTTATGCCCAAAAGGACATGGAAATGAGTTAACTATAGGAAACCCTAGAGGGAAGGTGGAGTTCAGTGATAAGGGAAAATAAGGGAATGATGTTATAGGGAGGAAAGGAGGATGAAAATGATAGGTATAAACCCATAAGGAGTTTTTAGGAGCAACAGGTGACTTTGAGAAGATCAAATGAGGAATAGTGAAAATAGGTTTATATGGATAATGAAGGAAGTGAGATTTCTAAAACTCAAAATATTCAAAGAATATTGTTTTGAGAAAGCTAGAACCTTCCTATAGTCATCCAAAGATAGTGAAAAATACTGATGACTAACAACCTATAGATGTAATTTCATTTTACGTGCACCTGTAGCTCATAAATGAATTTCACCTGAAATCATAATATATCATCCAAGCTTGTGAAGAACCCAAGCTCTAACTCCATAAAATTTAGACTAATCGTTTCTATTAATTCAAAGGAACTATTAACCTTCCCACCAAAATTTGTAATATTAGCTCATAAATGAATTTCACCTAAAATCATAATATATCATCCAAGCTTGTGAAGAACCCAAGCTCTAACTCCAGAAAATTTAGATTAATCATTTCTATTCATTCAAAGGAACCATTAACCTTCCCACCAAAATTTATAAGATTGAACCATTAACCTTCCCACCAATAATTATAAGTTTGAACTGAAATAGGAAAAGTGGTTTTCGTCGGGGGGTTGGGGTGCGGGAGAGGGGGGGGGGGGTAAGTCTGAAATCAAATAGGAAAAGTGGTTTTCGAAGGGTGGTAGGTACAAAGTAGTTTAGGAAGAGGGGGGTGTGAAGTAACTCAGGAAATGATGTGTAAAAAGCGCTAAAGTAAAAAAATAATAGTAAATCAGGAAATGACATGTAAAAAATGGTAAAAGTAAAAAAAATATTTTTCAAACACCCCCTTTGGTTAAGTCTGAAATATATTTACAACCCTTGGATTTAATATGCCCAAATATCGAGGCATGGGAAAATATGAGAGTTTAATGTTAAGTGTCAGTGGCTTTGGTTTTGCAGTTTAATAATTCTTTATAACATAGCCTTAAATTTTAAAAATATATTTCCATAAAAATATATCATTATATTTTTATAAAAATATGATTATTTTAAAATTAAAATTATGGTTATAAAAAAATAAATTAATAAGTCATTCAAAAGCATAAATAAGCACATGTTTCAGCATTTATCCAAGAAGGAAATTGGAAATTTCTCACTGAATTTTTTTTATTTTCAGTGTACCAAAATATGTTACAACATCGGCTCCAATGGGGACTGCTTCCCCCTGTGGGATGCAGAGAACTAGTAAACCATGTGCCTTTTTGTTGGGCAATGGAGTCATGCCATCAATCTGTGACCTGAAGGTGCATCCTGCTATAATCAAACTGATACTCCCAACTGAATTTCATCCTGCTATAATCTCACCAATATTTAACTGTAATCTCAACTTATAATATAACCACTACAACTTGTAACCTATTCCAAATCCTTTTATGAAAGAATTATTTCAAACTTAGAGTTCAAATGAACTAAATTTTAAAAATCAAATTTATTTACAGATTTCTCCATCCCAAATAATAGTGAGATTTGATGTAACTATGACATCAAACATATGACCAATGTAAATAATTTTTCATGTCTATCCATTGCTAACTATTCCCAGTCGAAATACTGCAAATCTTAAAATAGTTAATAAAATCTCACCAAAATCTCCAACACCGTTGATTTAAAAATAATTGGTTCCTTTAATACTTACTAGCTGCTTAAAATGAAGCAACCCTTATGCTGCAAATTGTTAGGCATGGAGTCATACCGTAAATCTATAATGATCAGTCATTCATATGTTGTCTAAATACCCTAGATCAATCCTGACATTTTGATGCAGGAGCATTGGACCTCCCTTAATCAAAATTGAAAATTCAAAGCTGCAGAAGGAGAAATGTGGACAAGATTTTGATGTAGGAAAAAACACTACTCCCACTTATCTCTTATTCTTTGTAAAATATGTAACTTGACTAAGACCCAGGCTTACTGTTTAAAATGATGTTTATGATTCATTTCTCACCTTTTAATGGCAATCCTAATTCCCACAGTTAACGCTCGAACTTATTTGAACTTGTATGGAAACTTCATTTCACAATTACCAACAGAATTCTTCCAAGACCATGATTATACATACAACAATATCAAATACGTTGTTTGCAAGTATGGGTTCTTTTGTTTTTGGTTGTTTTGAGAACCAAACACATCTCAACACAACCTGCAACTTTATGTTGGAACCCACGTTCAAATAAATCCACTAAATTACAACTTCAGCAATGTAGCCAAACAAATAAATCAATCAGCAAACTTTTGAATCAGGTTTAAATGTTTATGCAGTCCACTAATGGAAACACATTCATTATTGAAGCTGGGCCATTGATTCAATGAAGATAGCGGTATACATGAAGTTCAAGGTATTCAATACCATTTATGCTACATCCTGGAAGAAATCACTGCATCATAGTCCGTCTACCACCTGCTCTTAACTATGCCAATACACTTTACCGCTGCCAAGCTAAATATCTTTAATGCTGTATTTTTGTTTAGACCATGGATGCACAAATCATCACAATAACCAAGAAAACACAAAATACGATTCCAAACTGGTTGGAATATGTTGCATATTTATTCATTATCAGAATTCCACGAATTTGTGATTATATATCTCATGCAGGCTTTAAATCGCACATTACTTACATCCAACCTTAGGGTTTACCATACGCCATCACGCTGCTATTCCACTTGAGTTTAACGCTTCCAATCAACACCGTACTTGCTTCAATGCTTCAATACACAACTCGACTTTCTCATGTGTTGCCCAATTTCTTCTTCACCAACAACGTAGACTCTAGAAATACACCAACGTTCCTGCATTTTCTTCTGAATACACCTACGTTCCTACGTTCACATACATACAACATATACATGTACATTTGCAGACTTAGAAATGAAACATATAATGCAAAACACGATTTCACTAACACTACATGGGCTGAATATTTCATTGATTTCCCCTATGCATTTGCAATCCTTACAACTTACACACTTCTCTCTTCCTCTCCCTGCTTTGCCTCCCTTTTTTCCCATTATTTATACTTAAAATATGAAACCATTCCTTTCAGAATAGGTTTCTTCTAGAGTTTTCTCAACAAATCACTACCTCCCTATTTTCAAGTGCCTATCCCTATGTTGGCTCTATATCCATGCAGGGAAAGAAACCAACTCCTAATTTTATTCCTAATGTATTTAAACATAAAAAAAAACTAACAATCCTCATAAATAAATAACAATAATGACAAAATAAATAAATATACTACTACTAATGTTTATTGTTTTGGATTAGCCACAACATGTGATCAAAATATCACATTTCTGGCAAAGTCCTCGATGCTCCTGCATCAGACTCCCAGGGAAGAAAACTGATCTTGTAGTGCTTTGGAATCAATTCCCAACTTCTGTAGCTTTGCTGCAGTCATCCAACTAGCATCTTCCACTATCCGTCCTTTCCACTTTCCCATTTTGGGCATCTACTCTTCCGAATTCCCTGTTGGGCTTCCTTCTACTGCGGCTTCCCCTTGTAGTTCTTCTTCTGGTTCTTGGTATACGTGCAAATTTGCAATATTGAATATTGGCGATATTCCAATTCCTGTTGGAAATTTAACTTTATATGAATTTGAAGAAAAATTCCTTACAACTTTACATGGCCCTATCTTCCTCAGTTTTAACTTGTTATAAGTCTTAACAGGAAATCTTTCTTTTCGTAAATATACCATGACTAAGTCACCCACTTGGAATTCCTTTTTTCGCCTCCTCATATCTACTCTCTTCTTATCTTTGCTACTGCTTTCCTGCAATCTTCTTTTGACGTCTTCTTGTAGTTTCTGCATACTTAAGTTCACCCTGCTCAAAGTATTTAGAAATTTAAATTTTCGATCCGCTGCTTCTATCCATTTGAGTGGCTAATTAGTTTCTCTGATTGTTTCAATATTGGGTGCACCAATCCGACTAAAACTTCGAATAAATTTTCGGTAGAAACTTGTAAGACCATGGAAGCTTCTTACCTCAAATATACTTCTAGGAGTTGGCCAATTCACAATTGCTTGGATTTTCTTCGGATCCCTTTTTACCCCTTCTTTAGAGAACGCATATTCCTTTAAAAATTCATTCATCAACCTGATGATGATTTTATTTATGGCTCAAGAATTTGTGCCCATGTGCCATTCACCTCCTTTCTTTGGACTGAGTACTATTGGTATAGCACATGGAATAAGGTTTTCTCTGATCAACCCTTTATCCATCAACTCTTGCACTTGTATTCCAACTTCGGCATTTTCCTAGGATGTTAACTTGTAGGTTTATTCATTCGAAAAACTGGCTCTAGCGATTAGATCAATGTGGTGACTAATACTCGTGATGGGTGGTAGCTCATTTGGAAACTCATCCATAATAATATCAGCAAAATCATTCAATAGGTTTCGAATTTCGTCAGGTAAATATTCTAAGTTTTTAGAAGTTAAAATTACCTTAGGTATTCTAACAATATAAAAATTCATCTCCTTGCCCTTCTCAACTTCTTGCAACAAGGTTTTCTCACTCATCAACATAATTTTGTTTCCAGGTGCTTCCTCATCAGCTTCAGCTTTCAATGGTAGCACTGTATGCTTGTTCCCATCTTTCTCAAAAGTATAAGTGTTTCTCCTACCATCGTGTGTGGCTTTTTGGTCAAACTGCCAGGGCCTTCCTAGAAATATGTGATATACATCCATCAGAATTATATCACATAAAATAACATCCTTATAAGTATCAATATGAATTTCAACTTTACATTGTTCAGTTACAATAATTTGATGGCATTTTTGAAGCCACGGTACTTTATAAGGAGTGGGGTGTACTGTTCTCTCCAATTTCAATTTGTCCACCATTTCTATAGAAACAAGGTTATCAGTACTATAGCTATCCATTACCAATTTGCAACACTTACCCTTTGACTTACATACAGTTCTGAACAGATTCTTTCTCTGAGCTGGTTCTTTGGCTTCCTTAGCTTCTTTAAGCAATATCCTTTTCAACAACAAGGATTCTTCGACTTCAGGTGGTTCCTCTTTGGTTGCAGCCTGAGGAATCTCTTCCTTTGTTTCAGCAACATTCACACTGCACTGGGTTGCTGATCTATTGTGAGGAAAATCCCATTGCACATGTCCCCATTCACCACAGGCAAAGCACTGAACATTTCTTCCTCGACCTCTACCTTTGGACACAAACCTTATGTGACCAGAATCTCCTCTTTTTGGTGATCTATTACTCAAAATATCTGCTTCATTCTGGGGGTGTTGAAATCTGCATTTAAATGTTCCCCTTTCTTTTGCCAGACTCTTCCATTTATTTCTCTGATTTTGTTTGCACATCTTTTCTTATGCCCTTAAAGATGCTTGATAGGTATCTTCAATCGTCTTCAGATTTAATAAGCTGATCTCATCTTGTATTTCATATCTAAAACCATTTATGTATCTAGCTACTTTTTCTATGTCATCTTCAATATGACCCGCTCTAATACTCAACTTATAAAATTCTTCAGTATATTCTTTGATAGTCATTCCCTTTTGCTTTAAGTTTTGCAATTTTCTAAAAATATTTAATTGATAATCATTCGGCATAAAATTAACTTTCATTTTAATCACCATCTTATCCCACTGGTTGATTTGGGTTTCCCTTTTCATTCCCTAGATAACTGCAATTCATCCCACCACAAGGCTGCATGACCTTTCAATCTTGTGGCTGCAAACTTCACTTTCTTCTTGTCATAGACTTCTTCATAGTCGAAATATTTGTCTAATGAATTGATCCAGTCCATTAGTACCTCCACACTAAGATTACCATCGTATAAAGGTACTTCTACCTTCGTTCTGCTATTGACCTTTTCGAGCATCTTCATGACTTTGGCTGCCTTAATTTCTTCCTCCACTTCTTTTTCGGTGGTCTCTTCTTCATCAACACTGGGAATACCATCATCTGTTGCCCTCCTCTGAGTAGTTTCCATTGTAGCCACTCTTGTACGCAAGCTATAAATTTATTCTAGGAAAATTGCATTTGCTATAGGTCTCCCTCGACCTATCCCAACTCGGCCTACTCCACCTCCTCTTCTGGGCGGAATTCTCTGCAATGCTCAAGAACAAATCAATGGCTCTGATACCAAAAATGATGTAGGAAAAAACGCTACTCCCACTTATCTCTTATTATTTGTAAAATATGTAACTTGAATAAGACCCAGGCTTACTGTTTAAAATGATGTTTATGATTCATTTATCGCCTCTTAATGGCAATTCCAATTCCCACAGTTAACACTCGGACTTATTTGAACTTTTATGGAAACTTCATTTCACAATTATTGACAGAATTCTTCCAAGACCATGATTATACATACAAAAATATCAAATACGTTGTTTGCAAGTATGGGTTCATTTGTTTTTGGTTGTTTTGAGAACCAAACACATCTCAACACAACTTGCAACTTTATGTTGGAACCCACATTCAAATAAATCCACAGAGTTACAAGTTCAGTGATGTAGCCAAACAAATATATCAATTAGCAAAATTTTGAATCATGTTTAAATGTTTATGCAATCCACTAATGGAAACGCATTCATTATTGAAGCTGGGCCATTTATTTAATGAAGATACCAGTATAAATGAAGTTCAAGGTATTCAATACCATTTACGCTACATCCTGGAAGAAATCACCACATCATAGTTCATCTACCACCCGCTCTTAACTCTGCCAATACACTTTACCACTGCCAAGCTAAATATCTTTAACGCTGTATTTTTGTTTTAGAACACGGATGCACAAATCATCACAATAACCAAGAAAACAAAAAATACGATTCCAAATTGGTTGGAATATGTTGCATACTTATTAATTACCAGAATTCCACGAATTTGTGATTATATATCTCACACAGTGTTGTGTAACCAGCTCCAAAAATAGAAGAATAGAGATATCAACGCCTTAGAAATAAGCCACTTCGAGGGGGCAGCCTCCAATACATTACATAAATGAACAATTCTTGGATGATACAATTTACAAAACCTCCTTTCTATATATAGGAGTCCATGGGGCCATAATGTAATCCTGGTGGGCCACAATGTAATCCTAGCCGACCTAACAATAATAATTTAAGGGCACAATAATAACAAAATGGGGGTTACAAGGGTTCAATAATAACAATAAGGGAGTTACACTAACAATAATAAGGGACTATACTAGTGATATAGGGACCTAACATGCCCCTCTCCTTCAAAAAATTGTTGTCCTCAATGCTTGAGTAGCTTGGGGTGCTTCTGTATAAAATTCTATCCTCCCATGTAGAATCTTCAGTAGGTAAGTTCTTCCACTTGATGAGATACTCTGAAATTGATCGATTCCGTAGTTGTCGAGTTCTTTTTTCCATGACTGCTTCAGGTTCCAATATGATTTTCCCTTCCCCATCAAGTTCTGGCAATACTGTTTGAACTGGAATATTTTCACCTATAACCTTCTTTAAGCATGAAACATGGAAAGCTGGATGTACTCGTGAAGAAGCAGGAAGCTCCAATTTGTATGCCATAGTACCAATCTTTTGCAACACCTTGTAAGGACCATAGTACTTTGGCGATAATTTATTATCCTTCTTTTCTTGCTTGAGGGACATTTGTTTGTATGGTTGTAGCCGTAAAAATACCCAATCTCCTACATCAAAATTTCTCTCGCTATGATGTTGATCTGCCTGTTGTTTCATTCGATTTTGTGCCAAATTCAGGTTATCCTTTAAGAGTTGGAGAACTTCTTGCTGATGCTCGATGTGATCTTCCACTACTTGAACCTTCGAATTTTCTCTTAAAGATGATGTGATGGATGTTGGATGATATCCATAAAGTGCCATAAATGGGGTCATTTTTGCTGCAGTATGGAAGGAAGTGTTATACCACCATTCAGCAAGAGGTAACCACTTGACCCATCGTGTTTGTTTATCAGATACAAAACAACGAAGATATCCTTCCAAAAATTTATTTACTATCTCAGTTTGACCATCAGATTGAGGATGATAAGATGAGCTATGAGCTAATTGAGTACCCAAACAAGAAAATAACTCCGTCCAAAAATTTCCAGTAAAAATGGGATCTTTGTCGCTCATAATGACCCTTGGGCTTCCATGTAGCTTTTGAATTCTGTCCATAAATGTAGTAGCAACTGTACTTGCTTTAAATGGATGAGATAATGAACAAAAGTGTGCATACTTGGTAAGTCTATCAACTACCACCATGATGACACTCTTTCCTTCGGACTTAGGTAAACCTGTGATAAAATCCATTGAAATCTCCTCCCAACATTGACTTGGAATGGATAAAGGTTGTAGAAGTCTCGGGGTCTTAATTGTTTCCACTTTATTCTGCTGGCAAACCAAACATTCCACCACAAATTTTTGAATATCAGATTTAAGGCCATCCCAAAAAAATTCTTTCTTCACCCTGTGGTAAGTTTTTAAAAATCCTGAGTGTCCTCCTAAAGGAGAAGTGTGCAATTCCAGAAGAATCTTTTGTTTTAGTTGGGAATTCTTGCAAAGATATAAGAAATCTTTGTACCATAAGGAATCATTTTTCCAACTAAATGTATCAGATGTACTAGGATCTTGCTGCAAATTTTGAATGAGTGTCCATACATCTTTGTCCTTCTTCCATTCATCTCTTGCTTCGGTTATCAATCTGGTTGGATAATAGAAATGGCACAAAGCAATGCTTCCACCTCTTCATTCTTTCTTGAGAGTGCATCTGCAACAACATTAAGCTTTCCTTTTTTGTAGATTATTTCAAAGTCATAACCCAACATCTTTGTGACCCATTTTTGCTGCTCTTCGAAGATAGTCTTTGCTCCAAAAAGTGTTTAAGACTATCATGATCAGTTTTTACCTTGAAGTGTCTTCCCATTAGGTAAGTTCGCCATTTCTTTAGTGCATGCAGTATTGCTAACATTTCCTTCTCATAAATAGGTTTATGCAAATACTTTCCTTTGATTGGATGACTTTCAAAAGAAATGGGTCTTCCTTCCTGCATTAAAACCGCACCAATTCCATTTCCTGAGGCATCAAATTCCACAATAAATGCTTTTGTGAAGTCTGGCGTAGCTAAGACCAGTGCTAGGCACATTGCCTCTTTAAGATGTTCAAAGGCCTTAGTTGCTTCAGAAGTCCATGAAAATGCATCTTTCTTCAATAATGTTGTTAGAGGTGCTGCTATTCTCCCATAATTCTTAACAAACTTGCGATAATACCCTGTTAACCCAAGAAATCCTCACAACTGCTTTATGGTTGTGGGGAATTTCCATTCCTTAATGGCTTTAATTTTGTTAGGGTCTAATTTAACACCCTCGTGAGATACAATATGACCCAGATATTCCACCTCTTGTACTCCAAAGAAACATTTGGATGCTTTTGCATTTAATTGTTTCTCCTGTAATAGTTTGAGCACCCTGTCAACATGTTCAACATGATCCTTCCAAGACCTGTTGTAGATTAGTATATCATCAAAAAATACTAGCACAAATTTTCTAAGGAAGGGTTTGAAAATGGAATTCATCAACCCTTGAAATGTAGAAGGTGCATTGGTAACGCCAAAAGGCATGACCAAAAATTCATAATGACCCTCATGAGTTCGAAATGCTGTTTTTGGAATATCTTCAGTCTTCATTCTAATTTGATGATATCCTGAACGAAGATCCAACTTGGTAAAATAAATTGCTCCATGTAATTCATCCGATAATTCATCAATCACAGGAATGGGAAATTTATCTTTAATGGTGAGCTTATTGAGCTCCCTATAATCCGGACACATTCGCCATGATCAATCCTTCTTGTGTACCAATACTACAGGAGCAGAGAAAGAACTTTGACTAGGTTGAATTATACCCGCCTCTAACATTTCTGCAATCATACGTTCAATTTCGCTCTTTTGGAAGTAAGGATATCTATAAGGCCTGATGTTTGAAGGAACACTTCCTGGAATCAAATGAATAGCATGATCATGATCACGAATAGGTGGGAGTCCTTTGGGAGTTTCAAACACCTTGGAATGATTGTCCAAGACTTGTTGGAGATCTGCAGAAATAGATGATTTTGATGTCGAAACTTCTAGTGAACATAATTGTGCAATTACGCCTCGTTGTTATTTCTTTAGAAGTTTTTTCATGACATTAGAGCTTATTATCCTTCCCGGCTTCCCTTCAATACCTCGTAATTCAAATTCCTTTCCTTCTGAAAATTTTTTCAAGAAAAGTTCTTGAAAATTAAAATCTACCATCCCCAAAGATTGTAACCATTGTACTCCTAGTACAACATCAACACCTCCCATAGGAATGGAAAGCATTGGACTAGTCAATACATATTCCCCCATGGTTAGCTTGATATTATGGCATTTTTCAGAGCAATTTATAGTTCCTCCATTTGCAACCATCACTTGACATTCTGGTGCTGGGTATAGGAAACAATTTAATTCCTTGGCTACCTTACAATGAATAAAATTATGGGTGCTACTTGAATCAATCAACACTATTACCTTTTTCTTCTTGATTTGTCCTTGTATCTTGAGAGTTTGAGGAGTGGTAATTCCTGCCAGTGCATTACACGATATGGTCGGATTCATTTCTTCCTCTTCTAGGGTTGGTTCCTGGTGTATATCCTCTTCTTGTTCATTTTCTTCTTACTCTTCACAATCTATGTAAAATAATTTCTTCTCAGCACACTTATGACCTTTAGTGTATTTGCTATCACAACTGTAGCAAAGCCCTTTTGCTCTTTTTTCTTCCAATTGTTGTGGTGTCCACCTTGTAGGTTGTGGAAATCTAGGCATAGCAACACTTCCTTCTTTATAGAATTGAGTGGTAGGCTTCCTTGTCGCCATAATTTTACATTCAACTTTTCTTGCCAACCTGAATGCCTTCTCCAATGAATCGGGTTCCAAAACACGAACTTCATGTTGGATGTTATCCTTTAGAGTACCTATGAAGAGATCAATCCTGTGTTCCTCTGGAATATCAGTTACCCTTATATTCAATTTTTGGAAGTCCTCAATGTGCTGCCCCACTAAACCCTTTTGTTTGAGATTTATCAATTGGCTAAACAAGGTGTTGCTCTTTGTATCCTCATAATGTGCTATCATTTCTTTCATAAAAATTGACCAAGTGACAATTTTTTTACGGGAGCAAAGCCATCAATACCATACAAATGTATTTTGTTCTAAATGTAAAGTTGCAATGCATACCTTTTGTGTGTTTTGCACGTTATGCAGATCAAAATATTGCTCCATCTGTAGTATCCATGTTACAGGATCCTTTCCATCAAACTTCCTCATATCCATTTTTGGAATATGGTGGTTCTTCCCTCCAACATTAGAGTTTATGAAATCACGATTAACATTTATTTTGTTCTCATCATGAGGTTCTTATACTATCTTTTCACCATTAGGAAACCTTGTATCAACTTTGTCAAACCTTCGATGTCTGCTTTGAGATCATTCTTCATGCTTTCCATGTTGTCTTTGATGTCATCCATCGTAGCTTCCATGCCATCCATCTTAGCTTCCACGCCATCCATCTTAGCTTCCATGCCTTTCTTCAGAACTTCCATTTCATTTTTTGTCGCTCTTTGCGAGAGTGAAATTTGTTGCACTTGCTCTTGTAATTTTGATAGATCATGTTGCAATTCTTCATCTTCATGAGTCATAGTAGACCCTTCTGAAGGCTTAATGGGTGTTGAATTATTTTTATGGGGCATATTTTAGAACCAAATACTGATATCTATTCTACAATATGCCCTTGGAATCAATTCAAATTGATTCTTCAAACAAGACTTATGCAATTCGGAAAAAAAATACACACCTTTTTCTTGCTTTTGAAGAGCTCGATATTGAAATTGGATTATCTCTGTGATTGTAGCACTTCAATATCTGAATTTTGGTACCAACTTAGCCCTCTGAATTATCTTTCGAATGCCACAGGTCTGACCTAATTTGGATTCTCCAAGGCAAAGTTGTGTCCAATATCCCACAATGACCTAATTATGGACTGGTTCAGTAGAGCGAACGTTTACGACTTGCCACATGTCATTGTTTCGTCCTTTGTCTCTGAAATTGATAGCCAAGAAACTACAGTCCGTGTTATTGTGACCACTTTTTACGGCACTCCAATCCGATGTCTAGAGAAATAGTTATTGAACTTTTCCCACGATCACCTCTTTGAGATGAAATTCAGGAGCCTGAAAAAGCACTACCTTCCACAAATCATATCTACAAACATATTGCGAACCAAGCTTTGATATTTTTTGACGAATTTCCTTAGGATTTCAGCTTCGCACCATACGCATTTCAGATTCTGAACCTTCGTAGAAAAAACATTATAGTGAAAATTCCATGATGACTTGTTTAGGAGCCTGAAAAAAAACCTAACTTCCACAGATCATATCTCTGAAAATGTTGCGAACCAAGCTCTGAAAATTTTAGAGCTATTCCGCCGAGTTTGGCCATACCCTGCAAAAAATTTTAACTACGGAAACTAGAGAAGAAAAAAAGTTATAGCGAAAATTCCACGATGACCTGTTTGGAGCAGCGAAACCCTAGAATCCAAAGCTCTGATACCAAATGTTGTGTAACCAGCTCCAAAAATAGAAGAAAAGAGATATCCACGCCTTAGAAATAAGCCACTTCGAGGGGGCAACCTCCAATACATTACATAAATGAACAATTCTTGGATGATACAATTTACAAAACCTCCTTTCTATATATAGGAGTCCATGGGGCCATAATGTAATCCTAGTGGGCCACAATGTTATCCTAGCCAACCTAACAATAATAATTTAAGGGCATAATAATAACAAAATGGGGGTTACAAGGGTACAATAATAACAATAAGGGGGTTACACTAACAATAATAAGGGACTATACTAGTAATATAGGGACCTAACACACAGGCTTTAAATCGCACATTACTTACATCTAGCCTCAGGGTTTACCATATGCCATCATGCTTCTATTCCACTTGAGTTTAACGCATCCAATCAACACTATCCTTGCTTCAATGCTTCAATACACAGCTCGAATTTCTCATGCGTTGCCCAATTTTTTCTTCACCAACAACGTAGACTCCAAAAATACACCAACGTTCCTGCATTTGCTTCCGAATACACCTACGTTCCTGCGTTCACATACATACAACATATACATGTACATTTGCAGACTTAGAAATGAAACATATAATGCAAAACACAATTTCACTAACACTGCATGGGCTAAATATTTCATTGATCACCCCTCTGCATTTGCAATCCTTACAACTTACACACTTCTCTCTTCCTCTCCCTTCTTTGCCTCCCTATTTTCCCATTATTTATACATAAAATATGAAACTGTTCCTTTCAGAATAGGTTTCTTCTAGATTTTTCTCAACAAATCACTACCTCCCTATTTTCAAGTGCTTATCCCTATGTTGGCTCTATATCCACGCAAGGAAAGAAACCAAATACTAATTTTATTCGTAATTTATTTAAACATAAAAAGAAACTAACAATCCTCATAAATAAATAAAAATAATGACAAAATAAATAAATATACTACTACTAATGTTTATTGTTTTGGATTAGCCGCAACATGTGATCAAAATATCACATTGCTGGCTAACTCCTCGATGCTCCTGCATCAGATTTGAAAAGGGGACTAATTTCCATGAAATTTGGCTAAAATGATAAAAAAAAATTCTCACTGGTGAAATCGATGCATCTAGAAGATATGATTTGTTTTAAAAATTTGCCATGTAATTAAAATAGAGTGATTCTAGGGATTAGTTAAGAAATTTTTGGGAGGAAATCGTGGATCTTAGATAATCCACTCGTTTTGTAATTTCTTTAAAATGAGAAGACTGTGTTGTATGAGAGAGAATGACACAATGTAACCTCAGGGCGAATATGTGACTCAGGCCCATAGTGGCCTTAGCCTGTAGCTCGAGCTCGATGAAATAATGGAGACCATTTATTTTTAATTATCCAGAAATTTTTCTGGATGTTGTGGTATATGTGTGTGTATTTGATTTTGATTTCAGTATATATATGTATTCATTTTTTGTAGATTAAAGTATGGAAGAACATGAGTTTATTGAAGACGCGATTCCATCGAAAGACAGTGTCAGTGCTACCCAATGGAATTGAGATCGTATTACAGGAACACAAAGGAGAGAATGGATGGTTCTGATTAAATCACAAAGTTCAGCTTGAAGATCGACAGTTTAGATCTCATCGCAGATTAAATTCTGAAAGTACCGAAGTGAACATGTGTCGGGTGGAGGTCCATGTGCATATCGCACATCGCATGTGATATGGTATAATAGTTAACAGTAGAAAATTAAATCCGCGAAGAGCCGAAGTGCAATATTATATATTTTCTAAAGTGTGATATGTTATATGTTCCGGTATGTGAAATGATATGTGTTGCAATCTATGATGTATGTTATATATGAAATCTGCGAAGTTTATAAATCTGTGATATTGCGATCCGCTGAGAAAAGGAAACTTTTGTGGGCCCATAATCCACAGGTCTACGTATTGTGAAAAAATTGCAGCCTTCCTGGATCATTTGTGGTATCAGAGCATAAGAAGATTCTGCGTGCAAAGGAAGGAGGTAAAAATATGTTGAGAATTGGTAAGCATGTGGTCTTTATATTTGTGCAGGTAGTAGGAGAAGAAGGTGAGAAGCAACAACCTAGAGCAAGGAGTGCTCATACAGTTCCAAAGGAGAGAACCAGAGAGATTCCGAAAGACTGAGCTCATAGGAGAGAATCTTAGTGAGGTATCATGTAGCAAGGAGGAGGCTTGCTACTGCATAGGTTTTGTTGCAACTCATGAGTGTTGTTACGAAAAGATCACAAAGGAAATTCCACAGAAAGTGTGGGTAGTGTTTCTAAGAGAAAGAAAAGGACTTGGTACTGATAGCAAGTAGCAGAATTGTTATAGAGATCAAGAAGGCATATGACCAGGAGGTCATAAAAAATTTTGTACCTCAGGAGTTATATGCAGGAGCATCAGACCACCCTTAATCAAAATAAAAAAATCAAAACCGCGAAAGGAGAAACGTGGACAATATTTGAAAAGGGGACTAGTTTCCATGAAATTTGGATAAAATTATAAAATTGTTTCCTCACAGGTGAAATCGATGCATCTAGAAGATATGATTTGTTTTAAAAATATTCCATGTAATTAAAATAGAGTGATTCTAGGGATTAGTTAAGCGAATTGCAGGAGGAAATCGTGGATCTTAGATGATCTACTCATTTTGTAATTTCTTTAAAATGAAAAGACTGTGTTGTATGAGAGAGAACGGAACAATGTAACCTCAGGGCGAATATGTGATTCAGCCCATAGTGGCCTTAGCCTGTAACTTAAGATCGATGAAATAATGGAGACCATTTATTTTTAATTATGCAAAAATGTTTCTGGATCTTGTTGTATCTGTGTGTGTATTTGATTTTGATTTCAGTATATATACATATTATTTTCATTGTAGATTAAAGTATGGCAGAACATGAGTTTATTGAAGACACGATTCCATCGAAAGGCAATGTCAGCACTACCCAGTGGAATTGAGATCGTATTGCAGGAACACAAAGGAAAGAATGGATGGTTATGATTAAATCACAAATTTTACCTTGAAGATCGATGGTTCAGATCTCATCGCAGATTAAATTGTGAAAGTGCTGAAGTGGACACATGTTGGGCTGAGGTCCATGCGCATATCACACATCTCATGCGATATGGTATAATAGTTAATGCCAGATAAGTAAATCCGCAACGAGCCTAAGTGAAATATTATATATTTTTCGAAAAGCGATATGTTATATGTTTCAGTATGCGAAATGATACGTGTTGCGATCTACGATGCATGTTATATTTGTGATCTGTGAAGTTTATAAATATGTGATATTGTGATCCGCTGTGAGAAAAGGAAACTTTTGTGGGCCCATAACCCACAGGTCCATGTATTGTGAAAAATTTGCCGCCTTGCTGCATCACATTTGAATACCATGCTACTGCACACTAAAACCTACAACTGTGAAATGCAACCATATGCCTGTACTAGTTTAGATACTCTTTCCAAATAAAATATGAAGATGAAAAATTCTAAAGACTCAAAATATAAAATGGTTTATCATATACTGTTTAAATCACACCACTCAATCCCACACACCTCTATCTAACTGAAATGAAAAGCTTTACATAGTTAGGTGTAACCTGCTTTCCAATATAACCAAGTGAGGAGTGGGTTTATGGACAAACAACGTCGCTAGTAGCTGAAAATATGAAATATATGTACAATATGAACATCAAATCCCATAACAAACTTGTACTCATAGGTGAAATTTAACAGTTGCATCCTCCGTGGACATATTAGATTTCTAATCATGGCTAGGAGGAAAATACATATACTATTGACTATAAGTATCAATGAACCTTGCATAGCAGTAAAGGTAAAATCTTGAAACAATGTGATCGGTAATCCAGTGGAATCGTCATATGAAAAATTAGAGTCGCCAGGTGAAAGAAATGGAACCAATAATAAATTCCTATTCCTTATTCACCAGTAAGGAATATATCTAGTCATTATAGTGATCCAAGGAAAAATTTCTTCATCACTTCGCTCCCTGGAAACGACGCAAATGTTGTACATGTTTCTCATAGGCAGTTCTTGGATGTAGAAACTACGCAAAGAAACCAACTTAACCAGTCATTAGGTTCAAACTGACCCTTGAACTAGAGGGGGTCCCTCAATAATTACAAGGCTTTTTTTAACGCGATTCGTTCACTGGACAAAAACCTATGAAGCACAATGGTCAGATTCATGATTTGATTTGGGTGGTTGCTAATGATTGCACAATTTCTATTCATGAATCAATCCCTCCCTTGTGGAGTCCTTTCTCAAAGTGTCACCTTCCAGCCTGACAAAAGAACTTAGATTTTTAAAGAATTTGAAAGAAGAATCTAAGGGGATTCTTGATAATTAAGGAGTCAAACAAAATACTTAATAGATCAAGAAAATTTGGATGTGTGTAGAAGAATTCTACCAAAAAAAAAAACATTCAGGAGAAGATAAAAGGACAAATAATAACCAGTTCAAAGAGGAACTACCTTAAACATACATTCTGATATAATAATATCTTTAAAAAATTATAAATTTGCAGGGGATTTCAGAGATATTGAAACTCAATCTATTCTCACCCAGCGCTTCTATGCAACCCTGAACATGTGCACAAATAGAATATGAAAATACTAGAAAAACATATAAGAAACAAAAATTATGTCAAGGCCAGAGCTTGAAATACTTCAATTAGGATTTATATAGAAAATATTTACAAAGCTGAAAGGTCTTGGCATAAAAATCCAACTCTTTTCTTATTACAATTCATCAAATATATAGAAATACAAACTGTTAAATTGTTACAAACTTTCAGGAATAAATCCTGAATAGTATACTAAAAATAAAACAATCTCTCAATAGTCTGCAAGAAATTTGGAACTGTTTACAAATTCTCTGTCTTGGAATCTAGAAAGTTGTTGCAAGGTATCCCAAGCTGTAGGTATTGTTGGGGTGTTTAAAATCATCTTCAGAATCTTTGGTTTCCACATGTTCATTAGACTGTCATCTATGGTCCTTTGGATGCCAATAAAATATCTGCTACTGAATGTTGTAGCTGATTTTCAATTAATAATTATGTGCCTTAAAATCTAGGGTTTTTGAAATTGTCATTGAAGATGTGCTTGGAAATATTTTCTGTCACTTGTGGACAATGCTTCACCAATGTCATAAAATATTTGAAGGAATTTTTTTATAAATGTTTTCAAATATTCTGTAAATTCATTTTCTATTTTTCTATTTTCATGAATCTACTAAATTAAATTCAGAAAATATTTCCTCGAATAATTTTGTTGAATAAATTCATCCACTTATTCAAAACCATGTGTTGTTTTTCTTTCCATTGATTTCCAAAACCATGTTTTGTTTCTCCTTCTCTGTAAAAAGCTCAATTTTTATTGATCCTCCATTTACTTGCACTATAAATTCATTTTCATATGAACTTGTAAAATTTATTTCCCCAATAAATCCATTTCACCATTAGTTTTAATTTCACAAGCTTGTGAAGAACCCAAACTCTAACTCCAAAAAATTTAGATTAATCATTTCTATTAATTCAAAGGAACCATTAACCTTCCCACCAAAATTTATAAGATTGAACCATTAACCTTCCCACCAATAATTATAAGTTTGAAATGAAATAGGAAAAGTGGTTTTCGGAGGGGGGGGTAGGTACGAAGTGGTTTAGGAAGGTTACGGTGGTTTGGAAGGGCTGGGGTGGTCCGAAATATATTTATAACCCTTGGATTTAATATGCCCAAATATCGAGGCATGGGAAAATAGGGGAGTTTAAAGTTAAGTGTGGGGTGGGCCATAGGCTTTGGTTTTTCTATTTAATAATTCTTTATAACATAATTTTAACTTTTAAAAATATATTTCCATAAAAGTATATCATTATATTTTTATAAAAATATGATTATTTTAAAATTAAAATTATGGTTATAAAAAAAATTATAAGTCATTCAAAAGCATAAATAAACACATGCTTGAGCATTTATCCAAGGAGGAAATTGGAAATTTCTGTAGAAATTATACAAACAATATGTATATCAATGGATTCAATTTGATCATGCGATCTACTAAAGCAAGATACTAAATCATTCTACAAATCAATTTTGTGGAAATTAAACACGATCGCCAATCACAACAAGTAAAGAAAGAAACAAATCAAACCACAACACAGATATTTTCCCAGGGAAATCTTGCTGCTCAAAACCCCTCTATCTTATATTGTATATTCCACAAGGAATCATGAAAAAATTACAATGCACTCTTCTCACAAGAGTCTCTTGCACTCTCACAATTGTCTCACACTGAGCCAGACAAAATAGACTAACACTTAGCCAATTATCAGCCTCTAATCAGTCTACCTTGCTTGCGTAATTCATGTGGAATGCAATCCCTATTCTTTAGGAATTTCAACCTTTCTCAACTGAGCTAGTATCATGGGCATGCTATGGTGTTTTAACTGCATCTGGGCAATTTTCTAATAACACAAATCATAGTCAACTTCACTTTAACCTTTGTCTCAACTGGGTCTCCACTGGAAATAACATGCATGCAACTATTAATAGTAAATCATTCGTTTCATGGCAGATCACTGCATGTGAATTAAATCTAATTTAATTCACTTGATCTCTCACTAGTGCAACAAACAGTTACAACTAGTTCAACTGACTTTAACTCACTTAACTGAGTTAATTGATTTCTCATGCAACAAACTAATGCACTAACTGCAAATTGAACTCTAAAACACATAGAATCACTCTACATGCCTCACCAACCACCCTCAACTTGAAATTCATGAGCTAACCGAGTTTATCACACTCAGTTAACTATCACAAGTGATTATGAGATAATATTACATTTTATTGTCCAATTTAATTAAGGGAAAATCAAATTAGACACATTTCCAATTTACTAAATAAATTGAATTGCACACTAATATATTTCTAAGACCCATCATTACATGAACTATGGTCCCACACTGTTACGGGAAAAGCTACCCTAAGGTCTGGGTTGAGGGACCTATCAGAGCGGATGGCATATCATCACAAGAAGCACTCTAATTATCAGTTTTAATGCTTGAACTAGAGAATTGAGGATAGACGATCTTACTTGTTTGTCCTACGTTTGGGGTCAATCCCGTAGGGTGCAAGCCCTCTGCTACTCCTCATGCTCCAGAACCTGCAAATCAATCAAGAAAAAGCACACAAACTAGTTTCACACCATATATGTCCTAGTTGTCAGCATGTTAGTATATATAATATCATAAAAATAACATGAAATAAACCATTACAATATCATTCAACATATATAGGAGACATAACAAAAATACATCAAGAATGGGACAAGGCTTCTTTTATTGATAATATGTAAAGATAAAGTGGAGAAATCACCTGAGATCTTCCACGAGTCCAAGCGAAACCGTTCTCTAGATCCATCCAGCCCTGGCCTCACAAAGCTTCTTCCATAACTAGTGCACAAAGGATGTCACATAAAGTGGGGGTGAACATCACAAGGAAATAAGGGTTTCCTAAACCTCAGAAGTGTAGGAGGCATAGGGAAATATCAAACTCGATTAGGGCTATAACAGTCTATAATATCAATAGAATTCTCTCTCTCCTCATTAAGCCATTCCCTTGAGGTGTATCTATACTTCCTCAAATTAGTTTTTTCAGTTGGGGAACAGTTATGCCACGGGCTTGGGTAGTTAAGTTACAGGAAAAACCCGTAAAACCCACCTCTTTAATAGGGAATATATATATATATATATATATATATATATAATGTTTTAATCAACATACGTGGGTCACCTATGGATGGACCCGCGTCTGCACGCGGAAAAAACTCGGCAGAGTTGCGTATGAATTTTAAATTACTGTTTTTTAAGAAGTGTGATGAATTCTAAATGGAAGGGCTTCCCAAGGCCAATGCATAAGTCATCAAGTATATATAGATGATAAATGATTCTATAACATATGTCCCCTGATATATGAGGTCAAAAGGGGTACATGATGGCTGAAATGTACTATGTGCATAAGGAAGAATCTTGCGAGGACTAGAGAGAACTTCACCAGATTTCATCCTGCCAAAAACAAGTGATAGAAATCAGAAAGATAGCTCATGTCTGAGGTGGGCATACCCCTGCTGAGTGAAATAAAAGCATGTTTACATATCAAGCATGGAGCAGATCCAATATGTATACAAGTATAGCTGAACTGTAAAGCACATATTGAATCATTTGATCACTTCCCGGAAGTACAAGTCAAATCATGTCCAAGTATCACATATAAAATATTGATCAATGATGCTACAAATATATCTAATCATTGAAGTCACAGCTGAATCTCCAAGTACCAAATCATAAGCGGTGGAACAAATGGTATAACACGCAACTCGGGTGACAAGATATAAGATGTTGTTGTGATGAACTGCAACATATAAGGGTGGATGCTGTCACTAGTATAAAGTTGAAGGAGTTGTCAAAGTGAACCAAAAAATATTGATGCAAACCCGAGGTCTTCAGTGATCACAATGGCACAATTCTACACAATGGGAATAAATGAGCTGAGGTCGACCATGTGAGAAATATTTTGACTACCAGTCATTGATGTATATTGTTAATAAACATGATACAACTCACCGATAATGATGATGAGAGTCAAGGTGCCCCAGTACAATATAAAAAGTGCAAATAAATGAGTTGAAGTCAAGCACTTGAGAGAATCTACCAATCAAGATACATTGATGTATTCTCACTGTCGATAGCGAAGGAGTCTGCCACTGATGACTGCAAACCATAAGGTACTGAAAAAATGAATCTAGACCTTATTCCTAGAGCAATGAGTCGGATTAGATGGGAAAATATCTTTTTGAAGGAAGGCATTAAGGCATCCCACATCAGTCTAGCATGAGTGTAACCCACAGGAAAAAATTTGGAAGGAATCAGACGAAGCAAGGTGAAGTAACCAAACCCAAAGTACATTTTTGGCATGGATAAAATGTAGCTAGCACATGAAACAAACCCTATGAACCAGCCAATAATGAAAGTTAACAAAGAGGCGAGGAATCCACCGATAAGGTCAAACGGAAACCAAGGCACTGCACAGATCCCAGGTGTGATAATGTAAGTTGAATTCAAACACAAGGGAAACCACTCAGTCAAAGACCCATGATGTTGATCAAATGATGAGCACAAGGTCACCTATCAATGATGTAAATAGGGCCAGGGTGTGGCTCCAGGTTTACTCTCAGAGCAATTTTTCGAAGTCGATACGAGACAAACCCTTCGGAAAGAATTAAATGGATACCTTCTCAAGCCAACATGAGAAAATTACCAAATAGATGATGTGATAGAACAAGATACTGATAGACCAGGATGGCCAACTGAAAAATGAGTCAAGAGAAATCGCAAAAAGGCCGACTCAGGTTAACTTCCCTTAAACAAAAGAACAACTCATTTTAACTATGGCAGCAAATGATAACTTTGTATAAGTTTGTCATGTAGGAGGCATAAAAAAACCCTCCATATGATTGGAAGAGATAACCAACCAAGGGAGTACTGACTTGATAACAAGGTTACGGCTTCTCCTAAGTCAAAAACTAAAACCATCGCAAATGGAGAAAAGGCTTAGATTTTTTGTGCTTTGTTCAAGGGTGACACAACTGACTCTTTAGCTGCCATCAAATATGGAATTAATGTCCATTTCCCGCTATTTTTCGAATATTTAATTTTTTGTATTTTTTCATATTTAAAATCCTATAAAAGAATAAAATAATTCCTATATTACAATGGATAGAATGATTGTCGGTAAATAGAAGCGCTAGTTCCTAGGATAGGAAAAATCCTATGCTCAATGCAAGGTGACGAAAACTGGTAAGTGATACTCCGAGGAATGTTCCATTCATGGGTAAAGGTGTCAAGTTGTGAAGGCTAAGTGATTGCACGGTTGAGTTTGCAGAAAGACATGGTCAAAAGATGGCTTAAACATGAGTACAATGAAGCCAGCTAAAGACCAAGATAAACAAATGTTCAATATGCAATGCAACGATACAACTCAAAAACAAAATGGGAGCCTCGAAGGTATAGGGTTAGAATAAAAATAGCAAAGAAGAAGAATAATGAAGCTTCAACGCATAATTCATGACGTGATCAGGTGATCATGTCTAAGAGGAAAACAATGCTCAAAATTAGAACAGCTTAGAATTGGTTGCAAACTGAATGACTGGATAGGCCTCGTCGCTGCAATTCTGGCACCATGAACTACACTCAAATCCGACGTCGTATGTGAAAGTTAGGTAGGTTTGAAGTTTTTAGTATCCGTCAAAAATCCAGCTTGACCAAGGTTGAATTTGACTTTGGAAATATTAAAAAAATAATATTCCAAAGAATATTCCAGGAATATTCCCAGAGGAAAATGGAATTTTGACAAGTGTCAAGATCTGATTCGAATTTTGATTGACTGTGTAATTTTTAGGCCAATCAATAGGTGTCACGTGGCAAGCCCAAAGGCTGCCACGTGGCCCCAGGATGGAGAAATTTGGCAGTGAAATTTTTTTTGTGGCTCTAAAGGTTTTGACCCTGGGTCTTTCAGCTGGTAGCCCCAAGGTTCGACTGCCCAGGATGCGTGGAAGATCTTAACCTCTATACATTAAAGTTTGTATTTATGTGTTAAACAAAGTTCAGGTGGTGGAAAAGGGGGCTAGCCTCCACTTCAACAGACGCTTCTATGACCAGCGCTTGGAACCTTGGCCTTTAGGCCCAAAACCCGCAGAGAAAACGGTTTAGAAAACCGTTAAAATTAAATGTGACCACTCTAGCATTTAAACATGGTGGGTTTGGTTAGCATCTTATGCGGTGGTTAATGCGGGGAGGTCACATGCCCTGCCTGATATTTATTGTAACCCCAAATGGTTCCAAATTTTTAGCATGGTTTCTGCCAAGTCCAACCTGTCTGCTGAATCTAGAGTTCTAACTAGAGTTCCTCTAGTTTTGGAGGAGGGTTTTGGGGAAAATTAGGCAAGATCTTGTTTTCATCATAACTTCTTCAATATTGGACCAATTTGGAGGAAAGTTTGGTCAATTTTGGGTATTATGACCATTCTGGAGAGTTTGGGACAGGTTGCAGAGCTAACAGAGGTGTTCTTTAGCCATTTTTTTATCAGGGAATATTGGAGAGCCATCAGGGCCATGAGGGAAATGGAGCTGAATTGGGCTACACTTCACTGTTTGAGGTGAAATAAAAGCCATTCTTAGCTTATTTCTGTCTTCTGAATTCAAGTTTTTTTCTACATGTTTAGGCATATTTATCACTGTAAAACCAATTTGAGCAACTTAATAGAGCAAGGACATGCCCATTGGGAGCCTTGGACCTGATAGATGTAGCCCAGGAGGGGTGAACTGCCTCATCATGTTGTTGTGTTGTTATGTTGAAGTTATGCTACTGTGTATTTTTTATTTAAGATGTTAAAAAGTAATTTTTATTAACATTCCCTCACACATAAACTCAAAAACAGTTACCAAAAACACTTTTCTTAATTTGCAAGACATGATAAACACTTTGCACACTTAATTAAATGGAAATGAATACTTTGAACAACAGATACAAATAGTTTCATTTTCAGATCAGATGGCATCAGAGCTAAGGATTTGAGCCTTAGGAGCTAGAGTTTTACTCAACATTTGTTTTGTGCAAAGATATAGTTGATTGTTTGCAAGTTTTGATGCTTAATAGGCTTAAACTCAAGAGAGGTGAAGGACACTTGGTTAGTGCACAAATTAATCCTCAACCAAGAAGGGCCAGAGAGCCACCTCCAAGAGTCATAGAAGCAGCTTCAAGCATGTCTTCAAGAGAGGTAGAAAATTCTGAAGATATGGATCCCAAAGAAGAGGAACATGTGTTCTGAAAGGCTTTTCTGGACATGACGGAGATGGTGAGGATACTCTACTAAGAAAGGAATGATCATCTTGTTGGAGAAGGGTCTAAAAACCAGAAAGAAAGAGAGGGTTCTTCAGGAGGGAAGAAAAGTGATGAAAATTCAAAGAAAGGACATGGAGGAAATGGTGATCCACCATCCCCATATTCTTCCTCTTCCTCTACATCGTCATCCTCTACTTTAGTGAATCAATCTCACAAGTCTAAAACCACTGTTAAATTTCCATTTTTAAAGCTTGATGTTAAATTTGAGTTGCCTATGTTTAACGGTGAAGTCAATGCAGAGAAACTTGACAATTGGATAATATAGTTGGAAGTTTACTTGAGGATACAGAACCTTCATGATGACAACACCAAGATACAGTTAGCCTCTTTGAGAATGGATGGAGTAGCATTGGTATGGTGGGAATCCAAGACCAAGGATGAAATTAAAAAACATGGTAAGATCACTTTATCATGGGTTGAATTTATTACTGCAATTAAAAATCAATTTTATCCATTAGCTCATTTACAAAAGGCTATCATGAACTAGAAAAACTTCAGACAGCTTAAGGGACAAAATGTACAAGACTACACCCAAGAGTTTAGGAGAAGAGCACTCTTATTATGGGTAGACTTACAAATTCAAGATACTTTGCTGAAATATATAGGTGTTTTGCATAGCTACCTTAGACATACTATCCTTATGTTCAATCCTACTAGTCTAGATGAAGTTTGTGTACAAGCTATGCATTTAGAGGCTAGAGGGAAAAACACTTTTGATGAGGGTAGAAACAAGCCTTTTAAGGGGAAAAACAAAGATAAAACCTTTAAGGGAAAAGGAAAAAATAATGCATCTGTCAAACAGGAGGGTGAGAAAGTGATATGTAAACACTGTTCAAGAGAAGGCCATGAAGAGAAAAACTGTTGGAAATTGCATCCTGAAAAGAAGAACTCGGTTTAACAAAAACAAAGGAAAGAAGAAAACTGCAGCTACTACAACTACACAACAATACTTAGGTAATGATTCAGGTGACAAAACCAAAATTGCAGCCATGGGTTTGAATATTATGAATGGAAAGGAAACTAAAACCAAGCCAAGAACTAGTACTTCAAATTGCCATGTACAAACTCCAAGTGAGGAAGAAAGAATTGAATTGTTCCATGTGAGGGTAGTCTCAAAACATACAAAAATTGACACACTGTTTGACAGTGGGTCACAAGAAAATCTCATATCAGAAGACTTGGTCAAACAACTTAAACTTGATACCATTCCACATCCCAAGCCATATCCACTTGGATGGATATGCAAGGATGCAAACTTACAAGTCTCAAGAAAGTGCATATTGCGATTTGCAATTACTGCACACTTTATTGACACAGTTGAACTTGATGTAGTACCACTTGATATATCAGGAATTTCTTTGTGAAGTCCTTACTTATTTGACAGGAAAGAAATCTTCCATCGCCATGAAAATAAGTATCATCTCTTTAAATATGGCAAGGATTTAATTGTCAAAGCACATCGCAAGAAGGCAAATATAGCGATGGTAAATGTGGGACAAGTAAAAAGGATAGTGAATTCTAGTAAGAGTTTTGTACTTCTTATGGTTAAGCCCAAGGTTGATGTGAATCCTGGGTCATTTTAAAATTGTGATTCTAAGCTTAAATCAGATTTATAATCTAGTTGATGCACATCATGACATGTTTCAGGAACCGACTGGTTTACCTCCTAAAAGGGAGATTCAACATGAAATCCAGCTACATCAAGATTGTCCTCTTCCTAACATAGGCATGTACCGCATGTCTATCATGGAGAATGCTGAAATCAAGAGGAAAATTAAAGACTTGTTGGACAAAGGATTCATAAGACCAAGCACTTCACCATGTGGGTCACCGATAGTGTTGATTCCAAAGAAATATGGAACTTGGCGCATGTGTGTGGACTTCAGGGCATTGAACAAGATAACGGTAAAGAATCGTTACCCACTCCCAAGGATAGATGATTTGTTAGATCAACTGAAAGATGCTAAATATTTCACTAAGTTAGACTTATTTAGTGGTTATCATCAAGTTAGAATTGCAGAAAGTGACATTTGGAAGACAACATTTAAAACCAAACAGGGACTTTTTGAGTGGCTTGTTATGCTGTTTGGTTTATGCAATGCACTTAAAACTTTCATGTGGGTAATGGATGATGTATTATGTCATTTTCTTGATGATTTCATTATTGTCTACTTATATGAAATCTTAATTTTCAACAATACTAGAGAAGAGCATGTCATGCATGTTAAGAAAGTACTTGATATTTTGAAGAAAAATCAGTTGTTTCTTAAAATTTCAAAGTGTGAATTTGGAAAGAATTCTTTGGTTTATTTGGGACACATAGCAGGAGGAGGTTCTTTGAGAATTGATCCTTCTAAGGTAGAAGCCATTGTGAATTGGCCTCCTCCCAAATCCATTACAGAGGTAAGAAGTTTTTTGGGTGCAACTCAGTATTGGAGGAAGTTTATTTCTAACTTCTCTGCCATAGCAGCTCCTATGCATGCAGTGACAAGTGTGAAGCATGCTTTCCAATGGGGAGGAAAGAAATAGAAAGCTTTTGAGTCTTTGAAAGAGAAGATAAGTTCAACTCCAGTCCTTGCATTACCGGACTTGAGATATCCATTCGAGATTCTGACCGATGCTAGTGATTATGCCATGGGTGCAGTTCTCTTACATCATGGTAAGCCTATCGCATTTCATTCTAAGACATTTAATGGTGCTGTTGTGAATTATCCTACATATGATAAGGACTTGTATGCATTGGTACAAAGCGTCAAAAAGTGGAAACACTATTTGATGGGCAAAGAAATAGTTTTTCATACCGGCCATCAGCCTTTACAATACTTGCTGTCGCAAAGTAAATTACAGCAGTCACGACATTTCAGATGGATGGGTTTCCTACAACAATTTCACTTGGTAATAAGGTACAAGAAAGGTATTTTCAATAAATTTTCTGATATGCTTTCAAGGCCTATTATTAGTGCTACTAATTTACTTAAGAATTATTCTATTGTACATGAGATCTACATAGAACAATATGCATCAGTTGTTGATTTTAAGGATGTGTATGCTAACTTGAGTGAAGGGAATCATGTTGAAAAGAATGATTATCATTTGCATAATAATTTGATGTTTCATATAGGCAAGCTATGTATACCACAGGGGGAGAGACTAAGAATCATGATAGAAGCTCATTCTTCTCTTATTGCTGGACATTTCAGGGTAAAAAAAATAGTGGCATATTTACAGAGGTATTGTTATTGGCCTCACATGGTAGATAGTGTTTCACGTTTCATTAGAGGTTGTTAATTATGTGCTACAAGCAAGCCTAGCAATAGGAAGCTTGGTTTATATACGCCATTTCTGGTATCTTCTAGACCATGGGAAAGTATTTCTATGGACTTTTTTGGAGGTATACCATTATCTAGAAAGCAGCATGATTATCTTTATGTAGTAGTTGATAGATTCAACAAGATGTGTATTCTTATGCCATGTAAGAAATCTATAACTACTGAAAAAACTGCTGATTTATATTTTCAACATGTATGGGTTCATTATGGATTGCCTACAACTATTGTTAGTGATAGGGATTCCAGATTTGTTGGGAATTTTTGGTCCAATCTATGGAAGATGATGGACACAAAGTTGAAGAAGAGTACTGCTTTCCATCCGCAAACAGATGGCCAAATAGAGGTAGTGAACATAACCATTGTACATCTGTTGAGAGGTTATTGCAGTAAGCATCCCAAGTTTTGGGATGAGCACTTGCATTATATTCAGCATGCTTACAACTGGGCCAAGAACTCTTCTACAAATACTTCACCTTTTGAAGCTTTATTTGGGTATTTTCCTAAGTCACCTTTAGATTTCATTCTTAAGAAGGATGTTGCAATTGATGGGCATAGTGACATTGAAAAATCTCAAATGTTCATTGAAATAATTCAGCTCATACATCAACAGGTTCAAGAACAGCTTGAAAAAATTCAAGGCAAGTACAAGGAGAGGCATGAAAAACACAGAGTTGATCATAAGTTTCAAGAAGGAGATGAGGTATGGCTGCATATTAGTGAGGAAATAATGCAAGGAGAAGGTAAAAAGCTGAAGCCTATTCGTTATGGTCCATTCAAGATCCTTAAACAAGTTGGAAATAATGCTTTTCAACTATATTTTCCTTCATATATGCAAATGTATTCTGTTAGGAATGTGGAAAATTTACGTTTGTATGAACCTCGTTTAATTGATGATTATGAAAGTGACATTCAACTGCCATCCATAAAGGATTTCTCACCAGAATTTTTGGATGAGCTGAAAGAGGATGCTATCCTTGACAGAAGGACATGCACTTCGAGGAGGGGAAATGTTGATTATGTTTGGGTTGGTCTAAAGGGCAGCAAACCGAGTAAGGAAAAATGGATGGAGGTGGAAAAGGTGAGGGATCTGTACCCTCATCTTCTTAACAGGTAATTGAAGGCTTTTGGGGTCCAAAATATTCCCAATGGGGAGGTGTGATTAGGTGATCATGTCCAAGAGGAAAAAAATGCTCAAAATTGGAACTAATCAGAATTGGTTGCAAACTAAACAACCGGATAGGCCTGGTTTCTACGATTCTAGCGCCCTGAATGACACTCAAATCTGACGTCGTATGTGAAAGTTATGCAGGTTTGAAGTTTTCAGTATCCTTCAAAAATCTAGTTTGACCAAGGTTGACTTTGACTTTGGAAATATTTAAAAAAGAATATTCCAAAGAATATTCTAGGAATATTCCTTGGAATATTCCACACAGGCGAATGGAATTCTAACAAGTGTTAAGATCTGATTCGAATTTTGATTGACTGTGTAATTTTTAGGCCAATCAGCAGGTGCCATGTGGCAAGCCCAGAGGCCGCCAGGTGGCCCCAGGCCAGAGAAATTTGGCAGTGGAAATTTTTTTGTTTCTCTACAGGTTTCGACCCCGGGTCTATCAGTTAGTAGCCCCTGTTAGCCACCTATAATAATTTTTCAAAGCAAACAGGTGGCTAAATATGTTTCTGAGCCTTCAAGAGAAACATTTCCTTTGTAAATCTATCATTCTTGAAGCCTTCATGTGTTTTCTATCCTTTAGAGAATCTTCACTGTTGTTTCCATTAATAAACCTTTTTTTTTACCAAAGGAAACAACTGTTCATGAGGCTCCATTTTGCATCATCTCACTTTTCTTTTCACTCACAAAGAATTCCATTTTTCACCCTTATTTCCCTTCACAAAATTCCTCTATAGACTTTCATTTTAACCTCTAAATCATCCTAAACCCCTTTTAAACCTTATATTTCCTTTTATTTGGTTTAAAAGTCCCCTTTCTTACCTATCGGAACCTTCATTTGGCCTTAAAATCCCTATTTTTGGCCTTAAAATCAGTGTTTTGCACTATGAAGGTGTTAAGTCCCCGAGGGCTTATAGCCGTTAGCCCCTTACCTCACCTGACCTCACCCCTGCGACTAGGTGCTAAGCCCTTGTCACTCATCGCAATCGGAGTTTTTTCCCATTTCCCTTGCTATTCTTTATTGCCCCTCCCCGATGCGATGAGCCCCTTCTCCTTCGATCTTTCGATCTAATCTCGACCGTCGAATCCACAAGAACCAACGACTGAGATTCAATCATGCCCCACTCATAAGCCATTCACCATCACGCCCGCCGATTAATCCCGACTGTTGATCTCCCTTCCGATCCAACGACTAGCATCCAATCGCATCGCCAATCTTCTTTCCGTCCACCAAGTCCCGAATCATTTCGTCGATGAGATCACAGCCGTCCATTCCCCTCATCCAACGGCTCGCATTGACCTCAGAAATAGACCTCGCCTCCTTTCGCCCATGCATCTAGTCTTATGTCGCACTTCTCTCGCACCGTCAGATCTGGAGTCGATGATCCAACGGACCAAAATCCATATCGCGCAATTTTTTTCCCCTTCCCTCAATGTGCTACTTTCACGCGATAAAAGCGGTTTCCCAAATCCACGTCTCAATTGATGTATGGAATCGTGTTACTTTGGTCCCAAACCACCTCCCCCCATTTTGTTGTGCGAAAACCATCCCCGGTTTTCCGCCATACCACTACCCTCCGCAACGTCACTTTCGCTTTTAATCCCAGCCGTTGATCTCTGAGATTGAATGGTCCACATTATATCGTGATCTCTTTCATTTTATTTTCATCCCTCTCCACCGTAGATTGTCCTGATCTAACGGTCCACGTCTCACGTCACACTCAAACCCCATCGGACCTGGTTAGCTACTCTGTCAGGGTTTTCCTCCCATTTTTTCGCTACATCCACATTATTCCTCACTGCTCCTCCACCCTCGCAAGCTTGTGTTGCAGTTATACCCCACGCATAGGTTTTATTTAATTGGTTTATCTTGTGTTTGCAGTTTTAATGGCATTGGATCTATAATGCCTTCCCACAGTCATGAAGGTGACACTTCGGTTCAGAGTGACGACTCTATAACCTATCAATACAAATGGGAAACCATGCAGGGTGAATTATAAGATGGATTGATGCATCATGAACATCAATCGTACCTGTAAACCCTCCAACTCAGCAGAAACCCCAGATACCTATACAGAAGAAGCAGCAAAGTGTATCAGAAAGAGATTAAAGGATTAATGCATAACATTGAAGACTTAATGCTTATATCCAATGTTTATAAGGATAAAGGACACAGATAAAGACCTGAAGATGATCAAGGAGGCTTAATGAAGCCTGAAGCACAATCAGAGCCAGATCAGTGAAGCATAAAGGACAGATCAGCAGAGAAGCCTCGACACGCCAAATCAGAGAGGCTAGTTACTTTCCATCAACCCATACTGCCACCTGCAGTCCTATTTTCATCAACACAAGGCATAATTAAGGCAGTCAGAGATATTATTACATATATGCAGCTCAGAAGTAATTTCCAGCCTACTAGAGCTTCCAAAGTCAACAAAAATAGCCATAGTACTTCAAAGAACATACCTGAAGTTATTGTCAATCTGACAAAGACTTCAAGTGTTGGGAAAAATACTGAGAGGGGGGGGGGGGGGGGGGTGAATCAGTATTTAGAGCTGACTGAAAACTTTTCACTTTTTCTTTCTCTTAAAACCATACGCTACTTTACTGAACCCAACTCGCGTATACACGCGGATATCCTTAAGAAGTATACACGCGGAGCTACTACCCCCTGCTCTCGTTTACCAGCCTCTCCTGGAAGGGAGCTACTACCCCCTCCTCTCGTTTACCAGCTACCACTGGAAGGGAGCTACAACCCCCTCACTGAAGGCTTCAACCCTCAACACCACTGCAGACCACGTTTCATCAATTTTCATACTAGATCCAACAACTTCCACACAACATACCTTGTAGGCCACTTTTCATCATATTTTCAGACTGGACCCACTCCACACATTTAAGCTCAACATACATCAAACTGAAACTTATAACCCCATCAATTCATTCATTGAATCATCAACCAATCAACCAACAACTTGATCTTTAATCAACATAATCAACATTAAAACAACCTAGATCTATATGAATACATCATTGAAAGATAGCAGTAAAACATCAAAACAGATCAGACATTTCATTCCACATATTTCAACAAAACCCTAGATTGCATATGCGCTTTTACTAAAACCAACCCGCGTATATACGTGCTTTCTCTGCCACGAACCTGCGTATAGTTCTGCAAAAATTGTAGGGCTGCGCACTCTTAAGAACAAATAAATATCTTAGATCTTACCCTTTACTTCAACAAAGATTCGCCAAATCACAGATCTAAAAATTCCATAAACAGATCTAGAAAATACATAGTCATTTCAGATCTAGAGATCCCTCTTCATCACTTTCTTCATCGGTGCATTATTAATTCAGATCAATCAATAAATTTTTACCCATTCCATCCAGATATACTTCAGAGTGAAGTATTCATTAAAACTCATACCTATGCACACTCTTGCACTATGATCTTCTTCTCCTTATATAGATTTAGCCTTTGTCAATACCATGAGTCAAAACCACTCAACCACTGATGGTATTCCTGGACGAGATCAAATAGATAATCCAACGCTCAATACAGTGGGCCAATACCATGGTCATGTCCCCCAGTTTTATAAATTTAGAGCGCAAATAGGCATACGCTACTTGGTACGTACTTTTCCGCGTACATACGCTACTTTTCCATTACAAACCCACTTATGCTTTGTGACATATCTCATTCATCATTACTCTGGCACTTACTGGAATTCTTTTCTCTGTCACATCTAAACTATTCTATACCTACATCATCCTTACATATTTAACACATAGGTTGCTTATCATAGGCAACTCATCAAGTAGGTTTCCATCAAGGACAACTTCATCAAGTAGGTTGCCATCAAGGACAACACATTGCATCATATTGCCAACAATCCCCTCCTTTGGACTTGATGACAACCATGATGGTGTTTGATCACCATAACAGATAGATAATTTCATTATAACCATTATTCAAACACCATGATACTCTCCCCCTTTGAAATCAAGGGCAAAGGGCAGATCAAAACCAAAACAAGGTTTTTCTTCTCTTGTAGAAAGAAGAGCTCTGTAGATCTGATGTGCACTGAAGTTACCATGCTCCCCCTGAGTTCACGCTAAATCTTCAAACATATTTTTCAATGAAGTACATGAATATATGACCTTTCCTATCACCAAGGACTCATACTTACATCAATGATCCAACCAAGTGGATTTACATATGTGACTCAAGTACCCAACCAAGTGGGTTTACAAATTTGAAGAAGTCCTTACATGACTGAATATAACAATTTACATCATAGGTCTCAACATAACCTTTTCATCAAATTACAAATATGATTTTTTATAACCAATACCAAAAATACCTCAAGAGAGAGATCATATTTTAGAACCATCATAATGCCAACAATGCATTACTCTCAGCAAGGCTAATGCTCCCCCTGAAACTGTGCTCCTGTCCTTGAGCTGACTCACTGTTTTTCTTATAAGAAACACATACGCTTCTGTCTCCAATGGAACTCACGTGTATATGCGGATTTAGTTCACAAAACCTGCATATGAAAAGTGAAATACTGAAAATTTTCACAGCTCCATTTTCTCTTGGATTTATACATTCTGTACCTGTCTTCTGTTGTCACATTAGATGCACTGTTAGAAATAAACACAACCAGAATTACCAAACCAACCATGGGAATCACCATATATTGCTCCCCTTGTGATGATACATTACTGATTCCTATAATGTATCTCACATCACTCCTGCAGTCATTAAGAGAAGTAAGCTTTAGAAGCAGATGACTGAAGTAGGGTCAATATTTCCTACGTTTTTTACCGGTCCTCCTTATTTTTCCAGCTTTGCTTGAAATTTCTTATTGTGTGCTGGAAATTATCCAATTTCTCAGATCTATTCATCCTGCATTCTTTTTCTACATGTCCATACTTGTTACAAGCATAACATCTTGTGTGACCAGAAAAGTAAGCATAGGGATCATAATGTGTTTTTCTATTCTTTCTTCTATTGCAATCAACTTCTTTATGACCAAACTTGCTGCATGAAAAAAAATATCCCTTAAAGAAACCTGAGTACCTTTCTGTGTAGAATATGTTTGTTTTTTACTGAGACAATTTGCTTCTGCAATTGGATGCAACATGCCCATAATTATGACATTTAAAGCATTCAACATTATTTATCAAAGGAGAGAATCTATTGATGCTTCTATAATTAGGAGGGAATGATTTCTTTGAGAGTTCATGATTGTCGGTTGACCTTTTGTTTCTTTCAACACTTCAGGTTTTGCATTGATATCCTTTGAATCTTTAGTACTTTCTTGTGAACTAGATTCTCCTTTAACAATTTCATGAAAATCAAGACAAAATTTAACAGAAGGTGACCTTTGACTACTAACAATATTGTCCAGAATCTTAGTACTATCTTGAAACCTCAAGAGTTTATCTTTTTCTTCTAATTTACCTTTTAAAATGTTTACCTCAACCTCCAATCTTTGGCATTTCTTATTCATACTTTCTTCGACCCTTCTTCCTTCTTCTACTTGATCATTCAATTTTAAAATCTCTTCTTTCAACCCATTTTTTTGTTCTTCAAAAGTTTGTAAAAGTTCTTCATTCTTGTTATTTTATTTTTCCAGGTCTGTTTTGAGAGATATGATTTTTGCTTCAAGCCTTTCACTTCGATTGGTTACTTTATCCTGCAGTCTTTGATATATTTCTATCTGTCCATTCATTCTAGAGATCATATCTTTGTATATATATTCCTTCCTTTTAAATTGATCTTCGACATTAATCTTGAGATTTTCTTCTAGACCCATAACATTACTTTCACTATCTTCAACATTGCTTGCATAAGGAAGTGAATCACAAGAACAAAAATCAATACCTGTTTCATCTTCTTCATTTTCTACTGTACATGTTTTCTGAGATATCTTCTTCTTTTGCTTCCTTCCCATTGTGATGGATCTCCTTCAAGCGATCAAGCTTCTGTAGAAGGACCTGCTCTGATACCAATTGTTGGGAAAAATACTGAGGGGGGAGGGGGGGGGGTGTGAATCAGTATTTAGAGCTGACTGAAAAATTTTCACTTTTTCTTTCTCTTAAAACCATACGCTACTTTACTGAACCCAACTTGCGTATACACGTGGATATCCTTAAGAAAAATTGCGTATGTCCAGAGATCTTATTATGCATTTAATTCTTTACTTAGATCATTGCATCATTCATTCATCATATGTTTAGTAAACATGTGCAGTAATAACAAAATAAAACATCACACATAAGCAACACACATGAACACTAGTATTTAAGGTGGAAAACCAATTCGGGAGAAAACCACCACTGCTGTCGTCTCTGTCTTCAATATTTATTATAAATAAAACTTCTTAAAATTTTGTACTATCGCGGACTCATACCATCACGAAGGCACCCACCTACAGAAGGCTGCAACCTTCTCTCATTCTCCAGCCACTACTGGAAGGGAGCTCCAACCCCCTGATCTCGTTTACCAGCCTCTCCTGGAAGGGAGCTACTACCCCCTGCTCTCGTTTACCAGCCTCTCCTGGAAGGGAGCTGCTACCCCCTGCTCTCGTTTACCAGCCTCTCCTGGAAGGGAGCTACTACCCCCTGCTCTCATTTACCAGCTACCATTGGAAGGGAGCTACAACCCCCTCACTGAAGGCTTCGACCCTCAGCACCATTGCGGACCACGTTTCATCAATTTTCATACTGGATCCAACAACTTCCACACAGCATACCTTGTAGGCCAATTTTCATCAGATTTTCAAACTGGACCCACTCCACACATTTAAGCTCAACATACATCAAACTAAAACTTATAACCCCATCAATTCATTCATTGAATCATCAACCAATCAACCAACAACTTGATATTTAATCAACATAATCAGCAACATAATCAACATTCAAACAACCCAGATCTGTATGAATACATCATTGACAGATAGCAGTAAAATAGCAAAATAGATCAAACATTTCATTCCACATACTTCAGCAAAACCCTAGATTCCATACGTGCTTTTACTAAAACCAACCCGCGTATATACGCGCTTTCTCTGCCATGAACCTGTGTACAGTTCTGTAAACATTGTAGGGCTGCGCACTCTTCAGAATAGATAAATATATTATATCTTACCCTTTACTTCAGCAAAGATTCGCCAGATCACAGATCTAAACATTCCATAAACAGATCTAGAAAATACATAGTCATTTTAGATCTAGAGATCCCTCTTCATCATTTTCTTCATCGGTGCATTATTAATTCAGATCAATCAATAAATTGTTACCCATTCCATCTAGATATACTTCAGAGTGAAGTATTCATTAAAACCCAGACCTATGCACACTCTTGCACTATGATCTTCTTCTCCTTATATAGATTTAGCCTTTGTCAATACCATGAGTCAAAACCACTCAACCACTGATGGTATTCCTGGACGGGATCAAATAGATAATCCAGCGCTCAATACAGTGGGCCAATACCATGTTCATGTCCCCTGTTTTTATAAATTTAGAGCGCAAATAGGCATACACTACTTGGTATGTACTTTTCCGCGTACATACGCTACTTTTCCATTACAAACCCGCGTATGATTTGTGACATATCTCATTCATCATTACTCTAGCACTTACTGGAATTATTTTCTCTGTCACATCTGAACTATTTTGTAGCTACATCATCCTTACATATTTAAAAAATAGGTTTCTTATCATAGGCAACTCATCAAGTGGGTTTCCATCAAGGACAACTTCATCAAGTAGGTTGCCATCAAGGACAACACATTGCATCATATTGCCAACATCTAGACCAGCCTAAAGGGTACCAAAAAGTTAATGCAGAGCCATTAAGCAGAGTGGGAATTTGAATACTTCCTCCCCTCTGTCTTAATAAATCATTTAAGTTCATATCTACCACAACTCTCCATTCTCACCTATAAGAACTCATTGAAAATACATCGAAAATGTTGGTTGGTTGAGATTTTGTTGACTGTTTGAACTGTTATTGAGGGGAAGTAGCTGAGAAGTTTGTAATATATTAGGCTGGGAAGAGAAGTTTTGACTATAAAAAGCCACTGGAATCAAAGTATGTGACTGGTTTTGCACATCAATTGAACAAGCAGATTCACAGGATCCTGGTCTATATTATTAGTGATGTTTTCCCTACTGTAATTGTCTCCGTTTATATTTTTCCATATTGTCCATTATTCTTTGATAAAGAACAATAGGTATAGATTAGGACATACTGTTGGAAGTACCCTAAATCTCACTGATAAGCTTTGTCTTTGTGTTTTCCTCTGATTGTGTATTTTAAGGATAATTCTATAGAGTATAACTAGTCAAGAAATGTTGGTGAGCCCATGTCTTGTTGAGTATAACTTGAAACATTGTTCTTGAAAGATATTTTCATTTCATGCTAAGTAAAATATTAAACTAGGGAAGTGTATGGTTAGCCCTGTCCTCTAGTTTCTTCTCCAATAGTTTGTCTTGAAAGTTTCCCTATGAGTTGATGTCAAAAGCAGAGAAGGTTAAAAGTATTTCTCTGATCTTAGGCCTTGCTCTGTGTTTAATCTTAAATGTTTTCTACTTTCTGAAAGTGGTTATGAGGACTGTTGGATTGTTTCCCTTGAGAGTATGCTGAAATCAGGTTAAGTTAAAAGTCTTTTCTTGATCTTAAGCTACCCTTTGTGTCTTTACTGAGAGTTTCCTTTGAAATTATGTCAAAAGAATGATAGGTTAAAATTCCTTACCTGATCTTAGGCTGCACTTTAGTTTCTTTCTTTCACCTCACTTCTTAATGTTCCATCTCACCATCTATCTAAACCGATCCTTTGGTATAGATGACTTGCCCTATGGAAACCCTTGGATAGTTTTTATGCCAGTAAACCCTTTTATGACTCCATAGCCCAATGGATTGGCACTTCTCTTGACCTATCTTCCCATGTTGAAACATCCTTCTATTTAGTTCCTTCTTCACTTCACATAACCTTCTCAATTAATGATCTCCAACCAAACAAACAAAACAAAAACCCTTGTTCTCTATAACTAGCCTAATACCATAAACTGACCTTAAAGATATATCATTCTTCACATTTATAGGCAGATCCCTCTCTGGATCCAGGAGGGCTAGATCCTAGGATCCTAAAGTGGTTTGATGTTGTCTTGTCTTTTGGTTTTGCTAATCTGGCCAAAACACAGGAACCCCAACATTGTTTGGCCGCGGTACACGTGGAAAGATCTTAACCTCTATACATATTAAAGGTTGTATTTGTATGTGAGATTGGGTGGTGGAAAAAGGGGCTAACCTAAGGAGCATTACCTTCATATATGCTTATGTGACCGGTGTAGAACCTTGGCCTTTTTTGTCCCAAAACCCACCCAGACAAAACATTTTTTAAGCGGGTCAAATTAAATGTAATCATACTAGCATTTAAACACTGGTGGGTTCGATTGCTCTTGCGGCGATTAATGCGGGGGGTCACATGCCCCTTTCATTGTTATGACCCCAAACCATTTAGAAATTTTAGCACGATTTCCGCCAAGTCCAACTTACCTTCAGAAGCCCAGATAAGGAGTTCCTAACTAGAGAGTTCCTCTAGTTTTGGAGGAGGATTTTGAGAAAATTAATGAAAATCTTGTTTTCATCATAACTTCTCCAATATTGAACCAATTTGGATGAAATTTTGGTCAATTTTGGGTATTATGAGCATTCTGGAGTGTTTGGGACAGGTTGCTGAGCCAAAAAAGGTGTTCTGCAGCCATTTTTTTCTTCAGGGAAGCTTGGAGAGCGATTAGGGCCATGAGGGAAATGGAGCTGCATTGGGCTACACTTCACTGTTTGAGGTGAAATAAAAGACATTCTTAGCTTATTTCTGTCTTCTAGATTCAATTTCAAAACTTTTTCTACCTATTTAGGCATATTTCTCACTGTAAAACCAATTTTAGCAACTTAATAGAGCAAGGACATGCCCATTGGGAGCCTTGGACGTGACAGATGTAGCCCAGGAGGGGTGAACTGCCTCATCATGTTGTTGTGTTGTTATGGTGAAGTTATGCTACTGTATATTTATGATTTAAGATGTTAAACAATAATTTTAATTAACATTCCCTCACACACAAAGTCAAAAACAGTTACCAAAAACACTTTGTTTAATTTGCAAGACATGATAAACACTTTGCACACTTAATTAAATGGAAATGGATACTTTGAACATCATATACAAATAGTTGCATTTTCAGATCATGACGTGACTAAAGAGGACTCCTGAGCCTACAAAAATTGTAGCATGGGCGACAAAATGCTAGCGAGGAACTAACTAAGAAGCCCCTGTAAAGGATGGCTCTACCATCATATCATGATTTAAAAATAGGCAAGTGGGGGTGGTATGCTATGTGCTCAGTGGGTGTGACCCTATGGAAAGATTTTAGAATAGAGGCTAGTATGCATGAGTGCAATGGAAAGTGAATTCCCTAACCTAAATGCTAGTTCGGAATCAAATACCCGCCATGTTATCAAACCAACTCCAAAAATAGAAGAAAAGAGAGATCAATGCCTTATAAATAAGCCACTTCGAGGGGGAAACCTCCAATACATTTCATAAATGAAAAATTATTGGATGATACAAATGAAAAAACCTCCTCTCTATATATAGGAGTCCATGGGGCCACAATGTAATCCTAGCCGACCTAACAATAATAATGTAAGGGCACAATAATAACAATATGGGGGTTACGGGGGTACAACAATACCAATAAGGGAGTTACACTAACAACTATAAGGGATTATACTAGTCATATTTTTACCCCATGCTCCTACTTCAAAGTGTTTGTCCCTCGGTGCTCTCAGTAGCTACGGGTGCTTTTGTATAAAATTCTCATCCTCCCATGTAGAATCTTCAGTGGGTAAGTTCTTCCAATTGATGAGATACTCTGAAATTGATCGATTTCGTAGCTGTCGAGTTCTTGTTTCTGTGATTGCTTCAGGTTCCAATATAATTTTTCCTCCCCCATCAAGTTCTGGCAATATTGTTTGAACTAGAATTTTTTCACCTATAACCTTCTTTAAGCATGAAACATGGAAAACTAAATGCACTCGTGAAGAAGCCGGAAGCTTCAATTTGTATGCCATAGTACCAATATTTTTCAACACCTTGTAAGGACCAAGTACTTTGGCGATAATTTATTATCCTTCTTAGCTTGCTTGAGGGACATTTTTTTATATGGTTGTAGCCATAAAAATACCCAATCTCCTACATCAAAACTTCTCTCGCTGCGATGTTGATCTGCCTATTGTTTCATTCGAATTTGTGCCAAATTTAGGTTATCCTTTAAGAGTTTGAGAACTTCTTGTTGATGCTCGATGTGATCTTCCATTGCTTGAACCCTATAATTTTCCCTTAAAGAAGATGTGATGGACGGTGGATGATATCCATAAAGTTCCATAAATGGGGTCATTTTTCTGCAATATGGAAGGAAGTGTTATACCACCATTCAATGAGCGGCAACCACTTGACCCATTGTGCTTTCTTATTAGATACAAAACAATGAACATATCCTTCCAAAAATTTATTCACTATCTCAGTTTGACCATCAGATTGAGGATGAGAAGATTAGCTATGAGCTAGTTGAGTACCCAAACAATAAAATAATTCCGTCCAAACATTTCCTCTAAAAATGGGATCTCTGTCACTTACAATAATCTTCGGGTTTCCATGTAGCTTTTCAATTGTTTCTATAAATACAGTAGCAACTATACTTTCTTTAAATGGATGAGATAATGCACAAAAGTGTGCATACTTGATAAGTCTATCAACTACCACCATGATGACACTCTTTCCTTCAGACTTAGGTAAACCTGTGATAAAATCCATTGAAATCTCCTCCCAACGTTGACTTGGAATGGATAAAGGTTGTAGAAGACCCGGGGTCTTAATTGTCTCAACTTTATTTTTTTGGCAAACCAAACATTCCACCACAAACTTTTGAATATCAAATTTAAGGCAATCCCAAAAAAAATCTTTCGTGACCCTGTGGTAAGTTTTTAAAAATCCTGAGTGTCCTCCTAAATGAGAAGTGTGTAATTCCAAAAGAATCTTTTGTTTTAGTTGGGAATTTTTGCAAATATATAAGCGATCTTTGTACCATAAGGAATCATTTTTCCAACTAAATGTATCAGATGTACTAGGATCTTGTTGCAACTTTTGAATGAGTGTCTAGACTTCTTCGTCCTTCTTCCATTTATCCCTTGCTTCGGTTATCCAATCTGGATGGATAATAGAAATGGCACAAAGAAATGCTTCTACCTCTTCATCCTTTCTTGAGAGTGCATCTGCAACAACATTTAGCTTCCCTTTTTTGTAGATGATTTCAAAGTCATAACCCAACATCTTTGTCACCCATTTTTGCTACTCTTTTGAAGATATTCTTTGTTCCAAAAAGTGTTTAAGGCTATCATGATCAGTTTTTACCTTGAATTTTATTCCCATTAGGTAAGGTCACCATTTATTTAGTGCATGTAGTATTGCCAACATTTCCTTCTCATAAATAGCCTTTTGTAAATACTTTCCTTTGATTGGACGACTTTCAAAAGCAATGGGTCTTCCTTCTTGCATTAAAATAGCACCAATTCCATTTCCTGAGGTATCGCATTCCACAATAAGGTTTTTGAGAAGTCCGACGTAGCTAAGGCTGGTGCTAGGCACATTGCCTCTTTAAGATGTTCAAAGGCCTTAGTTGCTTTAGGAGTCCATGAAAATGCATCTTTTTTCAATAATTTTGTTAGAGGTGTTGTTATCCTCCCATAGTACTTAACAAACTCGTGAAAATACTGTGTTAACCCGAGAAATCCATGCAACTTCTTTATGGTTGTGGGGACTTTCCATTCCTTAATGGATTTAATTTTGTTAGGGTCTACCTTAACACCCTCGTGAGATACAATATGACGCAGATTTTCCACCTCTTGTACTCGGAAGAAACATTTGGATGTTTTTGCATATAATTGTTTCTCCTCCAATAGTTTGAGCACCCTATCAACATGTTGAACATGATCCTTCCAAGACCTGCTGCAGATTAATATATCATTAAAAAGTACTAGCACAAATTTTCTAAGGAAGGGTTTGAAAATGTAATTCATCAACCCTTGAAATGTAGAAGGTGCATTGGTAAGGCAAAAAGGCATGACCAAAAATTCATAATGACTTGTTGAAGTTTGCAACAAGAAATAGTGAAATTGGCATCCAGAAACAACATCCATAATCCTAGTGAAAATTAAGCACCTACACTAGGGTGGGGCCCACACAGGCTATTTTTGGGTGTATTTCTATTTATATATGTATGTGAATAATCTATTTATAGAATTCATGTCTATTTATAGATGCATGTACATTTTTATTATATTTTAGCATAGATGGACACTAAACTATAATCTGTTCTCAAAGAGAACTTGAAAATAGTTAACTGTAGTGGAAAATCAGTTAGCTAAGTGAATTTCGAGTTAAGAGGTTGGTTGGTGGGACATGCAGGTTGAATTTAGTGGTAACTGAGTGATTCTAGTTGTAACATATTTGGAAGTGCAATGGTGCATGAGTTGTGCAAGTTGTAAATCAGTTTAACTTAGTTAAGCGAGTTAAAGTCAATTGTGCTAGTTGTAACTGCAGATACACTAGTGAGAGATCAAATGAATTAAATATTAATTAATTCACATGTAGTGATCTCACATGCAACTAATGTTTTTACTATTATTAACTGCATGCATGTCAATTCCAATGGAGACCCAGCTGAGACAAGGTGAAAGGGAAGTGTAACTATCATTTTTTATATTAGCAAGCTACCCATGTGTAGTTATAACACCATAGGATGCCCATGATACTCAACGCAGATGAGGAAGGCTGAAATAGTTTGTGATTAAGGATTGCATTCATCAATAATTGCGTGAGAAGGGCAGGTTGTCTGGAGACAATAGATTGGCTAAGGAACTTATCAATTTTTATATGACATTGTGAGACAATTAGCTGATGTACTGAGAGCTCTCGTGATTACATGTTTTGTATGTAATTGTTTCATGATTCCTTGTGGAATATACAATATATGATAGAGGGGTTTTGAGCAGTAAGCTTTCCATGGGAATATCTAGTGTTGTGGTTTTGATCTATTCTTCTTTTCTTCACGTGATTGGCAGTTGTGTTGTTTTTAATTCCGCAAAATATTTTTAGAAGTGATTCAGTATTTAAATTTATTACATTGTTAGAATGGTTGAATCCAAGATATACATGCATATTTTATTAAATTTATACATGGCATTGGAGCCATGTTATAAATTTTCTACATGGTATGAAAGCAATAATTATTTGGGTGCGTGATTTGCATAGAAAATATGAAAATTTTGATGGAAACAAATGGCATATTTGGATTCCTTGCGAAAAAATACCCAAAGTGAAAAAAAAAATCTGTCGAATCGGAGCTCGAATGAGGGAGATATCGTCGATTTAAAATCAGCTCTTTTGTTAGAAAATTTTGTGATGGAGGGAAAATTACAATGTGCGCAAGCCAAGAATCTACATGCACTGAGGTACAAGATTCATGCAAAGCTTTGAGGAAGAAAAGAAAAGGTTAGTGACTTGGTGGTTGAGAGGGAGCCTCTCAACATGCAGCCTAAGAAGTAGTCTTAGAAGGTTGTGGAGTAGCCATAACTGTAGATGCAGAAGAATCTCTATAGATTTTATGTAGAGGTGATTTCTATAGAGCTTCCAACCATTGGGAAGTGTTATAAAGCTATGCAATTGACCCTTGAGAGGGAGCTGTATTTTCATGCAGGTAAGAGTGAACCTTAGGATGTGGAGCAACCACAAGATGAGGATCATGGAGTGGGAGCAACCACTTATGCAGAGAAATTTCGAGCTAGATGGTCAGAGGGAGTGCATGCAGCTATACCATGAGATGAGAGGTGGGGCGACATGCATGAATAATCCCAAGAAGAATTTTTGGGCAGGATTCATTGAAATGGTGTGGATCTCATGAGTCGAACTTGGCGACGAGGAGCCCACAGAGAAGCAGTAGCAGGATCAGTTGGATTGATGCAGTCAGATGTCGTGAGGACATGAAGTCAAAGTGACAGTGTTGGATACTGGAGTGCATATTAGAGTTGGTAGCAAGTGTAGAGTGCATGGATGCAGGTGTCAGCAGCACAGTGGTTCCTAAAGACATTTGCAGTAGCTAAGCAAAATTCAGAAGACTTTGATGACAGATGCATTATATTGATTCAGTTGTTTGGAGGCTATTCAGTTTTGGAAATGTTGCATGCAAAGGAATTCCTTTCTTGTTGAGAGGGAGTGTTGAATTTTGCAACTAGAAATAGTGAAATTGGCATCCAGAAACAACATCCATGATCCTAGTGAAAATTAAGCACCTGCACTAGGGTGCGGCCCATACAGGCTATTTTTGGGTGTATGTCTATTTGTAGATGTATGTGCATAATCTATTTATAGAATTCATGTCTATTTATAGATGCCTGTATATTTTTATTATCTCTTAATATGGATGGACACTAAACTATAATCTTTTCTCAAAGAGAAATTGAAAATAGTTAACTGTAGTGGAAAATCAGTTAGCTAAGTGAATTTCGAGTTAAGAGGTTGGTTGGTGGGATGTGAAGGTTGAATTTAGTTGTAACTGAGTGATTCTAGTTGTAATAGAGTTGGAAGTGCAGTGGTGCATGAGTTGTGCAAGTTGTAAATCAGTTTAACTTATTTAAGTGATTTAAAGTCAGTTGTGCCAGTTGTAACTGCAGATACACTAGTGAGAGATCAAGTGAATTAAATATTAATTAATTCACATGTAGTGATCTCACATGCAACTAATTTTTTTACTATTATTAATTGCATGCATGTCAGTTCCAATGGAGACCCAGTTGAGACAGGGTGAAAGGGAAGTGTAACTATCAGTTATGATATTAGCAGGCTACCCAGGTGTAGTTATAACACCACAGGATGCCCTTGATACTTAGCACAGTTGAGGAAGGCTGAAATTCTTTGTGATTAAGGATTGCAGTCATCAGGAACTGCGTGAGAAAGGTAGGCTGTCTGGAGACAGTAAATTGGCTAAGGAAATTGTTAGTTTTTTATGAGAGTGTGAGACAATTAGTTGATGTACTGAGATCTCTTATGATTACATATTTTGTATGTAATTTTTTCATGATTCCTTTTGGAATATACAATATATGATAGAGGGGTTTTTAGCAGTAATATTTACCCAGGAATATATGGTGTTGTGGTTTTGATCTATTCTTCTTTGCTTCACGTGATTGGCAATTGTGTTGTTTTTAATTCCACTAAAGATTTGTAGAAGCGATTTAGTATTTAAATTTATTACATTGTTAGATCGGGTGAATCCAAGATATACATGCACATTGTATAATTTCTACATGACCCTCATGAGTTCGAAATGTTGTTTTCGGAATATCTTCAGTATTCATTCAAATTTGATGATATCCTAAACGAAGATCCAAAATGGTAAAATAAATTGATCCATGTAATTCATCCAATAATTCATCAATCACAGGAATGGAAAATTTATCTTTAATAGTGAGCTTATTGAGCTCCCTATAATCCGAACACATGCGCCATGATCCATCCTTCTTGTGCACCAATACTACTTTAGCAGAGAAAGAAATTTGACTAAGTTGAATTATACCAACCTCTAACATTTCTGCAATAATACGTCTAATTTCTCTCTTTTGGACATAAGGATATCTATAAGGCTTGATGTTTGGAGGAACAATTCTTGGAATCAAATGAATGGCATGATCATGATCACGAATATGTGGGAGTCCTTTGGGAGTTTCAAACATCGTGGAATGATTGTCCAAGACTTTTTTCAGATCTTAAGAAATAGATGATTTTGATGTTGGAACTTCTAGTGAGCATAATTGTGCAATTACGCCTCATTGTTCTTTCTTCAGAATCTTTGTCATGACATTAGAGCTTATTATCTTTCTTGGCTTCCCTACGATATGCCGTAATTCGATTTCCTTTCCTTCCAAAACAAATTTCAAGAAAATTTCTTGAAAATTAAAAGCTATAGTCCCAAAATATTGTAACCATGGTACTCCTAATACAACATCAACACCTCCCATTGGAATGGAAAGCATTGGACTATTCAATAGATATTCCCCCATGGCTATCTTGATATTATGGAATTTTCCAGAGAAATTTATAGTTCCTCCATTTGCAACCATCACTTGACATTATAGTGTTGGGTATAGGAAAAAATTCAATTCCTTGGCTGCCTTACAATGAATGAAATTATGAGTACTACCCGAATCAATCAACACTATTACCTTTTTCTTCTTGATATGTCCTTCTATCTTGAGAGTTTGAGGAGTGGTAATTCCTGCCAATGCATTACACGATATGGTCAGACTCATTTATTCTTCTCCTAGGGTTGGTTCCTCCTGTATATCCTTTTCTTTTGAAGTTTCTTGTTCATTTTCTTCCTCCTCTTCACAATCTATGTAAAATAATTTATTCTCAGCACACTTATGACCTTTAGTGTATTTTTTGTAACAGCTGTAACAAAGCCCTTTTTCTCTTTTTTCTTCCAATTTTTGTGGTGTCAACCTTGTAGGTTGTGGAAGTCTAGGATTAGCAACACTTCCATCTTTATAGATGTGAATGGTGGGCTTGCTTGTCGCCATAATTTTACATTCAATTTTTATTGCCAACCTGAATGCCTTCTCAATGAATCAGGTTCCCAATCGCGAAGTTCATGTTGGATGTTATCCTTTAAATTCCTTATGAATACATCAATCCTGTGTTCCTTTGGAATATAGGTTACCGTTATATTCAATTTTTGGAAGTCCTCAATGTGCTCCACCACTGAACCCTTTTATTTGAGATTTATCAATTGGATAAAAAAGGTGTTTCTCTTTGTATCCTCATAATGTGCTATCATTTCCTCCATAAAAATTGACCAAGAGACAATTTTTTTATGGCAGAAAATCCATCGATACCATACAAATGTATTTTGTTCTAAATGTAAAGTTGAAATGCATACATTTTCTATGTTTTGCACATTATTGAGATCAAAATATTGCTCCATTTGTAGTTTCCATGTTACGGGATCCTTGCCATCAAACTTCTTCATATCCATCTTTGGAATATGGTTGTTCTTCAATCCAAAATTAGAGTTTATGAAATCATGATCAACATTTATTTTGTTCTCATCATGAGTTTCCTCTACTATCTTTCCGCCATTAGGAATCATTTCTTGTATTGACCTTGTCATCAAACCTTCCTGTCTGATTTTAGATCATTCTTCATGTCTTCCATGTTGTCTTTCATTTTTTCATAGATCTTAGCTTCCATGTCATTCATCTTAGCTTCCATGACTTTCTTCAAACCATCCACCTTAGCTTCCACGCCTTTCTTCAAAACTTCCATTTCATTTTTTGTTGCTCTTTGCGAGAGAGAAATTTGGTGCACTTTCTCTTGTAATTTTGATATGTCATGTTGCACTTCTTCCTCTTCATGAGTCATAGTAGAGCCTTCTGAAGGCTTAATGGGTGTTGAATTCTTTCTAGGTGGAATTTTAGAATCCAATACTGATATCTATGCTTCAATATTCCCTTGAAATCACTTCAAACTAATTTTTCACACAAGACTTATGCAATTGAAAAATAATATACACACCTTTTTTCTGCTTTTAAGGAGCTCGATATTGAAACTAAATTATATTTGTGATTTCAAATCTTAAATATATAAAATTCGACCTTGTAGTATCCCTCTCAATATTCTTTTGAGTGCCATGGGTCTGACCTGATTTGGATTCTTCAAGGCAAAGTTATGCCCAATCTCCCTCAATGACCTAATTATGGACTGGTTCAGTAGAGCGAACTTGTATGATGTGACACATGTCATAGTTTCTTCCTTTGGCTCTGAAATTGATATAAAAAAAACTGAAGTTTGTGTACTTGCGGCCACTTTTTACAGAATTCCAATCCGATGCTCAGAGAGATAGCTATGATGATTTTCCCACGGTCACCTCTTTGAGATGAAATTTAGGAGCTTGAAAACCCTAAATTCCATAGATCATATGCCCGAAAATATTGTGAACCAAGCTCTGAAATTGTTACAGGAAGTTCCTCGGGATTTCAACTTCGCTCTATAAACATTTCAGTTTCGAAACCTTCGCAGAACAAAAGTTATAGCGAAAATTCCACGATGACCTGTTTAGGTGAAATTCAAGAGCCTGAAAAAACCCTAACTTCCACAGATCATATCTTTGAAAATATTGTGAACCAAGATTTGAAATTTTTACATGTCGTTCCTCAGGATTTCATCTTCGCTCTGTAAAAATTTCATCTTCTGAAACTTCGTATAATTTTTTTTTAGTGAAAATTCCACGATGACCTGTTTGGAGCAGTGAAACCCTATAATCCAAAAATCTAATACCAAATGTTATGAAACCAGCTCCAAAAATAGAAGAAAAGAGAGATAAACGCCTTAGAAATAAGCCACTTTGAGGGGGAGACCTCCAATACATTACATAAAGGAAATATTCTTGGATGATACAAATGACAAAACCTATTTTCTATATATAGGAGTCCATGGGGCCACAATGTAATCATAGCCAACCTAAAAATAATAATGTAAGGGCACAATAATAACAATATGGGGGTTACAGGGGTACAAAAATAACAATAAGGGTGTTATGCTAGCAAAAATAGGGGACTATACTAGTAATATAGGGACCTAACATGCCATGATAGGTCAGCGGTCATGGATCTGAAGAAAAAATTGAAATCATCTCAAAATCACCAGAATGGACCTGAAAATAACTTATCCCAACACTTACAAGTTAAAAGGTTAAACAATCGTGAACAAATTCAAAAAATAAACACAAACAAAATTTGTGAATTTTTTTTGAATTCTGGGCATAAATAGGCCTTTTGGATTCACATTTGGTAATTTTTGCTATGAAGAAATTGTGAAAGTGCTCTAGAGAAAAAAATTCCCTTTCTTTCAAATGGAGCAATCATCCACCGAATCGATCCAAACAAGTCAGGTAAGCCTCATACTCATCTTGTTTATCAATTTCTTTATCATTTAAAGTAAATTTTTTGGATTTTCACCATAGAAATATATGATTTTTTCTGAAACCCTCTGCGTATATGTGGGTTCGTAATGAGGAAATCACATATAGATGCAACTGTGTCTGAATGAAGTCGCGTATGTGCAAAGCGGAATTTTAAAATTGATTTCTAAATGGATTTTTGATGAAATAATGTAGAATGACAATTATCTTGAGGGAAAGAGAGCATAGCATAATTGATAATGAGGTTATGTAGGACTAGGTATCCTCCGGGGATGTGGATTATTAAAATTATTCAAAATGCAGAATATGAAAACTAAAACAAGATTTCTTGAGATGTTAGTGAATTATTGGGATCCGGATGAATATTGTTTCATGATAGAGCAAATGCCACTAAGGATTAAAGTCGAAGAAATCTACTTCATAATTAGACTATCTCAGAGAGGGGAACCAGTTAATTTGCAGGGCAAGCCCACAGGAGGGTTGAATGTTGATGACTTTATTTAGGTTTACTGTGTTGAGGGTAATAAGAAGGTGGGGACACAAATCCTAATTAGAGATGTGCGAGATCTGCACATGAAGATTCTTATTTTCACCATTGTGATATTAGAAGGATCAGCTTCCTTACACCAGGCTTCACAAGGAAGCATGAGTTTGGAAGTGGATTGCTTGACCACGCTATATGATTGGTGCACAACTTTATTGGAAAATTTGAAGAAACAATTGACTTCTATCTGGTAGAGAAAAACCAAGCATTTTGGCTATGGTACCATTCTCTGTACATTCTTCTTTGAGAGAGTTCTAGGGCTTCGCCCCAAGATCATATCTACGATCAATAGCACTCGTGATCCATGGATAGCTAGGTGGGCAGACTTGATGAAAAGTCTAGGGGGTAGTGAGGTCCCCCGGACTACTTGGGATGACGAGTTCTTCCTTTGGTGGGGAGAATATGTCATCTCAGTAGAGGACTATCCCTATGTTGGGATGAATTTCAGAGCAGATCCAGATTTGGTCCTTCCACCTGATGCAGCATGGGGGCAACGGGTAAGATCTCACAATGATTTTTAATTATATGATTTTTTTTATTTTTCAATTTATATGAAAATGAAAAAAAAAATTAGGACAATATGACTTAAAATTTTTATTGATCATGATGTAGACATGGGACCAATGAGACCTGAGGGTTTCCTAAGGCATAAGCATCACAGAATAGAAGTTTAGGATGCCACAGAAGACCACTAGTACATTTGGGGGGAATTTTGACACTTGGTTCCGACGCTTTTGACCAAATGTCAGAAATTTCCCCAATTGTTTTCAATCCCGCTCGAAATCGTCGATATACCAACGTTTAGAGAAAAGTGTCGCAATACCGACACTTAGAAAAAGTGTCACAATTGCGACATTTGGAGGAAGATGTCGCAATTGCGACACTATGCCCCAAAGCGTCGCTATTGAGACGGCTGCCTCCAAACGTCGCAAGTACGACACAATGTCTAAGTGTCACAATTGCGATGTTTGGAGGCATCCGTCACAATAGCGACGCTTTGGTCACCGTCGGTATAACGACACTTATATGCATGCTACATAAAAATGATTCTATTAAAAACTACATTAACGTCTGATATCACGCGTGCATTCGCCCTCAGCTCTTGCAGAATAGCATTCACCCTCATCATTCGCCCTCAGCTCTTGCAGAACAACATTCACCCTCAGCATTTTCCCTCATCTCTTGCAGAACAGCATTCGCCCTCAGCATTTGACCTCAGCTCTTGCAGAATAACATTCACCCTCAGCATTCGCCCTCAGCTCTTGCGGAACATCATTCGCCCTCAGCTCTTGCAGAACAGCATTCGCCCTCAGCATTCGCCCTCAACTCTGGTAGAACAACATTCACCCTGCATTCGCCCTCAGCTCTTGCAGAATAGCATTCGCCCTCAGCATTCTCCCTCAGCTCTTGCAAAATGGTAAGTTCTTACTGCAGGCCCTTCTTCCTATAGTAGGGTTGACTCTATTTGGGTTTTTTTGGTCAATTCCATTGGATTTTGTTAGGATATAGGGTTCTCTCTAGATGTCTTCCAATGTTATTTCGAATGAGTTTCAAAGAGGATGTGTAAGATGTGTTTGTGCTTACATGAATTTGACTGCACCAGTTTCATGAAGTTTAAGCTATGGATTTTAGTTCGAAAAACTCATCCATCTCAACACCCAGTAACGAATTGCCCTTGGTCTGATCTATATTGAAGGTGAAGTGCAAAGTGGTAGAGAATGGGAGATCGAAAGTCATCAACTTTATCACAAGGGTAGTACTCCAGATCGAAAGTGATGAGATTTAGTTCTCCAGATTTTGGGATTTTCTGATATTTGGGGATTTTCTGATGACATACCAAAGGTCACATCCATACAACCATATCAAGGTCAATGTTGAGATCATTCTCATATATATATAGGTCACTGATATATAGGGTTAATATCATCATCACTATCCATGGAAACCGAATGGTTACAAAATCTGTGATTATGGTTGGCTCATTTATAATTATTACCCATTTATAGTAGAGCACAACAACATTAAATATGGCCCGAGCAGAGCCTTTACAACAGGCAATGGAATTGCAGCTGCTTCATCAATAACCAATAGCTCCACTTGAGAAAACTTTTCATAATCTTGGGGATGGATATACTGCAGAGCAAACAATTGTAGTTATCATCCGTGCTCCAATATATTAATATACTTTTTACATTGAACTGAAGAAAGGGAAACAAGCAAATTCTAGCCATCATACAATGCTTTGACATAAGCGTTTTGAGTGACATACTTGAAAAAAAAAACTCATCCACTGATATTTATAATCATTTGAGTTATTCAAGTTAAACACAATGTCAAGAATCAAGATTCAATACCCTCTATTATATTCATCATCCAATACAAGATTTAAATTTCTCCTAAATAAACACCTATTAAATTGGAAGCCATTATTTCTCCCTGCTTTAAAAACCCTACATTTAAATGAAAACAAGCATTGCATTTCAACTACAAAAATCTATTAGTGTTCAAATGTACATGTGTGCATCACTTGTGTAGGGTATTCCTTTTCCACTTTCACATTATCCAAGAATGTGTGCAGTATAGTTCATATTTTTTTGTGATTTAGATTATCTTGAAAAAGGAAAGGTAAATTATTTCCCATGGAAAAAGAAGGTTTTCCCTTTTTACTACTGGAAATGGTACAAAAAAGTTCCATTTCTACACGAAACTCCTATGAAACAGGAACCAAATAAAGGCCATGTCCTCAATGGACATCATTTGGCTTTGAAAATGGCCATTGCATTGTGTTGTCTCTTATATTACATCACGATAGTTTCTAAGGTCATTTCTTGTTTCTTGAGATGAAAAACAACCAAAGAAATTGTGAAGATCCTTTCAAGAAATAAATGACCATTTCTCAATCATATCTCAACTATTTTTTATTTTATTCAGTGGTTTCTTACTTTGAGAGAAATTTTACACTTTTATAAGGAATATAACATAAAAACACAAAATGGGAAGGAATTGATGAGGTAGATGACCTTTAGTTGTTGTCAATTAAGAATTGATAATACACGATGCATGTTCTATACTACAAACTAGATTCCTTCCCGGAGTTAGGACACAAAGTATTGAATCAAAGTTGTAGTTTCTAACTTCTTGTATTGGTTCATCAATCTTGAAATTCAGACATTGCATGTCTTCATTGCTTCATGTTTGAATAATTTGCATTATATCGTACAATAGGAAATTAGGAATTATGATTATTATTACTTTATGGATTTGTTAAGTTACTTTTAAGTTTGCATCGTTTAGTGTGAAATTATTCTTGTGTGCCCCTAGGCACAGGTGAAGGAATGCCAAGGACTGAGAACCATAGTTTTTAAATGGTATTGTTTATTATACCCAAAAACCCCTCAACATCACTTCGTATTAGTTCTTAACAATAGTGTTGTAAACCATCTGAGAATTGATATAGAAAAATCTCGCACTTCTCAAGATAAATTCCTAAAGCTAAAGTGTGATACCATGTGTAATTCAATAGCCCCATTGTCACCTCACCAACCTCTTTTCACTTCGGGCTAGCTCTCCTCCAACTCAAGGGGAGTTCTCCCTAGTAGATGTTAGGGATCTAATGGCCCAACCAAACCAATTCAAGAGCCCCCTAACTCTCTATGTTTACTACTATCAATCAAAATATTGAACAATAGGGTCAGACATGCATCCTGAAGATAAAATTGCCATGGTATTTTTGGGTAATTTCAAAGGGAAAGTCCCCAAACACATATAATCAAGGAATTATAACGTGATTTCAAACATTAAATATCAACAAAATCGTTTAAAGGATATTGAAAGGAAAAAGGTGATGGAAGATAGAAAGTGCCTTAATTAAATGCTCTAAGGATTTTTCAATAGTTGCTCCAAAAGCTTCACTTCAAGGCCCTTCAAGATCGTCTCCAACAATGCTATACCATCAGCTTCAACAATGTTGCTCCAAAAATTTCCTCAAGGTCTTCACAACAATTTTACTAGAAGTTGCTCCAACAATATATTCAATAAGTTCTTCATTGTCAACTCGTCTCTTGTTTGGGTGCCTTAATGTGCAATGACATGTTTCCAGGATTGAATTCAATGCATGGAATATTTGAAACTCTAACTCTGTCTTCCGGTGTCTTATTAGAAATTATTTCAGTTTTCATTTTGTGTTTTCAAGTTAGATATTGTTTTCAAGTTTTTACATTTATAATTTTATTGCAATGTGACAGACTAATTAGGGCAGTATAGGAACAACCCTGAGACAGGATGATCGTGGAAAGAGGCCAGCGGAAGAACATGTAAAGTGCCAGCATTGCTCTATCTTCAGGTATTTTAGTTATTTAAATAATTGAAATAATATTAATTTTGTTCAAACATGCAGACACCTATCCATGGTACGCCTGATGATTCCCTCTATGAGGAAGATCTTTCTTCATCCCTATCTCCAGCGCTCTTGTTGCAAAAAAAGGCACGAGATGCAAGGTTGGAATTTAATACTTTGATAGACGCGCCTAAAACACCTAAAACAGAAGATATTATAAAACAAATTATGAGCCAGCTAGAAACATATCAGGTAATAATAAAAATTCAAAAGGATATTTTTTTTGTTCTGCATGAGATGAATTGTGATAGTTTGATTTTTAATTTTTACATTGACTAAACTAACAAAAAGTTCTTTTGTATGTAGCGTTTCCTGACACTTGTTGAACCCAGTGTTGGTGGTAGTGGGACACAAGGGCAAGAGATTGCCCAGAAACCCTCTCGTACACCTTCTACTCCTTTAGGTGCCAACCAAGAAACACACCCTACCCAAGCAGACACCTAGCCAACCGTTGAATGTGTTGGCACTGATGAGGCTGATATGGCCAACTACATTATTGCGTTTCCTAGAGCTACACGTGTCAGCTCCACAGGGACCATTAATGGCATGTTGTTGTTGAACGATGAAGGTGTCCCTATAAAGCACGTACAACTCCCAGGTAAATTTTAATATTTTAACTATTTCATGTACTCTATCTAAAACATATTTATCATGATTTTTATTTTTAAATTAACGATAATATTTTTTTTTTCTGTGTAGGAAACAATGAGTTCTAAAGGTTTTTGGAGAGCCATGTGTTGGTAATTTTTGGCCCAACCATATGCACAAGGTGGAATTCCTAGAATTCCAACCTGAAAAAAGAACTTCTAGATTATCTAGAAGCCCTTTTTGGGGTCGGCACATTTGATAGAACAACGATGGCTTCGGTAGCCGGAAAATATTTGAAATATACCAGGGACACCTATAGGACGCAATTGCAATTTAACCCTAGATACGAGCGTCCTATCATAGTTCCAAAGAGTGAGTGGAGAGCACTCATCCATGACGGAAAAGAGAAAAGGGAAAATAAAGAAGGAAAAATGCCAACTAGACCCGCAAGGTAAATTACAACTTTAATTCAATAGCTTTAATTTTCTCTATGTCTAAAATAAAAGTGTGCTACGTCATATCTGACTTCAATCTTTTGATGCTAGGTTTCCTGACACCTCAAAGGCAACCAAAGCTAGGATTGAAAAAAAGGGCCATCACAAGCTAGGCCAGGGTAGCTACTTGAAATTAGCTGCAAGAATTGTAATTAAGTAGCTAAACATCTTATAATTAACTATATTGCCTTCCAACGTTTTTGTAATCCTATCAAATATGATTAAAAATACACAATCATATGTAATGTAGGGTGATGAATTCATAACAGAAACTACAGAGGAAGATAAAAATATCACTTTCCATTTCGACAATCAAGCCGTAGTTGAACGTCGCAAAAGCTTGGGGCAGCTCCCAAGATCCAGAATGCCTGATAAGGTAAAACATTAACCTTTCAATATGTTTGTTTTCGTCCATAAATTTAATGTCTAAAAAATTTGTTTAAATCAGGGGAGCAACACTACCGACAAGGTAAATAACCCAGTTTTAGAGCCAGATGTAGATGATCCTCACGTGCAACCTGATCATTGTAGTGGGGACCAGGCCAACAATGCTACTATCAGTGAGGGTCGTGATGGTAATTAATTTCCACTTATAATTTTTTCTAATTATACCTTTATGGTTGTCCTTATAAATTTTTTTGTTTAAATGACAGAGAATGTTTCCCTTGAGGATCTTACCACCAGAGAGGAAGACAAGGCAACAGTCCCAACGGCGACAACTGGTGCACCAAGTAAATAATCTCATTGCAATTTTTTTTATTAATATTACCGAACTAGTTCAATGATATTTAAAAACTGACAATTAAAATTTAATATTATCTGTTTTTGTAGGCGATGCCCTGTCACTGGATGAGACTAGACATCGTGACTACGCAACTAGGTCAGCAGTGTGGGTCGAAAGGCACGAAACAGGAGCAGAGCACGATGATATTGATGATGTAATTAGGAGCTTTATAAATAGGAAGAAGAAAAAGAAATTTTGATAATGTAAAATATTGTATTATTATAAGACAAACGTTACCATACTTGGAACGTTTTTTGCATTATATAAAAAACTCATTTATCATACTATTTTTATGTCAAGCATTAATTTCAATGTTTCCTTGCGTACTTTTTGTTGAATTGTTTTTTTTATTAGTTATTGATTTCTTTTTTATGCTCATGAAAGTAAAAAATGAAATATAGATTGGGTATTAGGGAATTGAGAGTGATGTGAGGGGGGGGGGGAGAGGCCATAAGAGCTTCCACCTTCATGTGGTTGGCCCTGTTTAGTACAGAATAATTTATTGGATCGATTTAATCTTGGAGCAAACCTCCCTCGATCTAGCGTAGCAACAAAAAAATCACTGTTGAATTAGTTGCTACTCTTTCAGATCGTGGGAGGCTTGTTCCAAGTTCATGCGACTCCAATAAATTGTTCTTGAAACGAAGAGGAGCTTATTCAGGTATGTTTTGACATTTTCAACATATGTTCTAACATTATCATAAGAATGCATCTTAGAGTAAAAATACTACATCAATTACTTGTATTTATTGTATAGATAATGATGGATTTTGATTGACTTGGCAGTGCAGGTACAAATCCTCTTGCATCATGAGCAATACAACTTGTCAACCAGGGTCATGTCTAGGATATTTTTGTTTCTGCGCTTGACCAGGTTTGTAATGTCACATTTTGTAAGTTCCTTTACAATTCATAATTCAATATTAAGCTTGTTCATGATTATAATCTAGGTTTTTTGTATGTGTTTTTTCATCTATTTGATTGTAAGCAACTCTGCATGTTTCCTGTTGTTCACTATGATTTCTCCCATTACCACTCCTAGGATGAATCCGACTTTATTGTTACATAGGTTACTTTATTTTTACTATGATTTCTCCATTTACGATTTCATAGGTTACATCATGTAAAGTTGTCAATCTCAGGTTGGTGATGAGCTTTAGTTCTCCAGATTTGGGGCTTTTTTGATATTTTCTCCCTCATGTCATTCTTGCATCACCTCGTTCTTTGAGCATGCCAATTGTCTACCACTTGTACCAATTGGCACATGTCAATCTCTGAGTGGTGCCACATTTCACCTATTTTCGGCCGACTTGACCACCTGAAAAACTCAAATCCACACACCATGTGTCTTTATCATGGAGTACACATCTCCTAGATATTTAGGCCGATAGGCCTTCTATTATGAAAGAGATCAATTTTTTTTCGTCAACACTTCTTATCTAGGAATGACACCTGTTACTTGTTTAATCTGACGGTCAAAGTCTCTCGGGTTACCTTCTAGGTTTGACATACCACTGGTTTCTGGTACATTTCCATGGAATCGGTCTGAGAATACCAGCAACAATCCATACACCTGCAACCGTCGACAGACCTGCCGTTTTAGTAGCTGCATTTCCGCAACTGCCAATACACCTGCCGTTTTAGTTGCTGCATTTCGGAAACTGCCAATACACCTACCATTTCATTCTCCTGGACTCTGTGTATGCATATTTTTTATATAATGTTATCAAGAAGTTGGCTGCAGTGCTTTGACATGCCTTTGAATATTTTTGCAGTTTAGAAGACATTTCAGGCCAGAGATATTGAATAGACTTGACGAGATAGTTGTATCTGATCCTCTTTCTCGTGATGAGCTCAGAAAATTTGCTAGAATACATATGAAAGATGTAGCAATTCGTCTTGCAGAGAGAGGTGTTGCTTTAGGGGTTACAGATGTTGCTCTGGATCTTGTTCTTCGGGAAGCCTATGATCCTGTAAGTAATCACTTTTTTTTGCTTTCTTTCTTATTCAGATTCTATCTTGCCAGGGGATGTGCCCGTAATGGTTTGTTATGAGACCGTTGTCAATTTCATCACTGTCCCTCATAATATGTTTGATTGTGTTTATAAATAATAAACAATTATTACACCAAAAAATAAAAAATTAACTATACTATGAGTAATATTATATCTTGAAATAATTCTCATTATAATTTCATAACCTCTGCTCTCACTTGGTGGTGTCTATATCACTAAGTGTGTCTTATTTAAAATTATAGTTACAATATACAATGAACAATCAACTGCACTGTGAGTGATATCTTGTAATAATTCTTATTATAATTTCCTAACCTCTACTATCACTAGGTGTCTATATCACTAGGTGTATCTATTTTAAAATTATAGTTTCAATGGTAGATAAATTGTTATCTTAAAATTATATCTTTGATGGTGATACATTGTGATTGATAATGTAGTTTGAAGTAGCTTTGGTTTTGACTAATATAGTCTCAGGAACCTCTGAGAATACAAAGGTTATGATTTATTATGAGGCACTGCCTATATTTGTGGAACTTCTTACCTCTAGGAATGATAATGTTCGAGAACAGGTAGCACGTTTATTTTAGAGGCATAAAATTGTTCTTCCCAACTATCTTTATATGTCTGTAATTTTGGAATTTGATTTAAAAAAATAGTACCCAACTTTGAGTTCAACTGGTGTTCGTGTAAGGCTGTTTGGGCTTTGGGAAATATTGTTGGAGACTCTGCAACATTTAGGGATCTTTCCCTCAGTCATGGAGCTCTGAGGAAGGTGCTTGCCCAGTTGAATGATACTGTCAGAATTTCAATGATAAGAAATGCTACATGGGCTCTGTCAAAATTTTGTCGTAACGTAAACCCCAACCACTATTCGAACAGGTAAGCAGAATACATTTTATGCCTCTTCTTATTAGTTCACAGATACTGTGGATTTTTTTTATAGATATTGGTGCTTGGTAGATTTGGACATTATATGGAACTAGGCGCTTGTTCATTACAATGACTCTGTCATCAAGTTTTAGAAAATGCTCAGAAATTTGGGTTTCACAAGGGGATTACCATTGCTTGCAATTATCGATTATCAATCACATTCAAAAAAATTCTTTTGTAGCATTGCTGAGCTCTTTGTAGGTGAATTTCTGAGGCAATTTAACAATATTTGAACTAAATTTGTCTGTCCTTTTCAATACTCTGTACTTGTAACAGAACTAGACAAGCAATCTAGTAGCCAATACAACAACAACAACACCTCCTGTTGCAATGCCTGCAATTCACCCTCTCTACACGCATGAATGACTATGGCACCCTCTTTTGTGAATAGGTACTGGAGCTGAAGGTAGTAGTTTCGATTAGGATCGTGGAATTCAACATCCAAAATAGTATCAAATTCCACTACAATAGTATTCCCTGGTGAGGGCAATAGTTCATTGAGACCTATTGGACTCATCACCCCCAAATAGCCTCTAGGACTACCCAGAGTGTGATCATCTTTGTTGCTAAGTATATTTTTATTTTTTCAGTGAGAGTTTAGGGTTTCTCTAACATAGCTTCAGAAATCCGATTCAGTGCCTGCTTGAATATCGTCACACAATACTCATGGTTTGGATTGATGAGCATGCTCTGAATGGTTGGTTGATTCATAAGAACCACCCATATAGTCATCTTGAGATATTTCAGAAGTTTTCTCGGGTTTCCTTTTTCACCGTTTCTAGTGGGTGGGATGGTGTGGGGTGATCCATCAATACTGGTGCTCTTGTAGTAGAGAATTTGTTTTTGGGGATATAAAGGAGCATTTGATGTAGATATCCCATTGGATGCATTCATAGATGGGCACGAGAGGTCAAGAATTTAAATTAAAAATATGCAACCTCTAGCATGGCAACCTGAAGGCCGCGAGAGACACTAGTTAAAGATTGTTTTGTGCTGGCCTTAATATAGTCGTGATTTATTTCTATTATATTAATGCAAATATATAGTCCGGTCTCATTAAAATGAGGATTGTGGTTGTATTTCTCTTTGGTTGTTTCTCTCTTAATACTCTAGAAGTTGCCAAAAGTTGCGATAGTTGTTTAGTTTGCCTGTTACAACTTAAAAGTGGTTTTTAGCAATGGGAGTCATGTTTTTTAAGGTTCATACTAATATGAAGATCTTGTAATTCTATATTCAGCATAAGAGAAGGTGGCCTCTGCTTTGGGCGGTATGACAACGATTGCCACATCTACCTCATTGGGTAACAATGGAAAGGGAAAGAAGTTGGGTGCAATGTTTGATAATTATGGCAGACAATTGTCTTCTCTTTCAGTTTTTTCACCCATTTCCTTTAATCTCTCAAGCAGAAGAGGGACTCTAAGATTACGCGATAGAGAGAAGGTATTTAATACAAGAGCTATGGAAAAGGAGTTTTACTTCAACAAGGATGGCTCAGTGACAAAAAAATTGCAGGTCAGAGAAAAAATTATGTTTAAAGGAAGGTCACCTGCACGTGAAACTTCACTACGGTGGATCTTTCCTTGTCCACTTATATTCGAATTTAATGTGTTATTTTAATTTTTCATGGAGGGTTGTTTTGGCATATGGTCTGGCATTCAATTGCACACTTACTGAAAGCATTGTCAATTTGTCTTGCAGGCGGTGTGAACAAACTTGCTGATCTTGTTGGAGTCACCCTTGGGGCGAAGGGAAAATGTTGTCTTGGAGAGCAAGCATGGTTCTCCGAAAATAGTTAATGATGGTGTGACAGTAGCTAAGGAGGTAATTTGTAGATGTGTGCTTTGGTTTTATTTTTAACGTTGTATTAGTTCCCCCTCTTAAATGTCTTAGATTTGGTAGGCATAATTTGAAAACTCAAAGGTGAAAGGAAACATATTTGTTACCCAGTGGTCTACTTGGCCTGTGGACTAGCCACATTAGAGTAATGCATAAATCTTTTCACAACAATAAAAGGAAAGGGTTATGGCTGAGTCAAATTTTATTGTTATTGATAGTGTAATGAAATGTATCTCAATGCTATGGTTTTGGCCTTTTTATTGGTTGAATTAGAGGACCCAGTTGAAAATATTGGGGCCAAGTTGGTAAGGCAAGCTGCGACAAAGACAAATGATTTAGCTGGGGATGGAACCACAACATCTATTGTTCTTGTACAGGTTTTAATAAGTGAGGGTGTAAAGGTAAATTTTTGTTGATGGTACTGGATTAAGATCATCTATTCATTTTTGTAAGGTCTTATGGTGTTTGGTTTTTTAGTTTTGGGTTGGGCTTATTGAATCTAAGATAGTTTTTGAGTGAAAAAATTGCTATCAGGTATTAAAAAATTTTGGTTCTTTTGTCAAAATTTATGAGCTTGTTAGGAAATACAAAAATGGCAATGGTTGTATCTTAAATTTGTGGAAAATAATTTGAAATGAAACCTTTTTGTTTAGGTTGTTGCAGCAGGTGCAAACCCCATTCAAATTACTAGGGGCATTGACAAGACAATAAAGGCCCTTGTTTCAGAACTCAAAATTTTGTCAAAGGAGGTAAACGCTTGCCTTTTGAGTAGGCTGGTTTTCCTTTTTGCTGATGGTTTGGTGTATCTAATTGAATTAGTTGCCTAAGGTATTTTTGGTTGCAAACTCCTTTTCATTTTTCATACAGTATTGGCCTTGTGAAATACATTTGATTGTGTGGTCTTGTTAGATCTACAACATTTGTAGTTGTTTAGTCTTATGGCTGAGGTGCACTTTTATTATGGAAATAGTTGATGCAATATTGTCATTTAATCCTTACTGCAAGGTAGCATGTTGAGAAGTTTCTTGTGAAACATTTGGTATTCAAAGTGACACTTGATCCTATACAGCATCATGCACTTGACTTAAAAATTCATATTCAAAGTGTGCCAAACAATTCTTGCAAAATTTCAAATATTTATGTTGTTTTAAACCATTATCTTTTTCATGTATTGGATTCTGAAAATGAGAAAAAGACTTTGGTATGAAACCAACTGGTGAATAATTTCCAGCAAAAAAACCACTTCCAAGACATGATTTGGAAGTAGAACATATGTACTTATGAAGCATATAATGATATCCTTGATGCATTGTTAATGTTTGGCTAGGGTTATTTTTGGAGAAAATAACTCCTTATTCCTAGAATAGTGATCTTCAATACAAGTAAATGCCAGAGAAGAGAGATCATCGTGTGACATAAACATATTAACAAAAGTGAACAGGGAATGATTATTAATTATGGCATACTAAGTTGTCAGTGATTTTGAATATTTGTCTTTAACATGTAAAAATGTTAAATTCCAAACTTACATCATCATGGTTTGGCATCATGAGCTTGACTAATTGTCCACCATGCTCATATACTCAGTCATAGAGTCTATAAAAATAAACAACGTCACAATGTGTTCATGGTGCAAAATCCAGATTCATGCTGCTCAAGCCCTGTGAGGTTAAAGTCACCAGCATTACACAATCTGACACATAAGAATAAATTGAATCCCGTGGTAGCAAAATGGTGCCCACATAAATAAAAGGTTCTTCAGACTTAGGTTTGCATTTGCTAATGAGATATTTAAGGCCGAAAATGTTCTTCTATTATTATGTACAACATTTTATTAATATAAAGACTTAGTTGTTTGTCTTACCGAAAATGAATAAAAATAATTCATCAGTAGACACTGAAAAGTTTTTTTTTTTTTGATAGGAAGCACATACAGAGACAGGTCTTCTAATTGAAATTTGGACCTGCCCTTCAAATTTGATCACTGTGTGGGACCTTAAAAAACAATAAAACTATTCCGCCGCACGTTATATAAAACATATAACAAAACCTTTTTCAAAACTTCAAACGAACCCTTTAGCCATGGAGCCCGCCGGACTTCAAACGGCGATAAACCATAATTCAAACCAAATTCGCGTTCCAAAATAGCTTGCTAACGTCGGCAAATTTTGTGACGCGAAAACCAAATGAATTCCGCCCTAATCTTTTTCGGGTCTGAAGTTGGGCTGGCGTACGAAGAGAGAGTTGTGATGTGAATTTCTTATCAAATTCACCCTAATATTTTTCGGGTCTGGATTTCCACTGCGCGAGCGGCCCAAACAAAGATCCACTCCAATCAATTTCTGCCACGTGTCCTCAATCAAAATTTTCCTTGTTCCTGGATGCGGGTGCATTCGATGGCGTTTAAGGCGATGGGATGTGGATGTGGCGATTTCATATCAATCGCATTAAGTTTTAACGTTGTTCAATTAGCCGATATTTAAGTTCCAATGTTTTCACATCAAATCACATTAAGTTTTAACGCTGTTCAAGATCGAACCTCCACTCCTGTTAGCGATTCCGCATGCTCCAATATGCTCCGGCCTTCGGCTCTCATCAATGAGGGATTTATGACGGGCTTTCTTCGATGCCATTGTAGTCGGGTCGATAAAATGGCGTTTCGCTATGGTTTTTCGGATGAGCCGCAACCTTTGAATTGCAGATGCTCTCCGGTTGCTAGGTTACACTGCCTTCTCAATGTGACGAGAAGGAGAAGCTAGCTGAACTGCTGCTTAGACCTTGGTGCAAATCTGCATTTCTCTCGGTCTGGTCTGTGTCTGTCTTCCTCGGTTTCTTGGAATCCTGCTTCTCCGTCTCATCTTGTGCCCACTGCTGAGACTGCACCCATGCCTCACCTGCGTCGAAGGATGCATTGCTGCAGGGGGAGCACTAGAGTTCAACCCCTGCGCGCTCCCTCCAGCCCCTCAACCGAGTCGTCTTCCCAATCCAGTGATTATTATGCAGGTCGCTATCCAGACACTAGAAGTGGGCAGGGTCAGGTTCTAGGATCTGACCACCGTATGGGCTCCCCTACTCCTCATTTCCCCACCGCTTCACCTTCTCCCACGATGCGCACTGAGATTTTTTCCTTTAATTTCTCTCTGAACCGCCCACGAATCATAGCTTCAATCACCGTGGTTTTCCGTGAGGAGGCCCAAGTGGAGGAACAATGCACCCGTCCGGCAGGTTTGAGCTCAGAAAAAGCCAGCCATCATTCAGGCCTTCAGGAGGGGAGCGGTGGCGTGAATGTGGAGATAGCACCTGGCGATCCTGGACCTTCTGAAGGATGGTGCCGAATCGTCGAAGAACCACCGGAGGAGTAGCTTGTTCTCTTTGGTTAATTTGGTTTTCTTGCTTCGCGGCCCACTTAATTGGGCATGTTTTTGCTTATATTATGTCTGTGCTGGACCTCTGTAATATTTTTGAATTCTGTAAATGTTCAAGATTGGTTTCCTCGTATGAGGGCAGTCTTCTTTTTTGATTTTTTGATGACAAATTTGCCATAAGTCTGGGCAATGTTTTTGACTTCGGTCATGCTGTAATTTTATTCCCACAGTTAATGGATTAAATTTACTTAGAAAAAAAAAATGTTGTCCTGTTTCTATTTTAAACCTGTTTTTTGAAATACAGAGCCATGTTTATATGATTGTTTATAGTCGAAGCACTGCGGGGTGGTTTATTATATTAATATTTCATGGTCGAATTATGTTCATAACAATTGGAAAAAAAATGTTTCCCTGTTTCTATTTTAAACCTGTTTTTTGAAATACAGAGCCATCTTTATATGATTGTTTATAGACGAAGCACTGCGGGGTTGTTTATTATATTAATATTTCACGATCAAATTATGTTCATAACAATTGGAAAAAAAAAATGTTGCACTGTTTCTATTTTAAACCTGTTTTTTGAAATACAGAGCCATGTTTATATGATTGTTTATATTCGAAGTGCTGCAAGGTGATTTATTATATTAATATTTCACGGTCGAATTATGTTCATAACAATTGGAAAAAAAAAATGTTGCCCTGTTTCTATTTTAAACCTGTTTTTTGAAATACAGAGCCATGTTTATATGATTTTTTATAGTCGAAGCACTGCGGGGTGGTTTATTATATTAATATTTCATGGTCGAATTATGTTCATAACAATTGGAAAAATGAAATGTTGCCTTGTTTCTATTTTAAACTTGTTTTTTGAAATATAGAGCCATGTTTATATGATTGTTTATAGTCAAAGTGTTGCGGGGTGGTTTATTATATTAATATTTCACGGTCGAATTATGTTCATAACAATTGGAAAAAAAAATGTTGCCCTGTTTCTATTTTAAACCTGTTTTTTGAAATACAGAGCCATGTTTATATGATTGTTTATAGTCAAAGTGATGCGGGGTGGCTTATTATATTAATATTTCACGGTCGAATTATGTTCATAACAATTGGAATGCCCACAATTCATAAAAAATATTGGAGATTTACTGTTTTGTTTTAAAGTTTAATTTTTTTTTTTTTAAATTGAACCCGCCGTCGGTATACCGACGCTTTGTAAGCATTGGTCTTCCGACGTTTTCAACGATTTCCATTTTCATCGGTCTTGTGACGTCTGTCGGTATTGCGACACTTTTGGAATGCGTCGGTATTGCGATGCTTCGGGAAAGCATCGGTCTTGCGACACTTTTGTACGACGTCGGAATTGCGACAGCTTAAAAACATCGGAAGAGAGACAGTATAAAAACCTCGGAAGAGCGACGTTCAAAACATCGGACCACATTTCGTCGAAATTGCGACAGTTTACAAACGTCGAAAGAGCGACGTTCAAAACGTCAGACCACATTTCGTTGGAATTGCGACAATTTACAAACGTCGGAAGAGTGACGATTTGGGAAACATCAGAAGAGCGACACTTGTTTGGAAGCGATGGAAAAAGTGTAGGTATTGCAACACTTTGTCAAGGCATCGAAATTGTGACGTCATGGAAAACCACGTTTTTCCATCCTCGAACTATCATTCTTGCGATGACTATGTGTCAGAATAGCGACGAAGTGGCCGTCAGAAATTGGGCCAAATTTTCTAGTGGACCCAGGGAGAACCCTCCAGGTTATACAGAGAAAATTGGAGAGTTTGACTCGCCAAGTCCCTATGGCTTCCATAGAGGATCTCCTGGAGGCTATACAGAGATGAGTGGTTAGAGTACCATGTGACTGGGCGTGGTTGTTCCGCCGTGTCGTGACATCTATAGTGTTCTTCTGGAACATCTATCCTGGGCAGGGCCCACATGGATAGATTTTGTTTGATTGGATGACTGTAATATTTTTTGATGATGAACATGATCGGACATAAGCCCTAATTTTGTAGGACGTGATTGTCAAATTTTTCTATATTTTGAACACACTCTTATATATATACCAATTTTATATGATGTGATTGTCCCAAATGTACAATTATGAATGATGTTTTTGATATTTAATATGTTGAAAGATTAATATGCCAATCAATTGCTTGATTAGCAAATGAGTCTGCAAACCAATTATCTGAACGAGGAATGTGAATGAATGTAACATATAGAAATGAATGTTGTAACAAAGGCACTCTCAGGAATAATCAATGTAAAAATGGGTCTCTGACATGATAGGTGTTATTTAATTATGAAACCACCAGTTGTGAATCCAAGTATAGTACTAACGAATCAACACCAAGAGATAGTGCCTGTGAGAGTAGGTTGACCACTGCAGTGTACTCTACCACATTGTTCGAAGCAAGAGCAATGCATACACCCCTTGAGACTAGCAACTGACCGGATGGATAGTGAATTACCCAAGCCACAAAAGAAAAATTCTGGGTATGTCTACTAGCACCATCAACAAAGCCAAAATGACTCATCTCATCCAAAAACACCTGCCAAAGAAGATCAAAATCATCAAAGTCACATCAAAAATTGATAAATAGACATTTACAAAAAATACAATATATACAATAAAGAAAATGTTAGGTCGAAGCCTAGGCATAATACTTCTTCAGATAGAGTCCATTTCTGGGCTTCGTCAGCTCATTTCCATCGAAATCAACCAAGAAATAAGCTCCCTTTTTCAGGACCTTTTTAAAAGTAAGAGGGCCATACCACATGGATTTGAAGCTACCTACCCCCAAGGCATCATTGTCTTCGGAATAAACCAAAACAAGGTCACCTTAAAAGAAAACCATAGGTTTGGCCGCCTTATCGTACTGAACCTTCACTCATTTCTTATGAGCCTCATTCATCGTAGCTGCATCTCAGCACTACTCATCTAGATGTTCTAGATGGAAAAGGCATTATTCGAGACTAGAAGTGTCAAGAAGAAGCTCAACTACTAGCTTAAGGGAAGGAATTTCGCATTCAAAAGGAAATATAGATTCCTACCCATAAACTAGTTGGAATGAAGTGAATCCGGTTACAGTCTTCACAGAAATCTGGTATGCCCAAAGTGCAGGATATAAGATGACATGCCAATTAGAGCTATCTTTATCAATTTTCCATTGAAGGATATTCTTTAAGGACTTGTTTATCGCTTCAACCTGCCCATTGGCCTAAGGATAATACAGAGATGAATGCTCCTACCGAAAACCCAATTTGAGAGCCAATTCAGCCATCATACTGTTCTGAAAATAACTTCCATGGTCAGTGACAATCTCTTTGGGGATACCAAAGCAAGAAATGACTTGGTTGAATAGAAACAGGGCTAATATTTCATCATTTTTCGCAAAATTAGGCATAGTCTCAACCCACTTCATAAAGTAATCTACTACTACAATAATGTACTTATGACCCTTTTCCGAAGGCGGGTTACAAGTGGTATAATAAATACCCCAACTTTTGAATGAACCAACAGTGAAACCAAGAAAGAGCAGAGTTGGATGAGCATGCATCTTTCGAGTATAGACTTGACAAGGGTGACATGTTTTGACCACCTAAACACAATCTTTGAAAATCGAGGGCCAAAAATATCCTGCACAAAAAATATTCTGGGTTGTAGCAAGCCCAGATAAATGACCACCACAAGATCCATTATGGCAATCATTCAGCACAACCTCAACTTCTTTGAGAGTCAAGCAACGTCTAAGGATTGAATCAATTGCGCGACGATATAGAGTGTCACCGATAATAAGATAAATTTTGGCTAAGTGACGCAACTTTCGATGCTCATCTTTCGAAAAAGCTAAGGGAAAATTCACATTCTATAGATAAACAATGAGATCTCCATACCAAGGATCCTGTGAAGAAATGAGGAAAATATGTTCATCACGAAACAACTCTTCATAAAAAATCTCTTCTCCACAGGGAAACTTAGAGATCAACTTTGCAAATACTAAAGATTTCTTGGACTTGGCAAACAGGAATTCGAGATCAAACTCTTGAAAAATAAAAATACATCAATTTTATTTTCCCCCAATCACTCACCTACTGAGAAAAAATTGAAATGGATTAACTGCTGCCAAAAAATAAGTTTTTCGAAGAAGGGTATAATGCCTGATCCACTAGACAACATGGACAACTACCAAATTTAATTTCTCAATGGGAGAATACCAAAGTTCAGGACCCACGAAGCCTCAACTAAGGTAGTATACTACATGATCACAAAGAGCATCATCTTCCTGAACCAGAACCATACCAATAGTAGATCCTACTACAGCGAGATACAAAAGCAAGTCTCGGCTATAATCGGGTGGACTCAATAATGGAGCAGATTTCAATTCCTTTTTCAAATCATCGAATGAGCGTTGAGCAAAGTCATCCCAAAATAATGGAACTCCTTTCTTTAACAACCTCATAAATCCTTTTTTCACCTCGGCATAATTAACGATAAATCTCCGTAAGAAATTGGGCTTAACTTGTAGACTTTGAAGCTGATGAATTGAAGATGGGGGAGGCAACTGAAGTATTGCCTCAACCTTGAAGGGATCTACCCAAATTCCTTCCATCGACACGATGAATCCCAACAACTGACTGGATGTGATGGAGAAAACACACTTATTAGGGTTCAACCAAATTTTATAATAACGACACCATTCAAAAACTTGTCGAAGGTGTGAAGGATGATAAATTCGCTTTCGAGAACGAGCAGCTAAATCATAAAAATATGCTTCAATAATATGCTTGATGTCATGGAAGTCATAGGACATAGCCTACTGGAAAGTAGCTCTAGCATTTTTGAGTCCAAAGGCATATTTTTGTAAGAAAATGTACCCCAGGGGAAAATAAAAGTAGTCTTATACTGATCTTCAAGACAGATAGTAATCTAATTGTATCTCGAGAAACCATCCATGAAGGAGAAAATCTCATTCCCTACAAACTCATTAATAATCTCATCGATAAACGGTGTGGGGTAATTATCATTTGGACATGCATTATTCAAATCCCTGAAATCAATGCAAACTCAGATCGTTCCTTATTTCTTGTCCACAGTAACTGGATTCGAAACCCACTCAGTTAACGAAAAGGGGTATATGAAGCATGCCTTTAGCAGCTTCTCAACCTTTTCCATGATAGTTGCAGTCGTCATAGGGTTGATCGGATGAAGCTTCTGTCGTATAGGCTTAGAATTTTTGTTTGTCTTTATCTTATGCTAGACAATAGATGGATCTATACCAGGAATTTCCTATAAGACCAAGCGAACACATCCTAGAATTATCGAAAGAGATCGGTGTAAGTCTGAATCTCTTTAGGGGAACATTCAGCTCAAATGAAGGCATTCTCAATAATGTTGGGATCGTTGGTGATGTTCACCAGGGTAGTAGCAGAAATGACAGCCATGTTCCATCTATAAAAAACATATTCTAGAGCTAAGGGGTTCAAGACTGGGCGAATAGGACCAGAAGACTGAGGGCTAGACAAACTTGTTTCAACTTCTCACAAGTCTGGTAGAAAATAGGACCGATGATGCATATCATCCCACAGTTTTTCTACACTAGTAATGATTTCAAGGATAGCCTCTTCAGATGGAAGAGTGTTATCAAGGAAATCCTAAGCAGAAGATGAACTAAGAGTCCAAGTCAGAGCCACATCTCCATCCAACTCCTCTCGTGAAAGAGAAACTGGAATGGAGTCTGCAGAGTCAATAATATATTGATAAGAAATCTTAGTTGCAAACATAGGGAATTCCATTCCACCCACTTTACCTACCTCTAATGTGGAGGTAGGGGAAGGCAAGGTCCAAGGGTCCAAAAAATAATGAGTTTGAAAGAACTCTCTTCAAGTAGAAACTCTGGAGGATGAGATAGCATGAATATGAACCGAAGGAGGTGGAAGATCAAAAGTACCCATCAACAATGTATACATTCCAACCCCCAAATTCTCAACAGGTTGCTTGGCATCATTCACCAAGGGTACAGTAGAGTCAATAGATGCATTTGGATCTATAGGAGAAAAATCCATCTGGTTAACAATGACAATTCTCCCTTCGTTGGGAAAAAACAATATACGAAATAATGAGGAAGTGATAACATCTATCTCATAAATCCAATTTCTCTCCAATAGAAGGTTTTAGTCTAAATTTGCATCAACTATCTCGACCTCAATATTGACAGTTTTACCCCCAACATAGATGGGTAAAGCTGGAACAATGCCATATGGTCTGTGAGAATGACCATCAAATGCAGTAAGAAGAGTAGCTAAAGGGATGGTTGAAGGAGATCCAATGGCTTTCCAACATGAGATAAACATGACACATGTGGAAGCACCCTCATCGATGTAATATTCCAAATTTTCCACAATATAATTGGAATATTAGAGTTCTTAATTTCCCTACTTAATTAAGTAAATAAAAGGGTGTAGGGACCCATAATAAGATGAATAAGATCTACTTTTGTCATGTGAATGTGGATTAATTATATCTAGATCTTCATTATGGAGTAGTGGAGCAGCTTCTGAATGTGAAAGGAGTGGAGATCATGTCTCATTTATGAGAAAGATCATGGAGGTTGAAGCAGTCAAATAAGATAATGGAGGGAATAAAATGTAAGATCATAGAGAATCCATGATGAGATGATGGAAGAAGTGGTGCATTTAATGCACACATGATGGAGAGGGTGATCATTACATGCACACATGATGGAGATCATGGAGGGACAACCCAGTCAACATGGAGACCTATGTCCACATATACAGTGCAGTTATGAGGTGGGAAAAGGCATGGGAAGGTTCACAATCTATATAATAAAGATGAAGGAACAATAGAATCAGGCTTGTGTTATTAATTTTTGATCTGTTTAGATCTAGATTTGTCATGTGACATTTCTATGCATGCTTATGTTGTTTAGCTAACTCTACAGCGTTGTTTAGAACGGGGTGTTTCCGAGTGGAAATACCACCCTTACCCACGAGGGACTTCGAGCGCCTACTCTGGGAAGGTTATTCTGAGCTGCCATTCATCACCAGGAATTTGTGCCACATTTTTCCTACTTTTTGCAGCCCATACATCTTCAGAAATAATGCATTTCTGCATCAGGGTTTGACAGGAGGAGGTTGTCCTTCAATATTTCAGTTGAGGAACTGGTGAAGGATTAATCCTATCACCTTGTGATTCAAGATAAATGCTTTAGATATATATTAGGCATCAGGCCATCAATCATACATATCCTAGCAGCAGTAGTTCCATTAGCAATTGTGCAGTCTAGTCTTGCAGATCCAAGGGAGAACGAAAGTTTCTAGCATTTCAGCTAGGAATCCTGTGAGGGACCATCCCCTCACTTTGGTATCATTGTTTGAATCAGCCTTGAGCTTAACTGTTGCATTTTACATCAGGCTTGAGCATCTCCCTCCCTTACAACACACTTTTTCCAGCAGCTGCATTTTCAGTTGCTACATGTTGAGGAGGAGGAAGAAGAATCAAGATCTCAAGCTTCCGGCTTGGATATATAAAGGAGGGATCAACCCTCAAAGAATAGATCTAATTTTTACTTCAATTAAGCCATCTTACATTCATATATAGATTTATATCTGCATAACCCTGCAGTCAGGGGATCAAACCCTAGGAGGGTGAATTTCTAATGTCATAGATCTTGAATTTCCTTTCTGGGTTATCTTGGGTTTCCATCATAGTGTCCAAATCTAGAATATTGGCATCATCAGAGCTCTAGATCACTATAGATCTGTATTTTCAGCCAGCAGTCATATGTACATCATATGCTGAAGGGAAAACACATTATTTTCTCCAGCAGCTCCCTAGTTACACAGTGCCTCCTTTGAGGGGATTCCGGGGTCATTCCAGGCCACTTATTTGGCTTGAGTGCATCAATATTAAGCACTGTTGCAATTGTAATCCATCTCCAATGAATAAAATGGCTCACCTAATTTGTATATTTCTGTTTTGTTAACTCTTTTATGTGTACTTGTTGTAGTTTCAAATATTGTGTTTGTGTATTACTACATTCTCCCTTTTGGGATATTACAATCGAATATTGTTGAAAAAATATTGATCTTCCGATATGTAGACTTAATCTGAAAAGCCATGTGATGAGGAAGTGTCTTCTTAAAATCAGACATATCAAATGTGATCATAAAAGAGTTTTTTGGATCAACAACCCCAATGGCAGTGAGCAATGCACTCGTTTGTGCTAGGCACGACTGGATTACCTCTAATGCAGACATGGCAGAAGTATTGTGAGCCAGATATTCTACAATGGAGTAGTTCTAGGTAGCCTTGGAATTAGGATTAATTTTCATATGCTTTGAAGACCCTTTCAGAATCCGAAGTATAGGCTCAACTGCAAGCCTCTCTATATGGAGTGGCTCAGAATTACTAGGAGAAACCTTAGCTTTATAAGACTCAACTTCACCATAATCATGAGATATCGTAGTGATATAAGCATGAGCACTCATCATATATACATTTGAGGAATTTTCCCCTTCCTAGTTTCCCCCTGCTGGAGCTCCAATATTCGCATTTGCGCCAGCAAGAAGCTGCTGCCCTTGGGAAAAAGGTTTTGTCAGTACAGCCTGGGAACTAGAGGAACCTTTTGAGCTAAAAAGTGCTTAGCATCCTGAATTTTCGGGAAGAGGTGAGTAAGATGGTCTCCAGTGAATAAATTTCATGGAAAATTAACCTTCTTCTTAATTTCCCTCTTACCCTCTCCAACACTATCGTTGGATCTGTTTTCATTTCCCTACCTATCCTTGTATTTATTCTTATTATTCCATCCCTTCTTCTTCTCATCAGATTGTTGATTTCCTTTGGGGTTAGAAGCCTGAACAACATTAATAGTAAAGGGCTAAGAAGGAGTCGACATCGACGGCGTAGCCTGACCAGAAGGTGTAGATTGTAAAGACAACTGTTGCAATTGATTTAGCAGGTTAGCCATGCCACTATCAATTGAACTGATAAGCCCGTCAACATGAGGACCTGGCTTCGTTTTGACTACATCTAGCTTGTAATGAGGAGAATCTAGAAAAATATTATTAAATACCTCATACTGAGAATATATCAGTTCTAACTGTTGAGCCCTAAAGATAGCTTTTTCCTCATAAAATACCCCAGAAATGGATACACCCTTCGATATTTCTGGCTGTAACGATTTAAGAAACCATTAGAAAAGGAAATCATTTGGAATTTGGGCTTTGATAAGCCTCTTCCTTCTCTGCCATTCCTGAGTATGATCAGAAATGTGTGTTGCCTTGTCTTATTGGAAATTGGATAGTGGATCAGTCTCGGCATCATAACGAACAGGAAACTGGAAATGGTTCATAAACATAGTAGCCAACTCGCCAAAAGTAGAAAAACTGCCCCCTATCAACTCAATGTACCATTTTGCAGTGTTCCCAGTTAGAGTGTGTTGAAATATCCTCAACCTAATAAAATCATCAATAAGGGAGTTTGATGAACACGATAAGTGGAAAGTAGTAACATGGTCAGTCAGATCCTCATTGGTCTTCCATTCAAATTTTTGAATATCTGAGGGAATTTTAGTAGGGAGCAAAGGCCAACCTCGGCTATATCGAATCAGATCATTTGTTAATTTCAATAGATTTGGCAAGTTTAAATTTTCCAGGAAAGGTAAGCGCGGAGGAGCTTGAGAATTCCATCCCCCATAGGAAGGATTCCCAACATTTTGAAAATAATACCCTATATTTTTTGAGGCACCAGGTTGCCAGAGATTTTTCGTAGAAAAGGCTGAGCCATAAGAGAAACCTTGTGGCCTAGAGGCATTTGGAGAAGGACCCCCTCCCATCATAGGATTACTATAAACATGCATATTTCCTCCAGTCGAAGTGTTAAATGAAGAATAAATCCATTGTTAAGGGTTCCAAGCATTGACGAATGGATAGAAACCCTGAGAAGCACTTATGCAAGGGAAAGGTACATTCCCTTGCTGACTAGAGAAAACCTGATTCCAAACTCCCAACCTTGTAAAGGTAGGGTTCTATCCTGAAAAATCATTAGAGCTTTAACCTCCGAGAAAAGGATTTAATCCTTGATTTTGAGAGGTGAAGGGAAAAAATCCTAAGGAAGGGTTCGAATGAGGAATGTTGGCTTGAGGGGTCCTGACCCAAGTTTGGAGGTTAAGGTTTGCCAAAAAACCCCTATACTACTGTCCCTTTCGGTAATGACCTACTTGCACAAGCCAAGGTCTCACCCAAAGCAGTATGGGAGGGTGCTGGAACCATGTTTCCGTACCCTAAGAGAGAGTATGTAATTCGAGGCAGATCTAGGTTGCAGCTTATATAGGTTTGCACAGAATGAGTCTATTTGAAACTCTTTGCACAGTGTAATTAGCATATAATCATGAAAAATCTATCAGATCTAATAAGTACCTTTTCATCCACGTGCGTATTACCAAATACCATCACAGAGCACTATAATTGCAGCCAATATTAGATCATAATTATACTTATGCTAATTTCAGAACACAGATACATTTGCAACTTAAATAGGCATCACAGATATGCTTCAACAGTAAACATAACCAATTTAGATAACACACAGATACTTTAACGATACTTCACATTCATTAACATTCAGATCCACTTACAACCAAAACACAGCCCACGTCGACAGCCTAGCGAGGTCCACACACAGCAGGATTGAGGATCTCCGGGCACATAGCCAGCAGGAGTCCTTACCCAAAAAAACCAAAAATAGATCTAACAGTTCGCACGTAGCATCAATCTATCCACTTACTTACTTACTAGACCCAACTATCTATCTATTTATAATATTGTAGCCTTCGCTATCCTATGGTCCGCAAACTGTGGTTTTCAGACCCTAGAGCTACCATTTAACCCATTACAACACATTAGGGGCTTTGACCCACCCCAAAACCCCTACGTAGGACTGAATTTAACATAATTGTACCAAAAAAATAGGTTAGTGAACCCCGTTCCAACAGGCCCCCAACACAATCTTGTGACTCGTCTCGAGTCACTGCGGCCATGGGTTCTCCATCATCTCCTACAGCTGCTTGATCGCATCAACTAGCGGGGGCAACACTCCTTCGCTATGCGCAACAGAATTCTAAGAAATCTCCATCAACTTTTGTGACATTAGACCTTCTGTAGCAGTAGTGAGGCTCTCCAAAGTCTAGTTTAGCTGCTTTACTATGATGTCGAAGACCTGAGAGAGATTGAGGGCTTCATCGGCCCAAGGCTTAAGGTGGCTGCTGAGCACCTTCTTTTTCTAGCGAAGCTCTTCAAGGTCATCTCTCAATGTGTGGCTGGTACACAGTTGTGCGAGGCGTTGAGCGGGGATCAAAGTAGGAATAGTGGCTTCTAGCTACTCAAACTCTTCTTCCTTCTAGCGAAACTCTTGAGTAAGTTCGCGCAAGAGAGGATCACGTTGCACCTTATTCCATAGCTGCATAGCAGTCTCCAACAGTCTTTCCCTGACCAATATTGTCTATGATGATATTGGTGGCCTCTATGACTAGCACAGCTCACTAGGCCCTTACCTCAGGTGGCGTTTCTAGCTATAATTTGGCTTGCAAGGCCGCAATCTGCTGTTCCATCTCTGTGTTGACCACATGGATCTCGGTATCGAAGCCTTGAGTGCTACAACAAGCCCTTCAATATTTTCCTAGGGGGTGGCAGAAGCCGGGATATCCTCAGTGACATCTATGTAGAGCCTACTAATTAGGCATTCAAACTCTGTCTGTTACGCAGCGGCAAGGGTCCATGCAACCTATGCCTAGGATACTTCAGTAGTTTTTTCTACTATCATTTTCTCAGTTGTACTGAGCTGCTGGTGCACTCGGCGGTCCCTTTTTTGAATATCTTCAAACAGGGATGCATGGAGGACCTGTAATGGTTCATGTGGCAGGCAGGCTAGGTCCAATAGTACCTCTGCGCAGGCTTGGACTTGTGCTCCTAAGTCGGGTGGAATCAGCATGAGGGCTATGCCTGGCAGAGGGCAGAGGCAGTTTTCCGCTGTACTGATCAATGTGTTGCTTGTTGTAGGGGCCGACCTTGCCTGAATCATACTTGTTTTCAAGGTGTCATTCTTGAGCTGCAGAGCCCATAGCTCAGCCTAGAGTGTATCGAACATGGCTTTCTTCTTATACTTGGGGGTTCAACTGATAAGGGTGCTGCTTCATAGGGTGTGCATTTTGTTTTAATGTGATGTGCATGACCACTAGGTCCCCTGTAATTCCTTTGAGTTATGAGAATTTTGTTGGGAATAGGTCTTGGTATTCTATGAAGAGTTCTGTAACTTTTCCCACAGTATCATCATCCCAGTAGTCCCAAATTTTAGCTAGCTTAGGTTGCTCCTCCATTCCAATGTTGACTTCTCACAGCTTCAGAGGCTTAGTGACATTGACGGTCTGCAGTGGGGGTCCAGCAACTATGCGCTCTATTAGATTCATTCTTTGCAGCCTTTCTCCAGTGATCAAACATGCTCTTACAATGTGATTTTAAGATGCCAAGGTCAAATTTTGTCATTTCAGTGAGTCTTCAAGTAAAATTTGGTCACTAAGTATTAGGTCTAGGGTTTGCCTTCACTCCTTTCAGAGTTGTCCAAATTTCGGTCCATGTCACCATTCAGCTGAGTGTACCATCATTCAGAGGGTTGTCATCATCATGTCAAGTTCCAATGGGTCATTTTACACCTTGTTCATGCTTCAGTTGTGCCTAGGTAAGGTTCATTTCCCTCTCCTAGGGTTTTGAAGGTAATTTCTCTTGGATGGTCAAATAATCAGCCAAACTTGTATCCTGATGTTCATACACCTTCCCCTACCCTTAATTTACCTTATTAAACACTTCCCATCATTGAGATCCCCCAAATTCCTCATTTTCACACAAACCCTAGTTTCTTGCTACAACTTGGCAAATTTCTAGGCTAGACCTGTGTTTTTCCATTTTGGACCTCTTCCCCTCACTCAATCTCTGAAATTCCACTTTCCCCGACTTCCTAAGATCCCTCCCTATTTCCCAAAATTTTCTCAAGAATTTATAAGCCCCTTATCCCCTTCATTTCACTTCATTTCGAAAAATCCCTTGTTTCAGACATCGGGATAGGTTTTACTCCAATGATGTTTCTGAGCAATAAAAGATGAATTTTAGAAACCTGAGAGAGGTTTTTGTCCAAAATAGGGCAAGGAAGAAAAAAATCCTTCACTGTTTACACATGTGTCATGGTTTTAGAGAAATTTCAAAAATACCATTGCCTCAGGAGAATTGATGCACCTCTGAAGTGACCTTGGGAAAATCAAGATTTTTCCTAGCTTGTTTGGAAAAATGACTTGCTTGATGAGTGAAATGATAACTAGACACAAAGATATTTCCAATGAGATATCATGAGCTAAATTTGGAGTTGAGGAAGACCTTCAAAAGTTTACTGCAACAACACTCTGCCTTGAGGCAGCCTCATTCTACTCATTTTGACCAGTCTTGGGAGATTTGATTTTGGACAATGCAAATGAACTCAAAATTGAAAAATTCCAGTTGGGTTGGAAATTATACTCAATAATATTTCCTACGAGATATCCCACGCCCAATTTGGACACTGGGAAGGCCTCCAAAATCCTCCTGCAAAAAGGCGCTATGCATTGGGTTGTGGCGCTACGCATTGGGTTGTTGCGCGACGCACATGGCAGAAAGCAACTTCATTTCTATTTCTTCCAACTCATCAAATTTTTCCGGTTTCTCTTGGTCCAAGTAAGTCTATGCAATCACTCCATTTCTCATGAAAAGTATTTGGTGTTGATTATGAGATTGATTATGAATATTTGAATACAAAAACTCAAAACCCTATTCTCTTGTTTTAAGATTTCTCCTAGGGTTTTAAAACTTGTTTTGTGCCAAACACTTCCATTCTCCACCTTGTTTTTTCTACCCCCTCACTTTTATCTTATCATAGAAGCTCATCCCCTACCCCCTTACATTCCTAAAGTCAATCATTTATCTCCCATTATCATTCTCATTTTTGTGTTAAACTCTTCCATTCCCCACCTTGTTTTTTCCATCTCCTCACTATTCATTTTCTCACCACAGTCCCCTTTTCCTATTTCACCTTACATCCATAAATTCAATTATCCCTGTCTTATTCCCATTGTCCCCATACCATTTGTGAATTTCCCTCAAATCCCAAGTTTATCCCAAGAAATCAAGTGGCTGTCCCTTGTCCCTAAACTTATCAAATCAGAGTTTTCAAAAGGAAAATTTCACTTGATAAAAGTTCATTATTCCCATTATCCTATTCCTCCATATTCCCTCCCATATTACCTCATATTTTTCAATCCAAACAAAAACACCAAAATTCTCATACAAGACAACATAGACCTTACATAGACTTGGCAAACATGGAGACAGATACCTCTTATGAAGGAAACACAGTGACTCTACAACTGAATTGAATGCACCAAGGTGACAAAAAGCTGTTGGAGAAGGCCAAAAAGGAAAATAACATGCTCAGGCACATGAATAATCATTATTGGGAGAGAAATCATGTTTGCAAGGCGCGAATCAAGATCTTGAAGGCAAAACTAAAGACGGCACTAAAGCGTCGCAAAAGGCATGATAGACTCCAAATTTTGGCTGAAGCTTCCTTGGCCTAGAATAGTGCTTGATGATGGAAATTCAGCAAAAATTTCAAGAAATTTGGGAAATTTTTTGTCAATTTTGAATTTTTTGGCCTTAACACAGATTTTCCTGCCCAACGCGTAGCGCCACTTGGCGCGCGCTTATAATTGGCAGCTCCTCTTGAAGAAAACTATGCATTTCTAGATTTTCCATGAAAATTTATGCATTCCTACCCATTACCTAAGCATTTTGACAAGTTTTGGGTTTCCTGAAGGGTCAAAAACACCCTAAAAATGGCCTTTCTGCCACTTTTTGGACACACAGTAAGAAGTGTTGGGAGATTTTATTTTTGGAGGGGAAAATGACAACCAAATTCATAAATTCCATATGGGTTAGAAATTAGACAGGTAGAGCTTTCCAACGTGCTATCCTGCACTAAATTTTGACTCTGGGAAGGCCCTCAAAATCAGCCTCAAAGTGGCACTACGCATAGAGATTTCAGGCACGGCGCATTGGGAGTTTTGTCCTAGTTTTCACTCAACAACACAGATTTTCGCCTAGTTTTGGCCAGTTTGACTTTTTTATCTCCAAATGTGAAACTATTGATGTAACTTGATGTAATTTCATAACTTTGATGTAATTTTGGCACATTTTTACTCATCCAAGTAGATTCATTCACCAAAAAGTGAAATGTAACTGAATGAATCAGTTTCCTATCTTATAGAGGAAAGCTGTCTCATTGCCTATTTTCCAGTTCTTAGTTTATATCTTGTTGAAACAGCTCCTAAACTAGTGAGCTCGAACCCTAGAGGCATGGGAATGTGTTAGGCTTGTTTATATCTTGTATTTTCTCAATCATTTTCAGAGGTTGGACACTTGGGATTGCTTGGCACTTCATTGTACATTTCATCTCTGCAAATTCGGCAAAGGAATAGACCAGGGTTTGCAGCACTCTTTGGGATCCTTGTGGCTCTATGTTTTGATGGTGTTTTTCTCTCTGTGATTGTAAGTTGACTGATGTTTTATATGTATCATTTCCCTTCTACTTTCTTCTTAAATTAAACAAATGAGTGATAAAGGTGGAATTCATTAGATTGCTTTGCTCTGCCTTCAGTTTTGTTTAATTTTCCATGTTTTCATCCGTTTGAAGAGGATTCTTGAAAGCCTCTTTCCCTCTTCAGCTCCTCACCAGTCTAAACTATCCATTAATTCAATCCAAAGCATCAAAACAATTTCCTTCCTTGGCCCATTCAGAACTCTGCAAAAACTAGGCCTCATCCCCGAACCCAAAACTGCCTTTCCCTTTGATTCCAACAAAACCCCCAGAATCAAAATAAAACTCATTTACTTATATACCTAGCGTAAAATCAGCTTTTATTTCAAGTCATATCAAGCCCTATTGATTATTTTTCTGAGATTGACCCGGAGAGAGCCCTCTCCTGATCTGGTAGGGCTAGCTACCATACTGAGCGTGGTTTGATGTTACCCTGAACTCTGCCTTCTTTCAGCCTGAGGTAGATTTAGGCAATAACATAGTGGCGACCATACTGGGGAAGAAAAGTTTGTTGTTTGCTTTATAAACTACAGACGGATCCTGAAGTTAGCCAGGTAGCCTTCGAAATGCTCTTGCTTTGCATTAGCGAAAGTAGATGAATGCTACTTCAGTCAATCTCTGGTCTAGTTTATGAACTGAACATCTGGTTTCCTCAGTAAGATCTAATCAAGTTCAGATCTGATTGTTGATGGTGGCCAACGATCAGACACCGCAAGGTTGAAATCATTCACCTGGCGACTCTAAATCAGTTTCGAGATCAGATCCAAGGACTCCACTGGAGGATGAACCTGACCAGCAGAAACATGAAAGGAAAATATGTAAAGATCAAGTATTCAAGTTGGAATTTCATCCAAGACATTTTGTTCTTTTTCATAAATTATTTCTTCTCTTTTCCCAAGAATATCAAGAATGCTTTGCAAAGAATATTGTATTTGAGAAAAGATCCTCGGCCTACATTTGACTCTTTCCCTTTGAAGATTGTGAATACCAAATATTTGCATGCTTTTGAGCTTGATCAAGACCTTTCTTCCGAATCTTATGATGACCATCTTCAAACTGATGAACCTCAAGAGACCAAGACTGATTCTGCAACATTTGTACATACCCCTATACCTTGTAAAATTCCAGATCGATACAAGCCTCTGATTTTACCTCTTATACTCCATGCTTTCCCTACAAATTATTATCTTTAGTTCCCAAGGTTTGATGGTGAACGCGAAAAAATCACTGCTGAGAGACATGTTTTGAATTTTGAGTCTTTTCTTGACCTTTTTGAAGTTGATGAAGAGGATTTTAGTATTAGGCTTTTTTCTCTTTCTTTTCAAGGCCAAGTGAAGAGTTGGTTCAAAACCCTGCCTGATGCGAGCATCTCAGATTTCTAGCAGTTTGTCAAAGTTTTCCTCGACAGGTGAGTGGTCAGACAGAACCCTTTCTTGATTATAGAAGAGTATAACCAGCTGAAAAGACTTCCAGGGGAGACAGTACAACAGTTTTCTCCCAGATTTAACAAAGTTTATTATTCGATGCCAATTGATATAAGACCTCCTCTTGGATCCGCTTGCTTGCACTACCCGGGTGCCTTTGATCCGGAAATGGAGTTTCAACTGAGAGAAAAGAATCTTGCAACACTTGAAGAGATGCAGAACAATGCAGTAAATGTAGAGGCTCATTTGCTGATCCGAAGGGCAACGTTGAAGGAAGAACAAATGAAAAACATAGATCTGGAGAAATCGACATCTCTAGAGGCAAAGCTTGACATGTTGGTAAGTGCAGTGGAAGAGATGATGCAAAATATCACCACAAGGAATGAGTATAATGCTCAAGCCCATGGCTCGTTGATTGAAGAAGAACAAGTTGCTGATCCAAAACATTTTGTTTCTTATCCCAGTTATCATAGATCTGATAATGATTGTTTTGTAGATCATCTTGGAGAAAATAGATCTGTTGATTTGACATGTATGCTTGATGATGAGTTTTATACTGATGATTTGCCTCAGTTTGATCAGTATGATGATGATTATGTTCTCCAAACAGAAGCTAATATGGCAGACAAATCAGCAGCAAGTTTGTGGAAGGAGGAAGTTCACTTTCAGCAGCTTGAGTACAGTGATCAACCGATGCATATCAGCTTTGACAATGACGAGGAAAGTGCATAAAATTTTGTGGTAAGTGAAGGATATTTGCCTTTTTGTTTTGATTCGTTTCAGTTCATCAGAGATAAATTCCATGCAATCAGAAATCAACTGTCAACAAGTCTTGATTTGGACTATCTTGAGGGCAATAAAAACCTTGTTCAAGACTTCTCATATCCAGATTTGCAGCCCCCGAATGCCATTGATTTTCAAGTTGCAGATGAAGCCATGGAAGCTGGCACATATGATCAAATGATACAAGATGACTCCGTACCATTTTGTTTTGAATCATTTCAGTTTTTGAAGGGTAAATTGCATAGTAAATCTTCAAATGAGCAGCTTGTAGAAAATCATGTAATCTCATCAGAAACAATAGAAAATGGGTTGCAGTAGTCTATTCAAGTTTTTCACGATCCAATAGCTGATGTGTTGGATGATGTCTGCAGTCAAATTTTTTGTCCATTGACTACATGTGAACTCGACAAAAGTATTGATACAAACTTGATTCGGCAGCCGGTCTCTTTGTCATTTTTAGCAGGAGTCTCGTCACAAAGCTCAAAACAAAGTTTACATTTCTGGTATGAGGAGAAAAGAAGTAATCCATTGGATGAGCTAAGTCCCAATGTGCAGAAATTTCAAGATCCTTATGCAGTATTTTTGGAGGTGGATAGAGAATCCATAGTATTCAACGGATCTGTTCACAAGTTTTCATGGGAGTTTCCTTTCAGTAGCTCTCTCTTATTGTTCATAAGCGAGCACTTGCGGAGAATCCAAACAGCAGCCAGGATTCTTACATGGTTGCATTGGTTGTTTCATTTCACTTGATCAAGTGATGAATGAAACTGTTAGAGTAGGTTTTGATGAATAAGCTTCATATTGAGCATATTTATAGTTTGTCGGTTGTGTTGAAGTATCGAGTAAATTTTTAGTTGAGTGAGAGTCAATTTGTGTCATCAAGTCATTAGTTTTCAGTCATGCATTTCAGTTTGAGTTTTTGACTCCGTGCCCAATGGATGAAGGCACTGTCTGCTTTCCAAAGATCTGTAGTTCTTGGCACCTCCAAGGAGCTACCATCCCCATTGGAGCCAATGTTAGCTTCAGTCTTTGCATCCTTCCTCCAGTGATCAAACATGCTCTTACAAGGTGATTCTCAGATGTCAAGGTCAAATTTTGTCATTTCAGTGAGTCTTCAAGTAAAATTTGGTCACTAAGTATTAGGTCTAGGGTTTGCTTTCACTCCTTTTAGAGTTGTCCAAATGTCATTCCATGTCACCATTCAGCTGAGTGTACCATAATTCAGAGGGTTGTCATCATCATGTCAAGTTCCAATGGTTCATTTTACACCTTGTTCATGCTTCAGTTGTGCCTAGGTAAGGTTCATTTCCCTCTCCTAGGGTTTTGAAGGTAATTTCTCTTGGATGGTAAAATCATTAGCCAAACTTGTATCCTGATGTTCATACACCTTCCCCTATCCTTAATTTACCTTATTAAACACTTCCCATTACTGAGATCCCCCAAATTCCTCATTTTCACACAAACCCTAGTTTCTTGCTACAACTTGGAAATTTTCTAGGCTAGGCCTGTGTTTTTCCCTTTTGGACCTCTTCCCCTCACTCAATCTCTGAAATTCCACTTTCCCCTGCTTCCTCACATCCCTCCCTACTTCCCAAAATTTTCTCAAGAATTTATAAGCCCCTTATCCCCTTCATTTCACTTCATTTCGATAAATCCCTTGTTCCACACATCGGGATAGGTTTTACTCCAATGATGTTTCTGAGCAATAAAAGATGAATTTTAGAAACATGAGAGAGGTTTTTGTCCAAAATAGGACAAGGAAGAAAAAAATCCTTCACTTTTTACACATGTGTCATGGTTTTAGAGAAATTTCAAAAATACCGTTGCCTCAGGAGAATTGATGCACCTCTGAAGTGACCTTGGGAAAATCAAGATTTCTCCTAGCTTGTTTGGAAAAATGACTTGCTTGATGAGTCAAATGATAACTAGACACAAAGATATTTCCAATGAGCTATCATGAGCTCAATTTGGAGTTGAGGAAGACCTTCAAAAGTTGACTGCAATAGCACTCTGCCTTGAGGCAGCCTCATTCTACTCATTTTGACCAGTGTTGGGAGATTTGATTTTGGACAAGGAAAATGATCTAAAAATTAAAAAATTCCAGTTGGGTTGGAAATGATACTCAATAAGCTTTCCAACTAGCTATCCCACGCCCAGTTTGGACACCGGGAAGTCCTCCAAAAGCCTCCTGCAAAAAGGCGCTAGGCATTGGGTTGTGGTGCTACGCATTGGGTTGTGGCGCTACGCATTGGGTTGTTGCGCGACGCACATGGAAAAAAGCAACTTCATTGCTATTTCTTCCAAATCATCAAATTTGACCGGTTTCTCTTGGTCCAAGTAAGTCCATGCAATCACTCCATTTCTCATGAAAATGTATTTGGTGTTGATTATGAGATTGATTATGAAGATTTGAATACAAAAACTCAAAATCCTATTCTCTTGTTTAAAGATTTCTCCTAGGGTTTTAAAAATTGTTTTGTGCCAAAAAATTCCATTCTCCACCTTGTTTTTTCCACCCCCTCACTGTTATCTTATCATAGCAGCTCATCCTCTATCCCCTTACATTCCTAAAGTCAATCATTTCTCTCCCATTCTCATTCTCATTTTTGTGTTAAACTCTTCCATTCCCCACCTTGTTTTTTCCATCTCCTCACTGTTCATTTTCTCACCACAGTCCCCTTTTCCTATTTCACCTTACATCCCTAAAGTCAATTATCCCTATCCTATTCCCATTTTCCCCATACCATTTGTGAATTTCCTCAAATCCCAAGTTTATCCCAAGAAATCAAGTGGCTGTCCCTTGTCCCTAAACTTATCAAATCAAAGTTTTCAAAAGGAAAATTTCACTTGATAAAAGTTCATTATTCCCATTATCCTATTCCTCCATATTCCCTCCCATATTACCTCATATTTTTCAATCCAAACAAAAACACCAAAATTCTCATACAAGACAACATAGACCTTACATAGACTTGGCAAACATGGAGACATATACCTCTTATGAAGGAAACACAGTGACTCTACAACCGAATTGCCTGCACCAAGGTGACCAAAAGCTGTTGGAGAAGGCCAAAAAGGAAAAGAACATGCTCAGGCACATGAAGAATCATTATTGGGCGAGAAATCATGTTTGCAAGGCGCGAATCAAGATCCTGAAGGCAAAACTAAAGAGGGCACTAAAGCATCGCAAAAGGCATGATAGACTCCAAATTTTGGCCGAAGCTTCCTTGGCCAAACATAGTGCTTGATGATGGACATTAAGCCCAAATTTCAAGAAATTTGGGAAACGTTTTGTCAATTTTGAATTATTTGGCCTTAACACAGATTTTCTTGCCCGACGCGTAGCGCCACTTGGCGCGCGCTTATAATTGGAAGCTCCTCTTGAAGAAAAATTTGCATTTCTGGATTTTTCATGAAAATTTATGAATGCCTACCCATTAACTAAGGATTTTTACAAGTTTTGGGTTGCCTGAAGGGTCAAAAACACCCTAAAAATGGCCTTTCTGCCACTTTTTGAACACACAGGATGCAGTGTTGGGAGATTTGATTTTTGGAGGGGAAAATGACAACCAAATTCAGAAATTCCACTAGGTTTGGAAAGTAGACAGACAAATATTTCCAACGACATATCCTACACTCAATTTTGACTCCGGGAAGGCCCTCAAAATCAGCCTCAAAGTGGTGCTAGGCATAGAGATTTCAGGTGCGACGCATTGGGAATTTTGGCCTAGTTTTCTCTCAGCAACTCAGATTTTCGCCTAGTTTTGGCGAGTTTGAATTTTTTATCTCCAAATGTGAAATTCTTGATGTAAATTGATGTAATTTCATAACTTTGATATAATTTTGGCACATTTTTACTCATCCAAGTAGATTCATTCACCAAAAAGTGAAATGTAACTGAATGAATCAGTTTCCTATCTTATAGAGGCAAGCTGTTTCATTGCCCATTTTCCAGTTCTTAGTTTAGATCTTGTTGAAACAGCCCCTAAACTAGTGAGCTCGACCCCTAGAGGCATGGGAATGAGTTATTCTTGTCTATATCTTGTATTTTCTCAGTCATTTTCAGAGGTTGGACACTTGGGATTGCTTGGCACTTCATTGTACATTTCATCTCTACAAATTTGGCAAAGGAATAGACCAAGGTTTGCAGCACTATTTGGGATCCTTGTGGCTCTATGTTTTGAAGGTGTTTTTCTCTCTGTGATTGTAAGTTAACTGATGTTTTATATGTATCATTTCCCTTCTACTTTCTTCTTAAATTAAACAAATGAGTGATAAAGGTGGCATTCATTAGATTGCTTTGCTCTGCCTTCAGTTTTGATTAATTTTCCATGTTTTCATCCGTTTGAAGAGGATTCTTGAAATCCTCTTGCCCTCTTCAGCTCCTCACCGGTGTGAACTATCCATTCATTCAATCCAAAGCATAAAAACAATTTCCTTCCTTTCCCCATTCAGAACTCTGCAAAAACTAGGCCTCATCCCCGAACCCAAAACTGCCTTTCCCTTTGATTCCAACAAAACCCCCAAAATCAAAATCAAACTCCTTTACTTATATACCTAGCCTAAAATCATCTTTTATTTCAAGTCATCTCAAGCCCTATTGATTATTTTTGTTGAGATTGACCCGGAGAGAGCCCTCTCCTGATCTGGTAGGGCTAGCTACTAGACTGAGCGTGGTTTGATGTTACCCTGAACTCTGCCTTCTTTCAGCCTGAGGTAGATTTAGGTAATAACATAGTGGCGACCATACTGGGGAAGAAAATTTTGTTGTTTTCATTATAAACTACAGACGGAGCCTGAAGTTAGCCAGGTAGCATTCGAAACGCTCTTGCTTTGCATTAGCGAAAGTAGATGAATGCTGCTTCAGTCAATCTCCTGTCTAGTTTATGAACTGAACATCTAGTTTCCTCAGTAAGATCTAATCAAGTTCAGATCTGATTGTTGATGGTGGACAACGATCATACACCGCAAGGCTGAAATAATTCACCTGGCGACTCTAAATCAATTTCGAGATTAGATCCAAGGAATCCACTGGAGGATGAACCTGACCAGCAGAAACATGAAAGGACAATATGGAAAGATCAGGTATTCAAGTTGGAATTTCATTCAAGACATTTTTTTCTTTGTCATAAATTATTTCTTCTCTTTTCCCAAGAATATCAAGAAGGCTTTGCAAAGAATATTGTATTTGAGAAAAGATCCTCGACCTGCATTTGACTCTTTCCCTTTGAAGATTGTGAATACCAAATATTTGCATGATTTTGAGCTTGATCAAGACCTTTCTTCCAAATCTTATGATGACCATCTTCAAACTGATGAATCTCAAGAGACCAAGACTAATTCTGCAGCATTTGTACATACCCCTATACCTTGTAAAATTCTAGATCGATACAAGCCTCTAGTTTTACCTCCTATACTCCATGCTTTCCCTGCAAATTATTATCTTTACTTGCTGTCGTTTGATGGTGAACGTGACAACATCACTGCTGAGAGACATGTTCTGAATTTTGAGTCTTTTCTTGACCTTTTCGAAGTTGATGAAGAGGATGTTAGTATTAGGCTTTTTTCTCTTTCTTTTCAAGGCCAAGTGAAGAGTTGGTTCAAAACCCTGCCTGATGTGAGCATCTCATATTTCCAACAGTTTGTCAAAGTTTTCTTCGACAGGTGGGTGGTCAGACAGAACCCTTTCTTGATTATAGAAGAGTATAACCAGCTGAAAAGACTGCCAGGGGAGATAGTACAATAGTTTTCTACTAGATTTAACAAAGTTTATTATTCGATGGCATTTGATATAAGACCTCCTCTTGGATCCGCTCTCTTGCACTACCCGGGTGCCTTTGATCCAGAAATGGAGTTTCAGCTGAGAGAAAATAATCTTGCAACACTTGAAGAGATGCAGAACAGTGCAGTAAATGTAAAGGCTCATTTGCAGATCCAAAGGGCAAGGTTGAAGGAAGAACAAATGAAAAACATAGATCTGGAGAAATCGACATCTCTAGAGGTAAAGCTTGACATGTTGGTAAGTGCAGTGGAAGAGATGATGCAAAAGATCACCACAAGGAATGAGTAAAATGCTCAAGCCCATGGCCCGCTGATTGAAGAAGAACAAGTTGCTGATCCAAAACATTTTGTTTCTTATCCCAGTTGTCATAGATCTGATAATGATTGTTTTGTAGATCATCTTGGAGAAAAGAGATCTGTTGATTTGACATGTATGCTTGATGATGTGTTTTATACTGATGATTTGCCTCAGTTTGATCAGTATGATGATGATTATGTTCTCCAAACAGAAGCTAATCTTGCAGAAAAATAAGTAGCTAGTTTGTGGAAGGAGGAAGTTCACTTTCAGCATCTTGAGTACAGTGATGAACCGATGCATATCAGCTATGACAATGACGAGGAAAGTGCTGAAAATTTTCAAGTGAAGGATCTTTGCCTTTTTGTTTTGATTTGTTTCAGTTCATCAGAGATAAATTCCATGCAATCAGAAATCAACTGTCAACAAGTCTTGATTTGGACCATCTTGAGGGCAATAAAAACCTTGTTCAAGACTTCTCATATCCAGATTTTCAGCCCCCGAATTCCATTGATTTTCAAGTTGCAGATGAAGCCATGGAAGCTGGCACATATGAATAAATGATACAAGATGACTCCGTACCATTTTGTTTTGAATCATTTCATTTTTTGAAGGGTAAATTGCATAGTAAATGTTCAAATGACCATCTTGTAGAAAATCATGTAATCTCATCAGAAACAATAGAAAATGGGTTACAACAGTCTTTTCAAGTTTTTCACGATCCAATAGCCGATGTGTTGGATGATGTCTATAGTCAAAGTTTTTCTCCATTGACTACATGTGAACTTGACAAAAGTATTGATACAAACTTGATTCGGCAGCTGGTCTCTTTGTCATTTTTAGCAGGAGTCTCGTCACAAAGCTCAAAACAAGGTTTACATTTCTGGTATGAGGAGAAAAGAAGTAATCCATTGGATGAGCTAAGTCCCAGTGTGCGGGAATTTTAAGATCCTTATGCAGTGTTTTTGGAGGCGGATAGAGAATCTATAGTATTCAACAGACCTGTTCACAAGTTTTTATGGGAGTTGCCTTTCAGTAGTTCTCTCTTGTTGTTCATAAGCAAGCACTTGCGGAGAATCCAAACAGCAGCCAGGATGCTTACATGGTTGCATTGGTTGTTTCAATTCACTTGATAAAGTGATGAATGAAACTGTTAGAGTAGTTTTTGATGAATAAGCTTCATATTGAGAATATTTCTAGTTTGTTGGTTGTGTTTAAGTATCAAGTCAATTTTTAGTTGAGTGAGAGTCAATTTGTGTCGTCAAGTCATTAGTTTTCAGTCATGCATTTCAGTTTGAGTTTTTGACTCCGTGCCCAATGGATGAAGGCATTGTCTGCTTTCCAAAATCTGTAGTTCTTGGCACCTCCAAGGAGCTACCAACCCCATTGGAGCCAATGTTAGCGTCAGTCTTTGCAGCCTTCCTCCAGTGATCAAACATGCTCTTACAAGGTGATTTTAAGATGTCAAGTTCAAATTTTTTCATTTCAGTGAGTCTTCAAGTAAAATTTGGTCACTAAGTATTAGGTCTAGGGTTTTCTTTCACTCCTTTTAGAGTTGTTCAAATGTCAGTCCATGTCACCATTCAGCTGAGTGTACCATCATTCAGAGGGTTTTCATCATCATGTCAAGTTTCAATGGGTCATTTTACACCTTGTTCATGCTTCAGTTGTGCCTAGGTAAGGTTCATTTCCCTCTCCTAGAGTTTTGAAGGTAATTTCTCTTGGATGGTCAAATCATTAGCCAAAATTGTATCCTGATGTTCATACACCTTCCCCTATCCTTAATTTACCTTATTAAACACTTCCCATCACTGAGATCCCCCAAATTTCTCATTTTCACACAAACCCTAGTTTCTTGCTACAACTTGGCAATTTTCTAGGCTAGGCCTGTGTTTTTCCCTTTTGGACCTCTTCCCCTCACTCAATCTCTGAAATTCCACTTTCCTCTGCTTCCTAATATCCCTCCCTACTTCCCAAATTTTTCTCAAGAATTTAGAAGCCCCTTATCCCCTTCATTTCACTTCATTTTGACAAATCCCTTGTTCCACACATCGGGATAGGTTTTACTCCAATGATGTTTCTGAGCAATAAAAGATGAATTTGGGAAACCTGAGAGGTGTTTTTGTCCAAAATAGGCCAAGGAAGAAAAAAATCCTTCACTTTTTCTACAGGTTTCATGGTTTTAGAGAAATTTCAAAAATATCGCTGCCTCAGGAGAATTGATGCACCTCTGAAGTGACCTTGGGAAAATCAAGATTTCTCCTAGATTTTTTGGCAAAATGACTTTCTTGATGAGTCAAATGATAACTAGACACAATTATATTTCCAATGAGATATCATGAGCTCAATTTGTATTTGAGGAAGACCTTCAAAAGTTGACTGCAACAGCACTCTGCCTTGAGGCAGCCTCATTCTGCTCATTTTGACCAGTCTTGGGAGATTTGTTTTTTTACAAGGAAAATGAACAAAAAATTGAAAAATTCCAGTTGGGTTGGAAAGTATACTCAATTCTATTTCCAATGAGCTATCCCGCGCCCAATTTGGACACTAGTAAGGCCTCCAAACGCCTCTTGAAAAAAGGCGCTACGCATTGGGTTGTGGTGGTACGCATTGGGTTGTGGCGCTACGCATTGGGTTGTGGCGCGACGCACATGGCAGCAAGCAAGTTCATTGCTATTTATTCCAAATCATCAAATTTTCACGGTTTCTCTAGGTCCAAGTAAGTCCATGCAATCACTCCATTGCTCATGAACAAGTATTTGGTGTTGATTATGAGATTGATTATGAAGATTTGAATACAAAAACTCAAAACCCTATTCTCTTGTTTTAAGATTTCTCCTAGGGTTTTAAAACTTGTTTTGTGCCAAAAAATTCCATTCTCCACCTTGTTTTTTCGACCCCCTCACTGTTATCTTATCATAGCAGCTCATCCCCTATCCCCTTACATTCCTAGAGTCAATCATTTCTCTCCCATTCTCATTCTCATTTTTGTGTTAAACTCTTCCATTCCCTGCCTTGTTTTTTCCATCTCCTCACTGTTCATTTTCTCACCATAGTCCTATTTTCCTACTTCACCTTACATCCCTAAAGTAAATTATCCCTATCCTATTCCCATTTTCCCCATACCATTTGTGAATTTCCCTCAAATCCCAAGTTTATCCCAAGAAATCAAGTGGTTGTCCCTTGTCCCTAAACTTATCAAATCAGAGTTTTCAAAAGGAAATTTTCACTTGATAAAAGGTCATTATCCCCATTATCCTATTCCTCCATATTCCCTCCCATATTACCTCATATTTTTCAATCCAAACAAAAACACCAAAATTCTCATACAAGACAACATAGACCTTACATAGACTTGGCAAACATGGAGACAAATACCTCTTTTGAAGGAAACACAGTGACTCTACAACCGAATTGCATGCACCAAGGTGACCAAAAGTTGTTGGAGAAGGCCAAAAAGTAAAATAACATGCTCAAGCACATGAATAATCATTATTGGGTGAGAAATCATGTTTGCAAGGCGCGAATCAAGATCCTGAAGGAAAAACTAAAGAGGGCACTAAAGTGTCGCAAAAGGCATGATAGACTCCAAATTTTGGCCGAATCTTCCTTGGCCCAGCATCATGCTTGATGATGGACATTCAGCCTAAATTTCAAGAAATTTGGGAAATTTTTGTCAATTTTGAATTTTTTGGCCTAAACACAGATTTTCCTGCCCGACGCGTAGCGCCACTTGGCGCGCGCTTATAATTGGCAAATCCTCTTGAAGAAAACTTTGCATTTATAGACTTTTCATGAAAATTTATGGATTCCTACCCTTTACCTAAGGATTTTGACAAGTTTTGGGTTGCCTGAAGGGTCAAAAACACCCTAAAAATGGCCTTTCCGCCACTTTTTGGACACACAGGAAGCAGTGTTGGGGGATTTGATTTTTGGAGGAGAAAATGACAACCAAATTCATAAGTTCCACTTGGTTTGGAAATTAGACAGGAAGCGCTTTCCAACGAGCTATCCTGAACTCAATTTGGACTCCGGGAAGGCCCTCAAAATCAGCCTCAAAGTGGCGCTACGCATAGAGATTTCAGGCACGACGCATTGGGAATTTTGGCCTAGTTTTCACTCAGCAACTCATATTTTCGCCTAGTTTTGGCCATTTTGACTTTTTTTATCTCCAAATGTGAAAATATTGATGTAAATTGATGTAATTTTGGCACATTTTTACTCATCCAAGTAGATTCATTCACCAAAAAGTGAAATGTAACTGAATGAATCAGTTTCCTATCTTATAGAGGCAAGCTGTTTCATTGCTTATTTTCCAATTCTTGGTTTAGATATTGTTGAAAAAACTCCTAAAATAGTGAGATCAACCCCTAGAGGCATGGGAATGAGTTAGGCTTGTCTATATCTTGTATTTTCTCAGTCATTTTCAGAGGTTGGACACTTGGGATTGCTTGGCACTTCATTGTACATTTCATCTCTGCAAATTTGGAAAAGGAATAGACCAGGGGTTGCAGCACTCTTTGGGATCCTTGTGGCTCTATGTTTTGATGGTGTTTTTCTCTCTGTGATTTTAAGTTAACTGAAGTTTTATATGTATCATTTCCCTTCTACTTTCTTCTTAAATTAAACAAATGAGTGATAAAGGTGGAATTCATTAGATTTCTTTGCTCTGCCTTCAGTTTTGTTTAATTTTCCATGTTTTCATCCATTTGAAGAGGATTATTGAAAGCCTCTTTCCCTCTTCAGCTCCTCACCGGTCTGAACTATCCATTCATTCAATCCAAAGCATCAAAACAATTTCCTTCCTTGCCCCATTCAGAACTCTGCAAAAACTAGGCCTCATCCCCGAACCCAAAACTGCCTTTCCCTTTGATTCGAAAAAAACCCCCAAAATCAAAATCAAACTCCTTTACTTATATACCTAGCCTAAAATCAGCTTTTATTTCAAGTCATCTCAAGCCCTATTGATTATTTTTGCTGAGATTGACCCGGAGAGAGCCCTCTCCTGATCTGGTAGGGCTAGCTACCAGACTGAGCGTGGTTTGATGTTACCCTGAACTCTACCTTCTTTCAGCCTGAGGTAGATTTAGGCAATAACACGCTCTCCTTCCAACTCTAGGATAGAGATATTTCACAGGTCTTCCTTGGAGGAATGTGAAAGTTGACAATATCCTGCATCTGTGTCTCCCACGTTGGTGCCCCATGTGTTGCACAAGGGCGTGATTCATCAAATACTAAGGCATCTTTATCCTACAAAGCTTCATCAAGTGCCTCTGTTCCACCTATCAAACCGAATGTCCCTACAAACTCATCCTTCAAGGTTTCCCAGTGGTGGGTGCGCTGGTGTAATTCTGCCTCTAAATAACATGCGGTCGGGATTAGCCCCAAGGCATGAATGAACAGGTGGACCCACTCCTCCATAGTTATTTTGCGCCATTCTTCCATCCATGCGGAAAAGTGCTCACATGGGTCCCCTGGCCCCAAGAAAGTCTTTAAATGCAGGTAAAATGGAGGTTAAAACTGCAAGACCATCATGTCTCAACACTCTTCCCAATCCTGGAATGTCCCCTTATGTGTGTCCCAACACCTCGCAGGGGTTGCATGCATGGCTAAATTAGGGGCCACATCCTTCGCTCCTATGGGACTTCAGCTTCAAATGCTTGCAAAAAATCCCTAATACTACCAGAACCATCAAAGTAGGGTAGTTCTCTTACCTCTAAGGAGATACACCGGAAGGCCTTTGTGATTATAAGACATCACAACGTAGATACATCATGTAACCGATTCTGCCAATTTTCTATCTCTCCATCAAAGTCAGAGAAGCATTTGTTTTATTTTTCCCAGTAAAGCACACCATCAGCTGTAGGATTGATCCAATCTTTGTTCCAAGCGGTCAATTTATAGATGTGATCCACATCCTCTTCTTCGCGCAGTTTCTGTATACCGCTCTCCTTCTGCAGGGTCCAGTGGGGCTATCACCCTCGTGCCCTCATTCTCAAACACTACAATTATTTTCCTTAGGTTGATAATGCCTCCCATGTCTATACCCAATCCAATCCTAGGAGCGCAGGATAGGGGTCCTCATCTTCCACAATTTGAATTACCTCAAAGTCAGCGCGGACCTTAACTCCTGCGATATCTATCATAACCTTTGACAACCTTCCCAATGGTATGATATTTAGTTGGTTGGCCATGCGCAGCTAGATAGTAAACCATTGCAACTTAGGCTCTCCCATCCATTGCCAATTTTTCTTGGGCAATACGTTTGCATCTGACCCCAGGTCCAAAATAACCTAATCCATTTCATAGTCACCAATCTGCACTGTTAACCGCATTTCCCGACCAATGTGTTTCTTATTCTTGTAAAGTTTGTGCACATCCTTAACTTCCGGGGGAGGGTTAGTTCTCTCTGTGCAACTATCTATTAGTGCTTGCAGATTTTCTACTGCCTTCTGGTTGTGTAGCAGCTTCATATATGCCTATAAAAATGGTTTAACTTCGTCGTCTATTCTTAGGTTTGCTAGAGCTTTTGAAATAGGCACCTCATCCTTAGTGACGTCTTTGCAAGCTGCAACGAAGGTTTCCTTTTCCTTCTATAGGTCCAAGATTTCCTGTTTGATAGCTGCTTTCCGGATAATAGGTTCAACTTCACCTTTCTCCTCAACTCCTCCAGTAGCCATGTCGTTGCGTGTTATGACATTAATACTTGGTCCTTCATCACGCGGTTCCACCTTAACCCTCTGTACATTCTGCGTAGGTTTTTTCCACTTTTCCTAATTTTTGCTATCAAGATTGGACAGTCTTCAATCACGTGGCCCAATTGTCGACAGTAATGGAAATATTGTCACGCAGGGTTTGGACAGTCCCTTGCAAAGTGTCCTATCTCCCCACAGTTGTAACAGATCAATTTTCCTCTTCCCTGACCTGTGCCTCCACCCCTTCCCCCTCCCCTACCCCTAGCTGGGGAGCCTCCTCTGATTGAGGGAGATAGTGGTGAAGAAAGGTCAGCCTATACCCTATATAGGTTTCCTTCATCTCTCATCAACTCATAGGTCCAACAATTATGCTTGTCATGCCCCACAGAGGAGTAGAATCAACACCATTGTTGCGTCAACTCTGGGACATACACACCAAGACAGGGACAGTGGTTAGTATCATGTATCCCAACAACACGACAATCAGCGCACCATAATGTCAAGCCACTTAGCCCTACAGCCTCCTTAGGGCATAATGGGATGGTTCCTCCAGCCTGCATGTAATCTTGCAACAGAGGACAATGATCCTTGGTATGACCAGACACCCTGCATCTTATGCACCACATGTCTAGACTAGCCTCTTTCCCCCATTATTTTCGCAGGTTTTGTATTTCAAGATGCATCTCTTCCAACTATCTGTGGATCTATTGTACTCCAAACTAGGCATCATCTCTTGGTGCAGCCTCTAGTTTCATAGCAATTTCCAAGGCTTTCGCTTGCGTTTCAATCGCCTGTTGACCCATAGGTCCGTGTAGGTGAGGTAGCAGCATAGAGATAAACCATTCCTTGTGTTGTATATCATCATACAAGAATTCTCCATCTCTGATAACTTTTTTTAACCACTGATCAGCTTCCCATACATACTCATTAGGTCCTTGTTTAAAGTCTTTTAGGTTAGTTACCAGCTGCGAGTAGGACTTAGGCTTCCGGAACTGCTATTTTATAGCTATCTTAATCTCATGAATAGATGGATTTGCATGCTGCCCTAAATATCCCATATACCAATCCAAGGCCTGTCCTTTAAAGGCGAGGATATTTGCACTCTCTTTACAACATTGGTAGCCACATTTTGCGCAGTCCATACTGTTGGGGCCCTAGTTTTGAAATTATATAGTTTTGTGTTGTGGAGAACATGTGGCAGAATGCAACCACAATAGACAGAGAGTTGTCATGGTTGTGGAGATCTGAAGAGCAGGTGGTGCAGTTGTTGCAGAAGTAGGCACAAATGGCAGAGGGAAGTGATAGAAGACAATCAGTGGAATTCCCAATAATCAGGGAAAAGCAGTAAAAAACCAAGCGAAAAGGAAGGGAGGACTGTCATTCGTGTTGGCAACGGAACAAATAGGCAGCCAGCCAGTGGAGAAAGAAGGGTTGCTCAGTAGAGCTCAGGGAGCAGGAGCCATAGGAGAGCTCTGTTCATGTTGTGTTGTTGTGTTCTCTGTCTCTCTATCATTGTTCTATTCTGTATCATGTGATGCAATTGTAATCAGTTCTGCCATGAACGCTCTGAGGAGCATTGTAATTGTCTTTTGTTGTTAATGAAATAATTTCTAATATAAGGTTATTGTTCTAAGTTCTTTCTTGTGTTATAGTTTAGTGGAACATGCGTCTATTTTAAATTTTTGGTTAATAATCTGATCATGTACATGAGTATTTTTATCTGTCTTGTATTTACACCTCCTCGAAGTACTTAGTTCTATATGGGTTATGCACCTGCCATGCTCGATTGATATCTGATTTGACCCCAACCTTAGTAAGTTCGTGGCATGCCTCGGATGAGACTCTCTATTCCTCAAAGCAGGGTGAAAAGGCAGGAGTTTTGCTAGACTACTGCGGAAACCCTTGTTGGCCTCCCTCCTGAACCTGGGTCTCGGCCATGAGACCTATTTTCTTGCCAACAAATGGTTCCATTGTTGGTGCCCAAAATCTCATTCTGGAGTTATATCATGGTATCATGGATCTTCGAGAAAAAAATACGAAAGTGGTGGGATAACCACCTAGATCAGTTCATAGCTCAGCAAGTGGAAGTGACATAGCAAAAAGAGAAAATTGTTAAGAACCAGATTCTATTCTTTGAATTTACCAGTGATATCTATGAGATCTTCTGGGGGAATTTTTCCTAAGATCTCTACAACTGGTTGCGGAGACTACAGACCAAGACAGTCCCGAGAGGCTTGCGGAGATTTTTTCGTAAGTGGGTACATAGATTTGGTAGCACTCAATCGGTTAGATAGTGATTTGACCCGAGTGTTACACAGTAATTTGTCACCATCCCTGCAATTCCCATATCACCCATTGGAGGGTCATTTATATGACCAATAAGCAGTGTCATGCCTTGCAAATACCATCATTGCATCCCTTTCCATGAGGACAACATTTCTTCTGTTGATCATTTCCTGAGCAGGCCCCTAAAAACACCTGTTTTTGCCTTGGCGCTGGTAGCCCGTTATGTACTCGCGCCAATGGGGGAAAATTAACACTGAGACCACGCCAATTGGTGCTCTGTCCCAGAAAATCACCCACACCAATCTGCTTTTGGAAAGTTTTTTAAAAAAAGAGGCGAAGTTTCGATTACAACAACTTCGTGGATGAGTCATCAGGAGTGGTTTCGCCTGAATAACCACGGCCTTCCTCCTTTGGCCTCTTGTTTCCACCTTATGGGGAACCTCCCAAGGGATAAGGCCTCCCTTCCACTATTGTAGGGATCCCAACCTCCTCCTCTCCTTTATAAATATAGCCTTCATCCATTAATGAAGGGGCTGAAGGGCTGAATGGCTGAATAGCTAGTTCCAAAGAGTTCCAGAATCTCCAAGTTCCCAAGAGCTTTTACATCCTTATGCTGCAAGAGCCTTCTTGATTCCCTTAAGGCCAAATCCAAGCAAGGATACTATTACCAACTATCTAGAGAGAGAGGCTTGTCCCATCCCTGACAGGCTTTATCAAGACATGTTGTGCTGACGACCCGCTAAAGGAGAGTGTTGCGTCGAAGCTATGGTTGTATTCTTCTTTTGACTCTTTAATGATAAGCGACTATTGGTTATGGTTCCACTCTTGTTCTTGATCATGTTCATGAGTTATGTCCTCTTTGACTGACATATAGTTGTATGTACTGGATTTTATGCTTGCGTTTGTGTTGTTTCTTGCATGTGCAGGTGTCCAATCACGGAGATCGTGAGGATTGTGATCTGCCAGGGCAAAGGAACGGGAGCACCACCTCTTATACAAACGACGGCGTTGGATTCTAGGTAAGCCTTCCTCGCAAGTCGGTTTATTTATGATTAGGAACCTGCACTGTAGCGTGTTCGATTGTTGCTAGACCCGATCTGGGCTAGTAGGGATCACCTCTGTCCGCAGAGGGGATTTACCTCCTCAACAATTTGGCGACTCCACTGGGGATTCAGCTTGTTGTTTGATTTTTAAGCTATAGACGGAGCCTGAAGTGCAGCCAGATAGCCTTCAAAACGATTTTTCTTGGCATTAGCAGAGTAGATCAACGCTGCTTTAGTCAATCTCCGGTTTGGTTTACGGACTGAACAACTTGGAGTATTGTCTTCTCTTTCCAGTCAACTTCTTGGCCTTGCTTGCTTGGTGAGATTTTTGGGCTGGTTCTTTTTGTGTTTGGATTTTGGTTCAGCCCCAGAGGATCAGATCTGACCTCTGTTTTTTCGAATTTTCACCTTTTCATAGTTGGCTTGATTGGCGCGAGTTTAGCCCTGACAGTCGCGCCATTTGGCGCAGTTTTCCAGTTCATCACTCATGCCATTCCCTGTCTGGCGCGGATTACAGCCAGACAGTCGCGCCATTTCCTGTAGGTGCTATGGTTTACCCTTGTTCGAAAGCTTCTTTTGGTCAGTACTTTGCTTCTGGGTTTGTTTTGGATTCAGCTTGAAGTGGTGAGTCTGGTCTTTGTTGGGAGAAATTATTTGTTTTTTCATTTCGAGCGTTGGCTTGCTTGTTGTGAAGGATCGCAACCCGCGCCAATTGGCCATTGGCGCTAGTTGTCAATGTGCAAGTCGCGCCAGTTGGCGCTAGTTGTCAATGTACAAGTCGAGCCAATTTCAGGGTGTGTGAAAATTGAGATTTTTTCCCTAAATCCTTCACCAGTGTGTCTTTCCCTTCCAGTCTTTTCCTTGTGTGAGCATAGATTACATTGCTCATTGTTTGGGATGTCTTCTTGCTATGATTTCTTGATGTAAAAGGGAATGAATGCCTTGTTTTGATCTCATGCTTTGGAAGTCCTCTTTGTGTTTTACCTCATATGTCTTGTCGCCTTTTGAGGGATTTCGTGACAAAGTGTTTGAAACAACGATTTCATTCTTAGTGTTTGTTTACATCTCTTTTGCATTCATCCTTCATTAAGAAGATTTGCGTTTATTTAGTTTTTGTCTCAAAGTGTTCTTTTTGTAAAATGCATTATATCACATTGCATTGAAAAGTATTTTTTGAGATCCATAATTGAACTTAGATTACATTGTTTAATGATTGAAAACTAGAAATCGCTTTGAGTGCATTCTATTTCATTGAAAGCATGCATTGAGTAGATTCTCATTTCATCGAAAAATGTATTGAGCGCATTCTTATCATTTGAAAAGGAAAAAGGAAATTGTGCATATATCACAATTGCATAGTTTTCGGAAAAAAAAAAGAGAATTTTGCATAGATTACATTGCATTATTCGCATCGTTGAATGTTTGAAATTACTTTTGGATAGTGAAATTCATCTAGTTTGGAAAATATTTCGTTTGCAGTGTTGTTTTATGTCGCATCATTGTTTGAAGCTCTTCCCTTAACTAGATAGCATTCATCGAATTGAAAAGTTTTCTTTTCTCATATAGCTGCATATAGGAGATTGTCATGTGACATATGGTAGGGCCTTGAAACTGAAACATAATTGAAGATCAACCATAAAATTTCCTCAATTTACCTAAGGAAGCATTGAAACATTAACGAATATTTAGAGGTCTAGGTTAGAGACGTGTTCCGGCGTCGTTAAACCTAGTAGTTGTCATTCGCCTCTTGGCTTTAGACAGCACTAGTACGGACTTGTGCTCCCCGTACCGTCGCGTATATAAAGGGAGACCCCTCTAGGTTTCAATCCTTTATCCACAGGAAGCCGAGTCTGCCGCCCTATACCTGTGATACACCGGACATAGCATTCGGGGAGATTGCCTGCACGTACGAAAAGTCCTTGGTTGATTTCTCTTTCATTTTGAAACCAAGGTGTATATTGCAGTTCACGGTTATTTGGTACACCCTTTGCCTAGCATTCCTGAGCAGTCGGTTTGATCTTTACTGCCTCCCTAAATTTGAAAAGATCATCAAGCGCTTGTCCTTTCACGCTTGTTTCCAATCTGAAATTGATAGAGTCACCTTTCGCCAGTTTCTCGACTCTTAAAAGATGAAACGATAGAGTTTTGTTTCAATGTTTTAAAAATTAACTGCCCACGAAATATTCCTGGTTAAAGTTAGTTTCCTTAGGGTGTTGTTCTGAAGATCGTTTCTGATGGCAACTTTTCCGGAGTTCACCAACCAAGGAATCCCCTCCGATGGGAATCCTGGTCCTTTTCCTCCTTTTGGAAATGTTGGTGCTCCTTACATGGCAACGTTGTCCCTTCCTGGGTTAACTGTTGGGTTTCCTGTTTGGTTGTTTTCAACCTCTGTGGTCCCAAATGTCCCGGCAACTGTTCAATCAGTTCCTCCACCTGAGCAACATCATGTTGATTCCAAGGTGGACCTCTCCCCTTCTTCACCTATTTCTGCATCCTCCTCTTCTAATTCGCCTGGCAAAAGTCTAGATTCGAGTAACTAGGTGGCTAAGAAGAAGAAGAAGAAGACAAAGAAGAAGAAGTTAGATAAAGGAGAGGCTAGCTCTGCGGCTATTGTGCCTAAGAAGTCTCCTCTTGATAAAACTTCCAACCCTCCACGGAAAGCCAAGTTCCCTTGCATGTTGTGTACGGGAGACCATCTTCTTCGAGACTGCCCTGGCATTCCCAAGGTGCTCGAAGTATGGTCCAACGGTCGCCCGCCGTTGCCTTTGGCTTCCGGGAGTCAGGTTGGGGGCAAATCTTCAACTGGTGTTGGTAAGGCTCCTAAGAAGCAGGGTAAGATTACCAATCCCTGTAAGTTGTGTGAAGGGCACCATGCCATTCACCTTTGTCCGTATATGGATGAAGCCAAACGAGTTTTGGACAACTCATCTGTTTCTGGAACATGCCTTCTGGCTGGGTACAAACAACTTTCTTTGAGTCCTCCACCAGTTGATCCTACCATCGGTCAAGATTCATCCTTGGTCGATCCCGCTCCTCTGGAAATTCAAATTCAGGAATCCATTCCCGACCAACCATTAGTCGTGGGATCGGTTGAGCTGGTCCCTTCTACGGTGCACCAGGTCTTTTCCGTGGAGAGTGGATCTCACACCCCTCAGGTTCTTCTTGTTTCTTCAGATTCCTCAGACTTGGAGAAATATTCTTCTGTCCCTATACCTCAAGAAGCTGCTCCTCCACTTCCCGTAATGGGGGTCCCGGAGGATTCCCCTCCCACCTTCGAGATGGAGGTCATGGAGGATGCTTCTTCTTCTTCCATAACACCAGGGGAAGACCATCTTGGTTCGATGGTAGCCCCTCCGAGTAGTTTGGTCGCTTCCTTTGATTGGAGTCAATTTGTGGGATACCGCCTTCCATCTTATTTTCCTTTCGAGATCACAGTACAGGCTTTTGGTCTGGTCGTACCCAGCACCATTATAGACGAAGGTGTGTCTGTTAGTATTTTATCCTCAACTACTTGGCAAGCTTTTGGCTCACCTCCGCTTGTGCCCGTTACATAGAATCTGTTGGCATTTAACAGAAGAACGAGTCAACCGTTAGGGATCCTTCCAAGGTTACTTGTTACTTTGGGAGGTAAAACCGTCCATATGGACATGATGGTTGTTCCAGGCCCCTTGGATTTCAATCTTCTCTTGGGGCGTGATTACACCTATGCCATGGGAGCGCTTGTCTCCTCCCTCTTTCGTGTGGTTTGCTTTCCACATGAAAGACGGATCGTGATCATTGATCAGCTTTCATTCTTTGGTCCTGATATGGCAGCTGGCCCACCATCATCCCTTCCTGGTTTTTATCCACCCGTTGTATTTGCCTCACCATAGGTCAACTATGTGGCTACCTACCCCGTGCCTGTGCTCAGTAATGGTGCTGTTGTGCATCAGGTGCTGGGGGCACTGGGTCCTGACTTCCAAGATGTTTTCCTTCCATCGGGAGTGGAACTCTTGGAAGCGATGACTTCTTGTTCATTATGATGAGGTCAGTCGGAGCAGATTTCGTTGTCTTTTGTCGAGCTCCTTAAAAAATGAAACAAGGTCATCGGAGCAGAGTTTCTTGTCTTGTGTCAAGCTCCTTAAAAAATGAAACAAGGTCGTCGGAGCAGAGTTCCTTGTCTTGTGTCAAGCTCCTTAAAAAATGAAACAAGGTTGTCGGAGCACAGTTCGTTGTCTTGTGTCAAGCTCCTTAAAAAATGAAACCAGGTTGTTGGAGCATAGTTCCTTGTCTTGTGCCAAGCTCCTTAAACCATGAAACAAGGTGTCCTGAGGATAGTTCTTTTAATGTGTCAACCTCGTTAAAACAATGAAACACGTTCCCGTTCAATTCAAGTCTTTGATAAGATCTCGTAAAATCCCAATCGAGTCTGTCTCTGGATCTCGTAACTTGAACCTTCACTCCATCTTCCTTTCATATGGATTGAAGCTTGGGGGGCATGTACCTCAAATTGAGTCACCATGTTGGGGGCATGCTTACTATTTCAAGCATAGTTTTTTTCCGTTTCAAGCTTGTGTAAAAATGAAACCGGTTTCAAGCATAGTTTATATTTGTTTCAAGCTTGTGTAAAAATGAAACCAACTTCAAGCAGAGTTTCCTGCTTTCAAGCTTGTGTAAAAATGAAACCTTTCCATTTTACCTCTTGTGATTGCTATTTTATCATCCTGTCTTTGCCAGATGAGCCTTGGTTTTCTCACTCCATCGTCACTATCTGCATGGCCGATCATATGCCTTCACTTGGTTGTTTTACCCATTCCTGAGGAACCGCTATGATGAGTGGTTTTGTCAGCCAGCCTCTTGACCTTTATTTTTTCCGAGCAGTTCCACCGTTACCGGAACCAGTAGCTACCCTTTATACCACTCGTTCCTCCAGGAGGAGTCATCTTTCAGCTCTTTTCTAACTCTCTAAACATGAAAAGATTACCGAGTCCCTTGTCGTTTCGATCTCGTTAAAGTGGACACGAAACGACATCTACCCAGTATACGTTTACCCCTTTTTCAGGCTGGGATAGATTATTTATGAAAAAGGAATACCCTAGCCTATCGCAACTAGGAGGTTTTCTCAGATATTTTTTTCTACCTTTTCGGGTCTGAGGAACTATTTACGAAAAGGGACCGTTGGAGTTTAATTTTCTGTTGTCTTTTCAAACTCTCTAAACATGAAAATACGCCGAGTTCTTCCTTTGTTAGACTCGTTAAACTTAAATGGCATCGGAAATCGTCAATCATGACATTATTCGAGTTTTTCCTTCCTAGGGCTCGTTAAATGTACTAGGATGGATTCGTCCGAAGGACAGACTTATATGACAAGCATATGGTATCCTCTTCAAGCTTGTGTAAAAATAAAGAGGTACCCGCCGGAAATGGTGGGGAAAAAATGGAACCAACATCATTGTCGTGTCGGCAGTATGTCGCTCTTGAACATGGCACTTGTCTACATTCGTGTCGGGTTGGGGAAATCTCATCTCGTTTTTCACTTGCCTCCATGGGTTTGGGTGATCCCTTTTGACCTCTCATCTTCTCTTTGCCTCGTCACCATGACCTCTGATATTTTGATGTCAAATACTGCCAAATCCACTGTCGTGCCGTCAATATGTTCAAGAGAAGTTGACCTCTGCAAGCATCAACCTCCCTCTGATTCTCATTTGATCATGATTCACAAAAAACATCATGTTCCTCTGTCTCCTGTCGATGATGTGGGAAACACTATGGCCCACCTTCGATCAAGGTCACTTCCTGTCGACTTCAGCTCATTATCCAGGAAGATGAACTAGAGACTCCCTTCTGGTACCTTGGAGCCTGCATGCCTCAATGGCAGGTTCTTCGCATTCGACGCAAGGTTTTCATCATTGGCCTCCAATCGAGTGATTCTACGGGTGTTCGACACCAGCTCATTGATTCACATGCCGTAGATTGTACCTATGGTACCTTGAGGGCCATTGTCATTATTGGTGGTACCTCTCGCGTCTGTTAACAGCTTTCATCATTGGCTGGTAATCAGACGATGTTCTTGCATGTTCGACTTCAGCTCACATATTCGCATGCTTGAACTTGTACTTTGTTCGGGTCGAGATGGAGCGCGAGACCCTGGATTATGTCTGTTGTAATCCAGGCTACGATATTGTGGATTATTATGATTATTTACATGACTCACTGATTGGATGGCTGCGACCATACCTGAGTCTATTTATCGATCTTCATTGGATGGCTGTGTCCATGCCTTGGATCTAGATTATTGTACACTCTGTTATGGATGGCTGCGCCCATACCACGCATATATATCATGTATCTGAGACATCAGTTGTACTTCGCTCCGCAGGTTTTCCGATGGCGGTGTTTTCAGTCAGCATGTTCTCGTAAAGCATTTCACCCCTCTCTCTCTTTCGGGCCTCATGCTTTAGGGGGCATCTGTTACACAGTAATTTGTCACCGTCCCTGCAATCCCCATCTCGCCCATTGGAGGGTCATTTTTGTGACAACAAACGTGTCATGCCTTTTAAATACCATCATTGCATCCCCTTTCCCATAGGGACATGTTCTTTGTTGATGTTTCACAATGGAACCCACAAAAACACATGTTTTTTCCTTGGCGCTGGTAGCCCGTTATGTACTCGCGCCAATGGGGGAAAATTAACACTGAGCCCGCGCGAATTGGCACTCTGTCCTAGTTAAGCACCTGCGCCAATCTACTTTTGGAAATTTTTTTAAAAAAAGAGGTAAATTTTCGATTACAACAACTTCGTGGATGAGTCATTAGGAGTGGTTTCGCCTGAATAACCACGGCCTTCCTCCTTTGGCCTCTTGTTTCCACCTTATGGGGAACCTCCCAAGGGATAAGGCCTCCCTTCCACTATTTTAGGGATCCCAACCTCCTCCTATCCTCTATAAATATAGCCTTCATCCATTGATGAAGGGGCTAAAGGGTTGAATGGCTGAATAGCTAGTTCTAGAATCTCCAAGTTCCCAAGAGCTTTTACATCCTTATGCTGCAAGAGCCTTCTTGATTCCCTTAAGGCCAAATCTAAGCAAGGAGACTATTTTCAAGTATCCAGAGAGAGAGGCTTGTCCCATCCCTGACAGGCTTTATCGAGACATGTTGTGCTGACGACCCGCTAAAGGAGAGTGCTGCGTCGAAGCTATGGTTGTATTCTTCTTTTGACTCCTTAATGATAAGCGATTATCGGTTATGGTTCCACTCTTGTTCTTGATCATGTTCATGATTTATGTCCTCTTTTACTGACATATAGTTGTATGTACTGGATTTTATGCTTGCATTTGTGTTGTTTCTTGCATGTGCAGGTGTCCGATCACGGAGATCGTGAGGATTGTGATCTGCCAGGGCAAAGGAACGGGAGCACCACCTCTTCTAAAAACGACAGCGTTGGATTCCAGGTAAGCCTTCCTCGCAAGTCGGTTTATTTACGATTAGGAACCTGCACTGTAGCGTGTTCGATTGTTGCTAGACCCGATTTGGGCTAGTAGGGATCGCCTTTGTCCACAGAGGGGATTTACCTCCTCAACACCGAGCTATAAATTTCTAGGTGCAATCTACCTTAGAAGGATACATAGTAGAGTTCGCAGTTGAATGCTACCAGTCTTTCTCGAAAGCTGAGGACATATTTAGATCAGGGATGCGTGGAGAGTTGTTGAAGGAGATCCCCCTGTGGATCAAGGCTTTGATGGTGGACGAAGGATTGATGGAGTTCCAAAAGTCTGAGATGGAGACCTAAACCTCCAGTACTGGGGGAAGGAGCTGAGGGAGAGATGCTACAAGTACGTTGAAAAGGGGAATAGGGATATGGACGTCGAGACCTCTAGTAGGTTGAGGGAAAGACGAGCACATTGGAGGGCACAACCCACTGAGAAGTGGTGAGAAAGGGTGATGAAAGAATTGGAAAGACACGAAAGGAAGATAAAATACAAGGAAGAGGCACCTCAGACGACGAAGGAGATGTAAGGTCAGATGGGTTCCCAGGATATAGGGGGGACCACCAAGGAAGTGTGGCAGGTGTATGGGAGCCCAGCCCAAGCAGATAAGGGAAAGGAGTATGACGGAAATGATGCGTGCCCCAAGGAGACGTCCAATGTGGAGTTTCATGTTGCAATGGAGCAGCTATTCTGAGAAGGGCCGACACCCATAATCCCAGGTAACTCTATTCCCCAAAGTTCAAGTAGCTCTAGTCCTGACCTTCCCCTGGTATTCTATTAGCCACTAGGTGAGATTTTTGTTAAGTTACTAGAATTGAGTAAGTTGAATAGTGTTTCGTCCACAGCAGTAATACACACTAGCAATAGTGCTAGTACTACCATTTCACAACTAGGAGTCAGGGGATTTGTTCTAGTAACCCCCACACAAGGAAGCATGGAAGGATCATTTACTTGGTACCCGGAGTTTTTTGGGAGGGGTAATGATGATGTGGAACAACATTGGCACCTCTGTGAAGCCATATGGAGGGCTCGAAAGACACCGAAGATAGGTAAGTCAGTAGAATTTCAAACTACTCTCAGGGAGAGAGCTCTACGCTGGTTTATAAAATGGTCCGAGACTCATCAGAACCCAACGTTAAATTATTTAAAGAGGGATTTCGTGAAGGAATTGAAATTACCCCAAACAGATTAGCAGGGTTTGTTAGAGATATGGGAGATCAAGCAGCAAGAAGGGGAAACTGCATGGGATCTAATGAGGAGATTCAAGGATGCGATTGGAAAGCTCAGCTATCGGATCAATCTGAACCATCAAAGGAATTTTTTTATCAAGGCTCTTCTCCCACTAACAAGAACCTCACTGACACAACAAAATATCGAGACGTTGCAAGATGCATTGGAGCAGGCTATGAAGATAGAGGCCATGGCGGGATATCAACAAGAATTTAAACGAGGAGCATGAGCTTAGGACCCTTCCATATTTGGACTACAACATCAAATAGTTAGTCTAACAGAGAAATTGAAATAAATTCAACCAATGCGCCCAACGAAGCCAAACGTATGTTGTACACACTATTTAATGGAAGGACACAAGGTAACTGAATGTCATCGGCTGTGGGGCTATAATGTGGGAACATTAGCGACAGGGGCACCGGGAGCTCCGCCAGTAGGAGGGGTTGTGCAGATAAACACCCGGGGGTTATATCCACCGCAACACCCGTACACGAGGTTCCCCACACAACAAAATTCAGTGACGACTATATTGAGAAATATGTAAAAGCATGGGTCATTCACCCCGCCTATGCCCCATATTATTGAAATAATCCAATGTTCTGAACAACATATATTGTGAGTTATTTGTGTCTACCACACATAGCATAGAGTAGTGTAGGGCTCTGGATGCCTTGAAAAAACGATTAGATAGGCCTTCATATAGAGTGAACGAGGCTCCCAAAGGATGAGGAGGAGGCATGAGAGGAGGCTGAGCGAGAGGAAGGGGACTAGTACGATGCTACAACTATGACCAAGAGGGCCACGTAGCTAAGGAATTTCCACTTCCTAGAAGACCCTAGTGCTCCTAGTGCAGGGTTAAAACATACACAACATAGGATTGCCCAGAGCTCATTAAAAGATGGGAAGAAAGAGCCAGAAAAAGAGGAACAAATATGGTAAATGTAGAGCCAAGAATAATAGAGGCTCAAGCCATGAAAAATGTGGCCATAGTGACGAGGGGAAGAAAAATAACCAGGGAATATGCACAAATGATGGGCTCGATAAAACGGGTAAGGCCAGCATCTCCAAAGCCAATGTTCAGGCTAGAAACATAGAAGCAATTCTTTCAAGAAGTAGCAGAAAGGTTTGCCCAGCTTGGGGGAAGCAAAGGATTTGAATTGCCACAAACCAAAGAAGATGATGAGAACCAAGCCAGTTCAGGTACTACAATTGAAGAATGGTTCCGTCTATTTCTAAAAATTGTTAACAATGCGCCTATGTTGGAACAATTAAAGCAGAACCTGGAAAGAGTAGTGCAGAAGGCCACAGAGCCAAGGGAGTCAACTGACACAACATAGAAATATATATGAAGAGTGAAGAGGAATAAGATAAGGAAATGCAAAGAGTTCCGGGTGAATACTCAAGTTGCGGGATTCCAAATTAAGGACACAATGCTTGATCTAGGGTCCGATGTAAATATCTTGCCGAGAAAAACATGGGAAGAATTGGGGAAGCCAAGGCTAACATACTCACCAATTCAACTCCGTATGGAAAACTAGTACTACATTGTGCCCATAGGCAGACTGGAGGAGGTCGAAGTCGACGTTGCGAGAGTAAAGACATACACGGACTTTGAGGTCATCGACATTATGGGAGACAAATATCCCTATCCAACATTACTGGGGATCAACTACACTTTTGAAAACTACGCAATAATAGATTTAAAGAAGGAACTGATGATCTTTGAGGATGGAGAGGTCAAAGTCACCCAGCCGCTTGACCCGTATCAAGGTCCCTGATACACAAAGTCTCTTGATAACATAGAATATGCTCAACTTCTTGACCATCTTTATCAAATGACCGCATGAAAAAGGGAAGATTACATCAACCCAATGGTGAGAGGATCTGTAAGTTGGAGAAGCATTCAAAGATCAGACTTGGGCTCAAAGATAGCTTGGGATGATTGGTAGCAAGGGGGATATGAGACCAACACAAGGATATGCACAACCACTAGAAGAATCAATTGGATCGGAACTAAGGTAAGAGATTACCCAAATTTATCCGATATGAGAGTTGTAAATACTTTCATTACCAAAATAGAAGATAAAGTACCATAGGATCGTAGGGTCCCACTCATGGATGTGACCTTACAATCCACATCTACAAGATGGTGGAGTAACCACCGAAACTCACTATCGCGATGGGACAGAGTTGTAGCAGCACTGAAAGCCAGGTTTAAAGAAGAAGAAGGACCAAAATGAACTCAAAAATTCTAGGGGGACTTAGACCCTAGAAAGAATTTGAAAGAGTGTGAAGATCAATGGAACATTGTAGGATACCCATAGGAGTTTTGGGTCGAAAATTTTATACACTCACTGGATGTGATTCCACAAGCCTAGTACCTAACGGAAGAGAGGAAAATGGGAACTAGCACTTGGGAAGAAGTTACAGGGAAATTTACATAGTGCTTCTTATTTTAAGGAAGAACAAAACCAGTCACCCAAGTGTTACAGGCCATTAAAAGGTTACTGTTCTTCCCAGAGAATCAAGAGGGGGATGAGCAACCACTTCTAAACCAAAGCATCTGGCAGTCGGTAACATGCAAAAAGATAAACAGTGAAATTGATGATGATGATCTAGAGGGACTTAGACATATGTACTTTGAAGAAAAAGAAGGGGAGCAGGATATTCAAGAAGACGAAAATTAAAGGAATTCATTTTCTACCACTCAAAACCAAGAAAATGAACATTGGGACCGAAGAAAAGCCCAAACTAGCATCAATCGGGGATTACTGGGATGCTAAGACGACCAAGGAAATATTCAGTCTGCTATAAGAATATGAGGACTTGTTCCAATCGTCCCTAGTAGACTTGAAAGGAATCAAAGGGGACCAAGGATAAATGCGTATAACTCTAAATCTCGATGCAAGACCAATCAAATACAAACCCTATAGGTTGAATCCAAGGGTGAAGGAAAAGGTTAAAGAAGAAAGTGAAGAAATGTTAAAGGCAGGGTTAATCTTCCCGGTGGAGGAAGCAGAATGGGTAAGTCCCATAGTCATACAAAGAAAAAAGGATAAGGTAGAAATCTGAGTCTGTGTTGACTATAGGAGCTTGAAAAATGCCTGTATACATGACCCATTCCCCACCCCGTTCAGTGACGAAGTCCTATAAAATGTTGCGGGGAACGAGGTGTATTATTTTACAGATGGGTTCTCAGGGTACCATCAGGTAAGGATAGCTGAGGAAGATAATAAAAATACAAATTTCACCACTGAATGGGGCTCCTTCGCATATCATGTAATTCCATTCAGTTTGAATAACGCACCAGCAGTTATTTTGCGCATTGTGATAGCAGCATTCCGCGACTACATCCACAAATTCCTAGAGGTTTATATGGACGATTGGACCATCTACAGCCTATTAAAATACCATGCAACGCTATTGAGAATTATGTTTTATAGGTGTAGACAAATACAGATATCATTGAGCCTAAAGAAGTGCATCTTTGCGATGTCGTTTGGAACATTGCTAGGACATGTTGTATGCAAACAAGGAGTTTGCGTGGATCCAACAAATGTAGCAATGATAATCAACATGGAGGCTCTAGAAACTGTGAAATATTTAAGGTCACTACTAGGCCATACAGGTTACTACAGGCGATTCATCCGCAACTACGCGAAGATAACAGCCCCATTGGAGAAGCTGTTGCAGAAATCAAAACATTTCAACAGGACAGAGAGTTGAGCGACGACCCTAAACACTTTGAAGGAAAAATCGGCGAGTGCACCGATATTGGTTCATCCGGATTGGGACAAGAAATTTCATGTCCATATCGATGCTTCGAGCATCGCACTCAGATTAGTTATAGCCCAACCAGGGGACACTACAGTTGATCACCCAGTGTACTTTTCAAGTCAGAAATTATCAACAACGGAATAGAACTACACCACGACAGAGCGGGAACCATTAGAAATGGTGTATTCCCTTCAAAAGTTCCGCCACTACCTGTTAGGAGGTATGTTCAAGTTTTTTACAGACCATTCAACTTTGAAGTACCTAGTAAACAAACCGGTCTTAGAAGGAAGAATATGCAGATGACTCCTACTCTTTCAGGAGTTCACCTTTGAGGTGATAGTCAAACCTGGGTGACTGAACGTGGGACCAGACCACCTATCAAGGCTCGAAAACGGAGAAAAAAAAGTATCTCTGGATGATCAGCTGCCAGATGCTGATCTTTTCAAAGTAGAAGCCATCCCAGAATGCCTAGATCAGATCGAAACCTACCTAACAACAGGATAGTGCCCAAAATAATATACCGCAGTACAGAAAAGACACCTAGTATTCGGAGTAGCAGAGTACCAGCTCATCGCAGGACACTTGTACAAGATGGTTCTGGAAAAAATCTTACAAATATGTGTCCTGGACCATGAGAGGGAAGTTGTAATATGGGAGTGTCACTCTAGAGTTGCGAGAGGACATGTAGGAGCTAAACCGACGACAAGGAAAGTATTGCATGTGGGCTTATGGTGGCCGATGGTACACATTGACAGTAAGGCATTCGTAAAGAAATTTGATGTTTTCCATAAGACGATACTTCCATTGCACAGAGACGAGCTTCCACTTCACCGGGTAAAAGCATTGAAACCATTTGAAAAATGGGCAGTTGATTTTATAGGCCCGATTGCACCTACTGCAAGACATTGACAGGCCTGGTATATCATCACAGCAACAAACTATATGAAAATATGGGCAGAGGCAATGCCAGTGAAGGATTGCACAGCCGAAACAGCAGCACGGTTCATATTTGAAAACATAATCAGTAGATTTGGCTCCCCGAAAAGTCTGACAAGTGATCAAGGTACAAATTTCATCAATGTTGCCATTAAATCCTTGTGCAAAAGCTTCATGGTACAACATCACAAGTGCAGCCCTTACCATCCACAAGCCAATGGCATGGTAGAGGCATTCAACAAAATCCTAGAGAAGGGCTTAAAAAAATTCTGTAACGCTCAACGAGACGACTGGGACGAACTTATACCAGCAACCTTGTGGGCATACAAAATGACTGTCAAGAGGCTCAATAACCAAGCGTCGTTCTAGCTGGTGTACGGGAGAGAAGTTGTAGTACCATCAGAGTTTTTCATACCCAGTATTCTAATCACAACCTCACTCCAGCTATCAGAGGAAGACTCACTAAAGGAAAGGTTACAAGAACTACAGGCACTGGAAGAAGATAGGTTTTTAGCATAATTCCACAAAACTGTCCAGAAGGAAAGACAAAAAGCATGGAACGACCTCCATATCAAGCAAAAAAATTTCAAGGTTGGCAAGAAAATTTTTACTCTATGACAGTAAGTACCATAATTTCCCAGGGAAATTGAAAATGCATTGGCTAGGACTGTACCATGTAATCGAAATCAAAGATTCAGGAGCAGTTCAGTTAGCACAACTGGACGGCCAGATACTACCAGGATGGGTGAATAGCGCACGCCTGAAACCCTACTATGAGTAAGTTCTGCATTTCATTTTAAATAACTCTCACAACCAAGACGAGTCAGTAGGGTAGATTAGACTAGATTATATAGAGTCAATAACTCTCTTGCACCCGAGAAGAGCTTAGATAGCATTCCCAATAAAGATATTTTGTATCACATGAAAAATTTAATGTTGTGTTGCCGAGACCGCAACACAACTGATTGTGGTCGGGGGGGGTAGTGTCTAGCGTGTCATCCACGTCAGAAGGAAAAGCGTGTCAAACATCATTCCATCATCATTACTCATAGTACCCATGTCAGTCTGTAGGATTACCGAGATTTGGAAAATAATTTCCATAATTAGCATCGTCCATACTGCAATAAATTTTCCATAATAAGCCATAGCCATCACCCATCACGTCTACCTGAACCTGAAGCCACATTCATCTTTGTCAGAACCCACCTCAGCCTGGTAACTAATCACACGATTATAGCCGCAGGGGAAGGCAGAGAAAATTAATTAGTTATGGGGTCTTATCAACCTCATGCATGCCGGTTACTTACATAACCTACATGAAAGAAAGCACGAGAATGTTGGAGAAGTCTGAGTTAGAACCAGAAACAACAAGCATAGCAAGGGAAACATCACCAGAGGAAGAGCAGGGAGGGTGTCCAGAAGCAAGAATTCATAAGGAAAGAGGAAAAAATCTACAACTATACCAGAGAAGATCTAAAATGACCAAGGTAGCGCTAGCAGTTGTTGAGCACGAACTCGATGAGAGGATTCAGAAGATGGAATCCCTGGTAGGAAAATATCATAGTGCCTCATTGATTGATACTGACCTAACAGACTCCTTCCAATTTCCAGCAATGAAGAAACAGGTTTACATGGAGAATTATGCAACAGAAGCGGGACAGGAAGCAGCAAGAATACTTCCAGAGTTCAGAGGTGTTCAACAGTCCACCATACTGAACCTAAAAAACCTGCCAATGTTTGGCACTACAGGAGCTGCAATGCAGTGCACCAAGTTTCTGCTGAGCAGAATTCATAATGGATCACTATGGATGGGAAGAGAAATCCCAATTCACGTGGAAGATATTCATACATTGACCGGGTTGTCGCAGGAAGGGAGAGATGTCTTCATGACTTTCCAAACTGTGTCCAAGAGAGAAAAGAAAGCAGGGGATGGTGACTACTACCAGAAGTATGACACCAAGAGAAGGGGAAAAGGAGCCAAGATAGACTTAATCAACAACCCAGTGATCAAGTTTTCCTGCTACTTGAGTGCAAGAAAAACGATGAGACACTACACCAAAGGGGAATGTAAACTAGATACTATCTCAGTTGCGGAACATTGTCTTTAGGGGGCACAACTGAATTGGTGTTCGTTTTTGCTTAATGAGTTGTTCGAATCATGTGAGGAAAACTATAGGAGGGCCACAGGATTCATCTACGGTTACCTTATAATGGCACTAGCCATGTGGAAATGGACATTTCTAGGAATCAGGCAACCTCTGGAAGTGGCAGCAGGGCAACCACTAGTAATGAAGTTGACACCTTGGAAAACATCAGGGGACCCCAACACTAAGGAGGTAAATGAGGAGGCATTCAAATTCTGGTATAGCCAGATGGTGGATGTCGCAATAAGCCAACAAAGGATTCCAAGGACCTTGCTAGACAGTTACGTCGCACAAGTATGGTTTGGGGTTAACCATAAGAAAACCTACATCCGGCCAGCATGTGTGATGGAATCGACCTTTAAGATGAGGCCGTTAAAATTTCAAATCAGTGAGTGGGCTTTTCATGCAGAAGTATGCTCAAGGGCAGGAGTAGCAATGGAGATCAGAAGTGGAGGCTATGTCTATTCATTTGATGGCATGCTACCGAATCCATGGCCAAAAGAGATAGCAAAGGAAGCGATGGCTTGGATGTCGCCACTATAGCTAACTCCAATCATCGAGAAGCTAAATACAAAGGTACAGAGCTTTAACCAGGTAGTCCAAACCTTAACGAGTGATTCTTCTATGTTTCCCACATTTACAAAATTTCAAGCCGTAAATGCTACATCCTCTTCCATCGCAGTCCCCCTAGTCACCACCATACCATTGAATCTGTTTAATTCACCACCGATAGCAACCACGGCTCTCGTCAGAAATAGTAAAGCCTCAAAGCCACCTGTAGCCGCACCCAAGGTCAAGAAGGAGAAAATCACAATGTCCATCCAAGTCGTTGATCTCACAAGGGAAGATCAAATGCAACTTATGGACACGGGGGTCCCAATCAGAGAAGAGCTAGTGACAGAGCCCCAGACAACTTGGGAGCTACCCCCAATAAACCCCTATTCTTTTCTAAATGTCCATTTATCACCTCCTCGCACTCACCAATCATCGGCCACCACCTCATTCACCTCTAGAGATCATCCATCCCACACACCCTCCACATTAGCCACCATATCTGACCCAGTCAGAGTAAAAACTAAAACAAACGGAGATGCCGAGGCATATGTTAAATCTGGTACAACAGTTGTACCCGAGGTTAACCAAACCCTAGTTGAACATGTTTCTTTCCAGGAACTTTTAAGCCGAGGAGAACCTTGTACCGAAGATACAACAACCCCAACTGAAGAGCTGAATCCATTTCAACACTCAAACTTGATACTTCAGCAAGTGCAGCCCAATATAAGCATGGGTAACCCCAGTAATCCACCGCATCAACCAACAACATCGTAGTCACCACAAGAGCATTCAAAAAATTCCATTGCAAGCGGTCAGCTGCTTCAAGAGTGCCAACCGAAACAAGATATCTCCAGAGCTGAAAGCGCGCAGACCTGGGGCACGACGCAATTATACAATTTCATCCAGCAGGCAGCACAATAGGCTGAAGGGCTTCACATGGAGCTTTAGCAGAGATTTGAGCAACAACAAGTACAAATTATCGCGCTTAATAAAGAGCACGAACAACTAAAGATAGAAAAGAGCTAACTACAGGGCCAACTAGACATGGTGACCAAGGTCTTCCAGGATCTTTGGCCCACGGTGACAACCCGCAACAATCAGATACTAGGTGACATAGCAGAAGATGATATAGTCATACGGTCCATTCACGTCTGAGTGGCCTGCTCGAACCTCAACCGAGAAAATAGGGAACTGAGGGAAGCATTGGAGACCGGCCCTGCGCTGCTAGACCCAACAGTCATTTATACAGAGAAGATACCAAAGCGATAGACACAGGTAGCCGGGATGCAGGAAGTTCTGAGTACTACAGAAAAGGAAGTGTATGACCTACTGAAGGGTCTGCATGAATGGTCAACCTCCATCACCTTGAAGTCACAGACAGTTTCAGAAAAACTACAATAGATATCAAAAGAGATTCAGGAAGCCGCAGACCCAGACGGTCTCGACCAACTATACACCCAAGCGGAGGAGATGGAATTCCATATACAACAAATTGAAGAGCATTCAACAACAGCCAAGCAAGCCCTTCGAGAGTTCAGGCAGCCGGTGAAGACCACTGCATAAGAAATGCAGCAAATAGCCATAGAGGCCAACATTCACATCAATAACGTCTTCGGTAGTCTACTGGTCGTCGCAGGAGAGAAGGAAACCGCCCAGGTCACAACCGAAATGGACTTGCTCATTCAGGGATGGAAACAGACCATTTCTAGCTTCTGAGAGATAAAATCATCCGCACTCTCAAAGGTCCCAGAGTTGGGGCTCTTGTCTGGACACATAGAAGAAAGGGAGTAGAGAGAATCAGAGACAAGCGGACCTATGGAGACTGAGGCGGCAAGAAACAATTGACTTAAGACGAGTCAATAAGATGTGGTTGGGGCCTGTTGGGGTCCTTGTTTTGAAATTAAATATTTTTTTGTTGCGGAGAACATGTGGCAGAATGCAACCACGGTAGACAGAGAGCTGTCACAGTTGCGTAGATCTGAAGAGCAGGTGGCGTGGCTGTTGTGGAAGCAGGCATAGATGGCAGAGGGAAGCGGCAGAAGACAATCAGTGGAATTCCCAATAATCAGGGAAAAGTAGTAAACAGCTGAGCGGAACGGAAGAGAGAACTGTCAGCCGCGCTGGCAATGGAACAAATAGGAAGCCATCCAGCAGAGAAATAAGGTTGGCTCAGTAGAGATCAGGGAGCAGGAGCTGTAGGAGAGCTCTGTTCATGTTGTGTTGTTTTGTTCTCTCTCTCTCTATCATTGTTTTGTTCTGTATTATGTGATGGATTGTAATCAGTTCTACCAGGAATGCTCTGAGGAGCATTGTAATTTATTTTTCTGTTAATGCAATACTTTCTAATATAAGGATAATGTTCTAAGTTTTGTCCTATGTTATGGTTTAGTGGAACATGGGCTATTTTAAATTTTTGGTTAATAGTCTAATCATGTGCATGAGTATTGTTACCTGTCTTGTATTTACACTTCCTAGAAGTACTTAGTTCTATATGGGTTATTCACCTGCCATGCTTAATTGATATCTGATCTGACTCCAACCTTAGTAAGATCGTGGCATGCCTCGGGTGAGACTCTCTGTTCCTCGGAGCAAGGTGAAAATGCCGACGTTGTGCTAGACTACTGCGGAAACCCTTGTTGGCCTCCCTCCTAAACCTAGGTCTCGGCCCTGAGACCTCTTTTCTTGCCAACACATACTGATTCTTCTACAAACCAAAATCAGTCCATATCTTCATCCCCTACACCCCTGAAAGTGGGTAGCTTCATATGGGTGGCCATATCTTCTTCTGGTGGTGGTGGAGGTGTGGGTGAGTTCTTGCCCTCATGCTGACTTGAAGGTGGTGTAGCTGGAGGACTATTTATTTTGTGTGTAGCCTGTTAGCCACCCATAAATTCTGTCATATCAGGTGGTGGCTAAATGATGTTGGATATCCTTCAAGAAACAATTTCATTGCTAAAATTGCTGATACTTAAAGTCTTTTGATAATATCCTATCCTTTGGATAATCGTCACTGTTGTTTCCCTTCAGAACTCAGAAATCTCGCTGATTTCCAAGCCAGAATACTGCTGCAAGCACCATTTCCCTTTTCCCCTTTTCCAAAACTAACCTCATTTTCTATCCCTATATTTCCCATGAAAATCCCTCATTTTCATTTTTTTCCCATTTCCCCTTCATCAAAATCCCTTTTATAAGGTTTAAAGACTCCTTCTTTACCTTATCGGAACCCTCAGACTCCCTTGAAAACCATTGAAAATTCATAAAAATCATATGTTTTATGTATTGTGGACTTAAGCCCCTTCGAGCTAAGTCTTAAACCCATTCCTCCATAAACCCCCAGTCATTTCACCCTTCATATAACCTTCAGTCCCACAGTCGGGCACCAAGCCGTTTCGTAAATAATATTTTAAACCTTGGTTTATATTAAAAAATCGTTGGTTTTATTATTTTATTAAATTTCCGCCGGTTCAAATTCAAATTAATCTCCACCGTCGATCTGATCTGCAGATCGACGGAGCGGAGTCTGTCCTCCTGGTGGTCCCCGCCATCCACTAACCCATTCCAAAAACTGCGCAGTATTCATCGCATCGCCTTTGGGCGAGGGCGGTTTTTTCCCGATCGCCAGCCATTCCACTCATTGGTTGACACGTGTCCCGGGCACTGTTCATAAAACCGTCATCCATCGCGCATTAACGTTCGGACGTGGATGTCGCACGATATTGGCATCCACCGTCCGATCTAGGGTGGGCCATCCAACGACTATCGCTCACCGAAGATGCCCGACAGTTAACCGGGCTATGGCGTGGCATTCAATAAATCTCCGTCGTTGATCTGATCTACAGATCGACAGTCCATATTTCATCTCCCTGTTTCGATCGCCCAGTCAAAGTTTTCCACTTTGACTTTCCATTTTCCGCTCCCAACCGTCGATCTCTGCGCGATCAACGGCTCAGATTTAAATTATTCTTCCACCTTCCTTTTGTTTTCTCCCGATCAATCTCGACCGTTGGATGATGCCATCCAATGGCCACACTTCCTCCACATGCCTTCTGCAGCAATTAACCTATATATGCATGATTTTTTAATATTTGTTTGTATTTTGTAGGGTTTAAATGGTTTTCTCGCCATTTTTTGAAGAAAATTCGAGGGTAGAGGATGAAGATCTTCCTGCCTTCGATTCATCAAAGAAAATCATCACAGGGTGTTAAAAACACGTTTTCATCAGTGTTTCTTCAAACATTGATGCCACATAACCCTGCGCAGCCCTACATATCAGAAAAACCATGAATCGCGCACAGTCAGAGAGTATCAGTGACAAAGACCCAAATTTATCAGAACAGAGGATTAAAGGACAAATTTTGCGGGGATTACAGCTAAGAATGTTTATCAAAAGCCTAATCCCCGATTTGAAACACAGTTTAAAGAAAATCTGAAGTGTTTTATCAACAAGAAACCCTCCACCGCCACAAATTGAGGTAAATTGATCCCTCTAGCTACCACGACGCCACCTGTGCCTCAAAGTATTCAATCAGAGGCCGAATTTATTGATCGGGGTCAGATATTTGTCTCAAAACGCAGCCAAAGAGGAAACTCTACCAAGGAAGTTAATGGCAAACATCTGCAAAGTTACTTCGATGCCACACAGAGCCTCAAAGGTCAACAAAATCTCCCACCGAGCTTAAAACTTTATGTAAATCATTTAATACAGAGGATATGTATGTAAGTTTCTTCATTGAGCCCCTCAAAGGCCAAGAAGCCATTAAGTTTGTATTAATTGTAATTGGAGATTTTTTATTAGATCTCACCTCCTCATTCTTCTATATATACTTCTGTAGAAGATGAGTGAGGGGTTGGTTGTTGTTTGATCAGCAGTTGTAATACTAAAATTATCTGAAATAAATACATTGTCCATTGAAGTTGAAGAAGAAACTGAAGTCTTGGAAACCTTGATGATTTTGTTGCATGCTTGTTCTTGAGAAGGCTCTATCATTGGATCCATGAGCTTGGCTGTTGGTGAAGTATTCTGAACTGTTTTATGTTTTCCTTTGTTTTCATTATGTTCCATAATCTCTTACTACAGTAGGATAGAAAGTATTAGGCTAAGAAATGACTCTTGGAAGCACCTTAGACCTGTTCATCCTTCACTGTTTCATGTTTTCTTCTGCTGAAGTATTTTAGAGTCTTTAATCTCTCTCTTTAATCTTCATGCTTGTTTATTTCCTTAATAGTTCAAACAGTTGGTTTCAACATGATTTATGGTTCTCCCTGCTTGTCTGCTGCCACTTAAAAACTGTTATTGAAGTCTCCCTTTGAAGTTCTTTGCTTACAGTGAATCAAAGAGGTCTATTTTGATCTTGCCCTTTGTTTTCACTTAAAAATTTGGCTCAAGGGTCGTTATAGTTATGATCATAGATGTTTTTAGGTGTTCCCTCTTCTATGACTGCAATTATCAGTGAATATTTTATGTTTTCTAAGTCATTTAAAATAAAATCTTTGAGGAAATAGGGTGTTCCCCGAATCTTAGATTTCATTTTAAAAGTTGTTTTGAAATCATTATTTTCCTAAAGGTGTGATTTGTAGAATTTATGGTTAGCCCTGTCTATCAAAGAACTCTTTATTGTTCAAAATATGCTTTCGAATTCCCTTTGTTGAGAATTAAACCTCTCTTTCCAAATCATTAATGTTCATATCATTCCAAAAACAAAAGGATCCTGTGGCCAAGTTAGATTTGCCCTTTGATATCCCATATCCATTGATGAGTATGTTATGACCTCTTTTTGACTCCATTGCCCAATGAACTAGATTGTTAATATGAATCCTTTGCCGAAGTGTACGAAAAAAGACCACTTTAGCTACGCATAACTAATAGCCCTAACATCAAATATGGCTGCCAATTTCTTCAGATATGTAGTTAGTTGATCAAGACAAGAGCTGCAAAAACTAGATCTATACATAGAAAGACATTAAGCAGTAAAAAGAAGGTTTTGCTCCATATATCCAATAGACAAGACAAGAACAATTTTTGAAAGAATTTTTTGTATTAAGGGCACCTGGGAGGAAAACAAGAAGATGTTTCCAATTCTCCTCAATGGGATGGGTTCTTGGAAGTCCTCAGCACTTCGGATCTAGCATTTCTCTCTCCTGTTGGTGTAGAAAACCCAGACAAAGATAGAACTCAAAGGGAGCTCACACAGCAAATAATGGAAAATATGACAATGATAATGGCTCAAAGTCGGACCAAGAGTTTAGATCCAGAGTGATCTAATAGGCAACAAAAGGTGAAGAATGGTAGGAAAAACCCTCCTATTTATAACAAAATATTGGGTCATTCTAGATCTTGGTGCATGATTAAAATAACATTAACCAAATCTAGATCCACCTTTTATGGAATATTTAATTATATTTGTTGGAGGGAAAAAGTATTTGACTTAGGTCAAATCCCTTTATTTGTGAATAATAAATAAATAAATGATGTATTTATCATTTTAAGGAGGTGGTTAAAAGATAATCAAATAAATAATGATTTATTTAATTATTTATGGGTGATTTAGTCATATTTAACAAGGAATATTATTTAAATAAGGTTTAAATCATTATTCCTAGAAAATAATAAGATAAATAAAGATTTATCTAATTAATTTCTTTGTTTTGGGTTAAACATGACCAGGAAAATCAAACAAATATAGGTTTGTTTAATATTTCATTTTGGGGTTTCCTGTTTAGACCATAAACAACCTAATAAATGTGTTTTATTAAGTTATTTTACATAGTGAAGGCAACTTTACTTAGGGTAAAATTGGTCTTACATGGTGTACTTGGGTCCATCTAACGATAGTAGGTTAGATGACCAAAAAATGGTGTAACATATTGCCCCTCAGCGTGCGAGTGTTAGGAGCAAATCGTATGACCGATGTACGTTGTAAGAACTCAATCACCAGACATCAAAAGGGAAGTCAGAGAGAGAAATGTAAGGTAGACTAATGTGTTGAAGAACTAGACCCTGAGGAGACGAGACTTACAGGTGCAACAAGTCTCTTTTTATGAGAGGGTACCTGTGCTAAAGGCGGCGGGGGAGGCATACCTATGCCCGCCGAGAAAAAGTAAAAAATAATAGTGTGTCCAGTAAACAAGGGACCGAACCATAAAGTACAACCGACATAAACATGAGCTATATATAAATACAATGAGGGATCCCACATACATGTTGTGCCTGGGATAACAGCCAGGACTTATACAATAATATCTGAGTACATGAGATACAAATACAACCCAAACGCCCCCTGAAAATGGGGGAGGGCTCACGAAATCTGACTGATACATGCAAATCGAAGAGGCGCTGCAAGCGGTTAAGGCTGACATCATCAAATATATGGAGCTGCATCAAAGGCTGGAATGAAGAGGTCATCCGGGCATGTGGGGGGCTACCTACAGGGCCACCCCCTCATGAGGGCTGAGACATCTCACACACACCCAGGAATCACCAAGAGCTACTGCTGCATCACTAAACCATCAAGTATACGGATCTCGATCATGCTGAAAGGAGCTGGAGCTGAGAAACAATCAAGTCAAAGGGTAATGAGAAAACCCTTTTCCTGATCCAAGGTACCGAACAAGAGTGGAAGCTGGAACCAAGGTACACCTCCTTCTAGACCGGTCTTCTTGAATGAATGAGTTGTTGTCGACAGAAGGAGGTCCGCCATAGGTGAGGCAATGAGAGATCCTCAACTAAGGCACGAGAGAAAATAGTAGAGCGACTGACAGACTAATACCGATGATGATGATGAAATGGAGGGGACTGAGTAGCGAATGGACGACTTCCCTTGTTAGAGCATAAAGGGCATGAATGACATGGCAGCGAATGACACAATATCATGAGGGATAGGGGACAGTGGGACTAAAGGCCATAATGTGCGACACAAGAGAGGGATCAAGCAATGAAGGATGGAGGACTATAGCGGGGTACAAAGGGACTCGGGATAGACTTCATGAATGCGATGATGACTCAACTTGGATGCTCTCAACAAGGGTGACTCGATGGTGCTACCACACAGAAAAGAGCCCATGGGGGACCCGAAAAACATGAGTACAAGATGATATCTCATGACGAAAATCGACACAAACAAAGACAAGTATGGAGGCAAAGTGGTGCCCCAAGGACAAGTGTTGTTAGTGAGGAAATTCAATTTTGGGGGGAGGTGAAGTGACCCATCTTGGACAAAATATGTCCTGGTGAAGTATCAAATAAGAAAAAACTAACAGATACCCATTTGAGGGCTCGGTGAGAGCTTTCCATCGGTGCAGACGGTTTTTCAAATGGAGCTACGGTATGGTCGTAGCAGGCGAAAGAAGAAACAAGGGTTCTCTTTTAATAAGGCAGTTTTCCCTCCAAATCCACACATTTGCTAGTGTTGCTGTGGTGAATGTAGAGAGGAGAGAAGGCCCTAAATCTTGTGGCGAGCGTAGCGGACAAACCAACTGTTGGAATCGAGATCCGTCAGTTGCAGGTAAGAGGCCTAACCTTACTCTTTCATTTTGATGGATTGAAAGTTCAGATTAGGGCTCAGAATCTCAGCATCAGACCCTCTTTCATCTCTACGGCCGGGTCGCACTTTTTGGGCCAAAAGCTGCGACCTGGGATGCAGGTTTTGAGCCAAAAACTGCGACCTGGCCTAGGATTGGGCATAAAAGTGCGACCTGGGGGATGAAGGGGATTTCAGTGCTGTGTTAGGGCTGAGATTTGGGTTTTTGTGATTGGTTACAGTGTTCCCTATCGGTATACTAACAAAGATGATGTTTTTGTGCAGCTATGGCAGATATACGGGTCAACTGGAGAGAGAGAGACCTGGGCACATTACAGACAGAGATCCAGACAGATCAGGGTGTCCGTCATGTATTGGCTAGGTTTGGGGTTCTAAAGTTTTTGGAGAACCCTTTGATGAGAGCTGGGGAGCCCTTGTTGGCCTGGATTGTCAGTTATTGGGATCTAGATCATGAGGTCTTTATAGTGCAGGGGCATAGGATCGAATTGATAGTCCAGGACCTATATTTCCTGACTGGTCTCCCGCCACTTGGGATGGTGGGAAATACGCAGCCAGTGTTATTGTGGGGGTGGAACATCATGGAGTTTGTGGAGTGACATTGTCGACCGGGTCTCCAAGTCAAAGGGACTCGAATATCAATCGGGGACTTAGAGAGATTAGAGACCCGTGCAGTGGCCGCAGTGGTGCTGCGGATCCTGGGCAACCAGGCATTCCATCACATCACTGGAGGGCAGATGATTATTGTGGAGAGTGTGTTGAGTGGGACCTACTATGGGTGGGCCCAAATGATGTTGGTGTCGTTAAAACAACAGCTGTCGCTGTGCAAGTGGCAAGTGAACCACAATTGCTCGTATGGGACTTTATTGTGTTCCTTCCTTTTTGAGAAGATCCTGACCTTATGACCTCATATACAGCTCCCAGATGGGGGCCCAAGAGAGCCCAGGATGTGCCGGTGGGGGCGGATACTGTGCAGAGGAGGAGGAGGGGCGGTCGGATGAGTGTTTCGACCTGAGTTCTTTGCCCATTGGGATCAGATGTCGTTATACATAGAAGACTATCCCTATATTGGGATGAGTTATTGTGGGGATCCGGACCTACCACTTCCGCCTAGTCGAGTATGGGGACCCGATGGTAAGTGATAAGTAACTATTCTTTTTTGGGCATGTTAAATTTAGTGAATAGTAGATAGGGTACTGATTCATGTACTTTTGGTATGCAGACATAGCTCCGATAAAACCGGCTGGATATATGGGACGACCGGCAGCATCTGGAGTTGCAGGTCCGAGTGGGTCGAGAGCAGCGCGTAATGAGGATGCGACCGCCCTTCTGGAGGACATCTGCCGTAGATGCGATAGGTTGCTGACCGGAGTGTCAGAGCACGGGTGGCAAGACTTAGATGACCAGTACATAGAGCCGTGTATTGGTCTACCCTCGGAATGGCGAGGTGTCATGCGGCGCATGGCGATGGCCGGTCAGGGGATACGTGATCTACAGGCTACAGGAGCAGAGCCATTGACTTGGGATCCACCAGATAGTGATTAGGTGTGGGGCATGTGGTTCCCCCTAGTGTGTATGTAGGGGCAGGTGGTGCCCCCAGTTTTGAGTTTTTTGTAACATGCTATGGGCATGTCATATGTATCAGAGTAGATGGACTCTTAAGACATGCTTTGCGACACATATTATGGATATGCATCTTTTTTAATGATTATGAATGTTATTGTCTTGTATAAAATGCATGTGATAAATGCCAATCTAGAACATGGTTTGCAATGTTATCTACATAGTGATTTTGTTCTCGAGGTACATGGGTAAAAGTTATGGTTTCAAACTCACGTATCAAGAGTTTCAATCGTAAATATCGTCTAAACAACACAGGATTATGCACACGATAGACACCATTTAGTTGCATGACAAGAAGTAGGGAATCTAAACGAACATGCAGATGGAGGATGCGATGAGAGAGGGCATCGACTAAGAGACCACACACTGCATCATATTCGGCCTGATTATTGGTGGCAGGACCAATGCAGACCCCATTGGAGAGGACAAGGGCATGCAAGGGGGTGAAAATGGCCCAGCCTGCTGAGGCTAGATTCTGGGAGTAATGAATTGCACCATCGGCGTAACCGATATAGGGTGTGGACGGGAGGTCCTGCAGAATGATGTTACAAGACAAAAAATGGGGGGAGGGGGAAAAAGGGTGGCAGCATGAGTGTATAGTAGACATCGAGCAGCCACTGCGGGAGGGAGCGTGATGGGCAGGATGGTTATGACACATATACAAACTAGACGGTGCTATATGAGGGCTATAGGAGGTATGGCTGGGACTCGGGCTGCGGAGGTCAACATGGAGACGAGTGGGGTTATCCCGTGTATGGGCGGGAAGGATGGGGTCATGGGTGGAAAAGGTTTCCAATGGGGCATCTGGACGGGAAAAGAGGGGATGACGAGTGGAAGGGAAAACACATGACGTAGCAAAGCTACCTAAATCATCCGTATAGGAAGGAAAGCTCACATACGGATCATTACGGGGAAGGATGGAAGAACAGAGAAACAAATGGTCAAATGATGTTGAGCCCAGGGTGGTCGCTGAAGGGGGATTGAGCGAAACAACAGGGGAGGATTCAAGGGGAATGTTCTCCAAGGGTCTCACAGAGGATGATAGGTAGAGGATGGTGGTAGTAGACTCCATCATCTAGACATCAGGGGGGGAATTTCAATGGGAGCGGGGGGATCCTCTATTGGGAAAAATACTGAGAGGGGGGCGTGAATCAGTATTTAGGGCATGCTCAAATTTTTTTACTTTTTCATGCTCTAAAACCCATACGCTACTTTACTTCATCAAACTCGCATATATACGCAGATAACCTTTACTAAACTCGCGTATGTGCAGAGATCTTAATATGAAATTAGTTCTTTACTTAGATCCTTGCATTTATTCATTCATCAGATGTTTATATAGCAACAGACATGTGCAGTAATAACAAAATAAATCATCACACATAAGCATCACACATGAACACCAGGATTTTAGGTGGAAACCCAAGTCGGGAGAAAACCACCGCTGTCGTTGCTCAGCCTTCAATATTTTATTATAAAGAAAACATCTTACAACTTATGTACTGGCGCAGACTCATACCAGTACGCAGGCACCCACCTACGCTCGTTTACCAGCCTCTCCTGGAAGGGAGATACGACCCCCTGCTCTCGTTTACCAGCCTCTCCTGGAAAGGAGCTACGACCCCCTAATCTCATTTACCAGCCTCACCTGGAAGGGAGCTACAACCCCCTGACTGAAGGCTACAACCCTCAGCACCACTGCAGACCACGTTTCATCAATTTTCACACTGGATCCAAAGCTTCGTTTAGAACACAACTTGCAGGCCACGTTTCATCATATTTTCATACTGGACCCACTCCACACATTTAAGCTCAATTATACATCAAAGCTAATACTTATCAATTCAGACAACCCAGATCTATAGAATACATCTTTAACAGATAGTAGTAACACAGCAGAACAGAATGGACATTTCATACTTCACACTTCAGCAAACCCTAGCTTTGCATACGCGCTTTCCTTTCACTGATCCCGTGTATATACGCGCCTCCATGCATATCAACCCGCATATACCTCTGCACATACTCCAGAACTAGTTTAACATTCCATATGCGCTTTCGCTGAATTAAACCCGCGTATATACGCACTTTCACTGTTACAAACTTGCGTATAGATCTTCAGACATTATAGGGCAGCATACTTCTTCAGATCATATTTACAGTTCAGATTTTACCCTTTACTTCAGATACATGTTCGCCTCATCTCAGATCTAAACATTCCATAAACAGATCTAGAAGATACAAATACATCTCAAATCTAGATTCACTTCTTCATCATTTTCTTCATAGGTGCATCTTAGATTCAGATCTATCATCAAACTGTTACCCTTTCCATTCAGTCATACTTCAGAGAGAAGTATCCATTCAAAACTTAGACTCATTCACCCCTTTGCACAATGAATTTCTTCTCCTTATATAGGTTTACCCTTTATCAATACCATGAGCCAAAACCACATTACTTTCGATGGTATTACTGGACGGGGTCACATAGACGAATCATTACTCAATACAATGGGTCAATACCATGGTGGTTACCCCTGGTTTTACATATTTAGAGCGCTTTTTCCCATACACGACTTGGCACGTTATTTCCCGCGTGCATACGCTACTTTGTCTAGACAAATCCGCGTATGCATTGAGACATACTCTTTTCATCATGTTCTAGCACATACTGACATTCCTTCCATCATTACCTTCTGTACTCATTGTTTATACATCAGATTTACATCATTTAACAAGTTCATCAAGACATATTCCATCAAGGACAACTTCATCAAGTAGGTTGCCATCATCTTCATCAAGTGGGTTGCCATCAAGGACAACACTCAACATCATATTGCCAACAATCTCCCCCTTTGGACTTGATGGCAACCATGATGGTGTTTGATCACCACAATAGATAGATACATTAAGAATACAATGACACCATGTCACTCTTGACACCATTATTTCTCTTTATTCAAACACCATGTCACTCTCCCCCATTAACATCAAGGGCAAAGGGCGGATCAAAACCAACACAAGGTTTTTTTCCTCATGTAGAGAGAAGAGCGCTGTAGATCTGATGTGCATTGAAGTTATCATGCTCCCCCTGAATTCATGCTGAAACTTCAATCATATTTTTCAATGAAGTATATGACTCTAAGAACTTTCCTATCACCAAGGACTCATACTTACATCAAAGATCCAACCAAGTGGATTTACATATGAGACTCAAGTACCCAACCAAGTGGGTTTACACATTTTGACTCAGCTACCCAACCAAGTGGTTTTACACATTTTGACTCAGCTACCCAACCAAGTGGGTTTACAAATTTTAACAAGTCCTTACATGACTGAATATTACTATTTTACATCATGGGTCTCAATCAAGACATTTTTATCAAATTACAAGTATGACTTTTTATGACCAATACCAGAAAGACCTCAAGAGAGAGATCATATTTCAGAATCATCATAATGCCAACAATGCATTATACTCAGCAAGACTAGTGCTCCCCCTGAAAATGTGCATCCAAACATCCTTTCCATATGTCCAAGGCTCCTCCTTAGCTTGTGCAGCAAGTCATCAGCAACAATCTCTGCATGATCTGTCCGGATCTCCGAATCATAAGACTTCCATCTCATCCATGTGTAAATAAGCAATCTGGGCTCATCCATAATCAATTCTCTTAACATCAATGCATACGCGACTGTGTCTGCTGAAGCTCACGTGTATACGCGACTTTAGTTCACCGAACCTGCATATGGAAAGTGAAACACTGAAAATTTCACATTCCTTCATCTCCCCCTAAATTTGTACCACCTGTACCTGTCTTCTTCACATCAGATGTTCTGTCAGAAATAAACATAATCAGAATAACCAAACCAACCATGAGAATCATCATACATTGCTCCCCCTGTGACGATACATTACTAATCCCTATAATTTATCTCACATCACTTTTGCAGTCATTCAGAGAAGTAAGCTTTAGAAGTGGATGACTGTTGTAGGGTCAGTATTCCCTACGTTTCTGACCGGTCCTCCTTCTTTTTCCAAATTTTCTTGAACTTTCTAATTGGGTGCTGGAAGTTATCCAATTTCCCAGATCTGTTCATCCTGCATTCCTTTTCTACATGTTCATACTTGTTACAAGAATAACATCTTATATGACCAGAGAAATAAGCATAAGAATCATAATGTGTTTTTCTATTCTTCCTTCTATTGCAATCAGCTACTTTATGACCATACTTGTTGCATGAAAAAAAATATCCCTAGAAGAAACCAGAGTACCTTTCTGTGTAGAATCTGTTTTTTTGTGACTGAAACAATTTTCTTTTGCAATTTGCCGCAACATGCCCATAATTATGATATTTAAAACATTCAACATTATTGAATGATTTCCTTTGAGAATTCATGTTTGTTGGTTGACTTCTTGTTTCTTTGAACTCTTCAGGTTTTGCATTGACATTCTTTGAATCTTTAGCACTTCCTTGTGAGCTAGATTCTCCTTTAACAGTTTCATGAAAACCAAGACCAAGTTTAATAGCAGGAGACCTTTGATTACTAAGAATATTGTCCAAAATCTTAGTACTATCTTGAAACCTCAAGAGTTTATCCTTTTCTTCTAATTTACCTTTGAGAATGTTTACCTCAACCTCCAATTTTTGGCATTGCTTCATCATGCTTTCTTGTTCTTCAAAAGTTTGTAAGAGTTCTTCATTCTTCTTATTTGATGCTTCGAGATCTACTTTCAGAGAGATGACTTCTACTTCAAGTTCTTCATTCTTGTTGTTGGATATTTTTGGGTCTTCTTTGAGAGAGATGACTTCTGCTGCATTCTTCTTATTTGATTTTTCTAGATCTTCTTTGAGAGAGATGATTTCAACTTCAAGTCTTTCATTCTTCTTGTTTGAATCTTCCAGATCTTCTTTGAGGGAGACGATTTCTGCTTCAAGTCTTGCATTCTTCTTGTTTGATTTTTCAAGATCTGCATTTAGATCTTTGACTTCTGCTTCTATTCTTTTAATTCGATTGGATGCATAAGCATGAAACCTTTGATACTTGTCTATCTATCCATTCAGTATTTCTATCTATTATTTCATCCCTTTGTACATAGCTTCGCTTTTATTAATTGATCTTTGTTGATTTTCAATTTTCTTGATAGCTTCCTCTAGATCCAAAACTTTACTTTCACTATCTTCACCATTGCATGAACAGGAAAGTGAATCACAAGAACAACAATCAATACCTGTTTCATCTTCTTCATTTTCTGCTGCACATGTTTTCTGAGATATCTCCTTTTCAGTAGCCTTCTTCTTTTGCTTCCTTCCCATTGTGACGGATCTCCTTCAAGCGATCAAGCACGCGAGAAGGACCTCCTCGTGCAAGGGTTCGGAAAAATGCGAGAGAGTTTTGAGTAGATGAGTATTTAGGGCATACTCAAAACTTTTTACTTTTTCATGCTCTAAAACCCATACGCTACTTTACTTCATCAGACTCGTGTATATATGCGGATACCCTTTACTAAACTCGCGTATGTGCAGAGATCTTAATATGCAATTAGTTCTTTACTTAGATCCTTGCATTTATTCATTCATCAGATGTTTATATAGCAATAGACATGTGCAGTAATAATAGAATAAATCATCACACATAAGCATCACACATGAACACCAGGATTTTAGGTGGAAACCCAAGTCGAGAGAAAACCACCGCTGTCGTTGCTCAGCCTTCAATATTTTATTATAAAGAAAACATCTTACAACTTATGTACTGGCGCAGACTCATACCAGTACGCAGGCACCCACCTGCGCTCGTTTACTAGCCTCTCCTGGAAGGGAGCTACGACCCTCTTCTCTCGTTTACCAGCCTCTCTTGGAAGGGAGCTACGACCCCCTGATATCGTTTACCAGCCTCACCTGGAAGGGAGCTACAACCCCCTGACTGAAGGCTACAACCCTCAGCACCACTGCAGACCATGTTTCATCAATTTTCACACTGGATCCAAAGCTTCCTTTAGAACACAACTTGTAGGCCACGTTTCATCATATTTTCAGACTGGACCCACTCCACACATTTAAGCTAAATTATACATCAAAGATGATACTTATCAATTCAGACAACCCAGATCTATAGAATACATCTTTAACAGATAGTAGTAACACAGCAGAACAGAACAGACATTTCATACTTCACACTTCAGCAAACCCTAGCTTTGCATACGCACTTTCCTTTCACTGATCCCGCGTATATACGCACCTCCATGCATATCAACCCGCGTATACCTCTACACATTCTCCAGAACTAGTTTAACATTCCATGCGCGCTTTTGCTGAATTAAACCCGCGTATATACGTGCTTTCACTGTTACAAACTTGCGTATAGATCTTCAGACATTATAGGGAAGCATACTTCTTCAGATCATATTTACAGTTCGGATTTTACCCTTTACTTCAGATACATGTTCGCCTCATCTCAGATCTAAACATTCCATAAACAGATCTAGAAGATACAAATACATTTCAGATTTAGATTCACTTCTTCATCATTTTCTTCGTAGCTGCATCTCAGATTCAGATCTATCATCAAAATGTTACCCTTTCCATTCAATCATACTTCAGAGAGAAGTATCCATTCAAAACTCAGACTCATGCACCCCTTTGCACAATGAATTTCTTCTCCTTATATAGGTTTACCCTTTATCAATACCATGAGCTAAAACCACATTACTTTCGATGGTATTCCTGGACGGGGTCACATAGACGAATCATTACTCAATACAATGGGTCAATACCATGGTGGTTACCCCTGGTTTTACATATTTAGAGCGCTTTTTCCCATACGCGACTTGGCACATTATTTCCCGCGTGCATACGCTACTTCGTCTAGACAAATCCGCGTATGCCTTGAGACATACTCTTTTCATCATGTTCTGCACATACTGACATTCCTTCCATCATTACCTTCTGTACTCATTGTTTATACATCAGATTTACATCATTTAACAAGTTCATCAAGACATATTCCATCAAGGACAACTTCATCAAGTAGGTTGCCATCATCTTCATCAAGTGGGTTGCCATCAAGGACAACACTCAGCATCATATTACCAACATCCTCAAGTTGTCCTGAAGCATACTGCGCAAGTATGGGAGAGGCAGACTGATTTTGTTCAACCTCATACTCTCGAACTACTTCTAAAGAGGCGCGGTAATGCGTCAGGTGAGGAAAATGGTGGGAATAATGGCCATGGACACCGCACAAAGCACAGGGTTTGCTGGTGCGAATAGTTTTTGGGTTCTTGGTTACGAACGAGGACGAGAGAGAGGGGTCAGGGACCGTAGACTCAGGGAACGCGACTTTAACCATGGGTTGAATGCGGGGAAATTCGGGACAAGTATGGGTGGTGTGACCGACGACATCACACAAGGCACAAGGCTTTGCGGGCGGAGGAGGAACCGGGTCAGTCGGGGTGACTTTGTCTTTGGATGCCCCCTTGCGAGCTTTGCCTTTCTTTCCTGGAGCTGTCACCATAGGGGTAGGGTCCTGGGGAGGTGCAGGGGGCATGGTAGCAATGAAGGAAGCGAGGGGGACCTGTTGAACCGGTGTCAAATCAAGATAGGGTTTGGGGTGACCAGGAGGGGTAGCAGCTGGAGGGTTAAGGTACCAGACGGGTATACCCAGGGTCAGGTTAGGGAGAGAGAGGGTGGCCATGACGGGGACTAAATAGACTCCAGGAGGGGGAGCCAGGAAAGGTATCTGACCAACGGGGTAATGACCAGGAGGGACGGCTCCGAGATGGTTAAGGCCTGGGGGAACCGATCCCGGGGGATAAAGGGGTTCAGGGATACCAGCTGTAGGAGAAGGGCCAGAAGGATGAGGTCCACCTAGCAGAGATGAAGGGCTAGGAGCGGGTTGTGGTGGGCAAGGTTGAATCTAAGGTTGTTTACTAGCCGAAGCGGGTCGCTTAAGGGCAGCCCGAGACGATTGCATCATGCAAACATTCGATAAGGTGGGATCAGAGATATGAGGAGGAGGAAGACCATGGAAGGTTCCAAGCAAAGAGGAGTCTTTGTAGACGCGGAGAGACACCGGTCAAGGAATCGACGGTTTAGCTTATTCAAGCTACAGAAGAGATGGTCGTCTCCGGGAGGGCTCCGAGACGGTGGCTTATGATAAAGTCAAGCGGTCGATGGTGACTATCTTTCCATTGTGAGGGAAAAAGACATCTTGCAAAAAACCGCGGATGAGGACAATAGACATTGCATAGGTGTAGCTTCACCCCAAAGAGAATGTTATAGTCTAGAGGGGCGTTGATGACTTCAACGTCAACACGCTAGATCTTACCGGCAAGGGTGATAGGAAAGAGTTACGAAAAAGGCCAATGGGAATGTGGAGGTCATGGCAAGTCCCACGCTCGAAGGGTGATCGTGGAAGGGGGCCAGCTCGGGAGATCCGAGTTGCGCTCCAAACCCGGCATACATCACGTGTGGATGCCCCCTCATCAATTATACACCGAGAAACGTTGGCATTCTAGATTTTGACTTTGGGATTTGGAAGGCAATGGAAGCAGGAAGAGGAGGATGTTCCGATTGATGGGCATCGAAAAAAATCATTTGGTCATCGACAGGGGATCTACGAGCGCCCACGGAAGATAAAGCGGCAGCCTTCTTTTGGGAAGGGACACGACCCGAGTGGAGTTCCAATGTGGAAATGGCAGCAGAGATTGCGCTAAATCATCTACTATGCTATATTCGAATGAGCATGACTTGACCAGTAGCGTTTTGGCGTAACGGTCATTTAGGGAATGCTTGTTATGAACCTCAACTTTGGGTTGAGGGATATGTAGGGACCATTGGATGTCGAAAGAGGCTCGTAGAACTCGAAGAAGGGGACTCGGGGGCAAAATGAGCGGAAAGGCTTGGGGGTATCATGGCGAGACCGAGTTTGAAGGTGAAGGTCGACTGCAGGGATGGATCAGGGAAATTCATCATGAGGATTTGGTAATCGGAGGAACCGGAAGGGGGAAGGTTGAGTGGCGACCACTCGTCCATCGAGTGGTTGGGTAGCCACGAATCCTTGTTGAGGGAAAGGATCCGTAAACACAAATTTGGTTGAGTAGTGGTCACATTAGGGGGAGCACGAGGGGAGGCATGTTGTCCTCGCAATGTGGCTTTAGACTCCCACATCTACTGCATCTGTGGTAAGAGGGGAAAATCGTGGGTGTAATGACCGTAAACACCGCAACACGAACAAGGCTTATTTATGCGAAGAGGCCCTGTCCGCTTGGGCTCGGTGCCATGTTCGTCGGTTAGACATGTTAGGGTCAAGACCTTGAGGATTGGGTCCACGAGTACCCAGGGGGCGAGATTGATTTTGATTGCCTCTCCGCCTTCTTTGAGAAGGGGGATTAGTCGCGCCTGGCCGTGCAGAACTTTCCCGGGAGGGGGTCGTAGGTACTGCGTAAGGGGGCGAGGAGGCAAGCGAGGTGGAAGCGTAAATGCCGGAGGAGCGGGCGCTGCCAGTGCCGCAGATAAGGATAATGGTTAGGTTGGGCAACATTGAGGTAAGCGTGAGGTTGGGAAAAAGGATGAGGCATCGCCGTATCCTAGATACATGCTACACCTGGGAGGGGGAAAAGTGCTAGAGAGTGCGGCCCTTCCGAGAGGGAGACAATAGCCCATAGGAGGTTGAGCATACGGATGAGAAAGGGCTCCAACGATATCGCCGGCGAATGAGATGCTCCCCCAGGGGCGTTAGTGCCACCGGGCCCTAGGGGAGGTCAGTAAAGGATCGGTATAAACATAACCCTGGACCGAGCGTAGATCGGGTCATATTTCAAGGCTATTTGGAGGGCGGCTTCTTCGGTTTCGGAGGGAAATGGGAGGTGACATCTTTGCCGATGGGAGGTAAGAGAGTGCGAAGGAACCAGTCCATATAAACCCGATCTTCGAAGGGGGGGGCTCGACATAAGCTCTGTCTTCTTCGCCATTACTGGACATGGGTGGAAAGGCGGGTCGAAGAGGTTTGCTTGAAAGAAGTCAAAATCTGCAGTACGATGTCGTATCTGGGAGAGGGAGTACGGGAAATAAGATAAAAAGTCTTGGGCAATGGTCGCAAAAGGTGGTATGGGAAGAGGTGGCTTGGTCAACATACCATTTAAGAAGCTTCACGGTAAGCGTGCGTTGGAACAACCGAAGACAGATCGAATCATCGGTAATGGAATTGAGAACACCACATGTGGAAAGATCAGACATGGTTGGTTGGATCTTCTCCAGCAGAGGCCTTCGAACTTAGGGATGTGAGAGGGGAGCTTGGTTGGCATAGCAGGCCAACCAACATCGTGGCAGGATAGGGTCATTGATCAAGCGATTGAAATCGGGAGGGGCGTGAGGCCTCCGCCATGTACGAGAGCAAAGGTGCACGTCGAGGTAGTTCTCGTGGTGGTTCTCGCTAGTAGTAGTCCCGGCATTAGGGCTGGGATTACCGCTAGCATTAGGCCCCTGGACCAAACATAGTAAAGGTGATAGGGGGGCGAACCGAAGGAGAACCCAATGAATCAGAAGAGAGAGTCGGGAGGTGGACTCGGGGAGGACTAGCTCGACGACGGCGAGAAGGAGCGAGGTCAACGCCCGGGAAACCGAGGGTGAAGGCCAAGAAGTCTCCCGGGGATGTGCACTTTGGAGGTGCAATGGTGACAACACAAACACGGACGAGGGGAAGAAGAACGACCGACAAAGGCGGGGAGGTGCGAGAATCAAGTGATTACAATGTCGAAACAAGAGGCAAAAAGGTGCGTATCAATTGATTTTTAAAGTCTTTGCTTGTGATGTAAACCAAGCTCTTTCGCTTAGGGTGAGTGTGTGGCGTGAGTTAATTTTAATTTTTAAACCCTTTTCGTTTTGAAAGCAAGAGAGAGAGTGTCTCAGTAACTCGAGAATAATGCTCGCAAAAAACGATGATATAATGTCTGAAATAACATAAAATTAATAGCTACTAGTGCATCGATTCCAACCCAAAAAGGTGGGTCTCTCAAAAACTAATCTAAAAGAGGGAAAAAAATCTAGTCGAAAAAACACTAAAGAAAAGAGGCCAATAGATCTAGGGGTCGAAAGGGACGAGGATCTAAAGGAGAAAAGCACGTTTGAAAAGAGGTGCGGATCTACGACCCAAGAGGCAAGAGGCAAGGTGGTACGGAAAAAAGGAGGAAATCAGCAAAAAAGCGGAAAGGACGGGGAGGAGGTCCCTAAAGGGAGTGTCCAAACAAAATGAAAAGAGGTGGTTTGAAAGGAAGAAGAGCCGATTTAGAAGGGATTTGAGAATGAGGTATCGCATCGAGAAGGGAAGGATGAAACTCGAAAAAAACCGGACACTGAAACATGCCCTAAAACTCTTCCACCAAAATTGGAGGGATGCCGTGACCCCTAGGGGGCTAGGGTTCCCCACTTAAGATGAGCAAAAAAAAGATCGGAAAAAGTCCAAATGGGCAGAGACGAAGACGGAGAAACCTCGAAAGCATGCTTACGAGCAAACCCGTAAAAAATTGTAGAAAAACAACGTGAAAAAAGCACAGGTCGTCGGTTCTTACCCTATTTTCCTGTTCGAAGTCGTAGAAAAAGGGGCTGAAAAGTGCGACTGAGTCTAGGTCACAATTTTCGGGCTGAAAAGTGCGACCTCAACTCCGTTGTCCCGGTGGCAAATTTTAGCGGAAAAAGTTGTCGTCGTTTGACTATGTGCCGATGTCTCACACTGCACTAATAGGGCCGTAAACACACTGAAGTTAGAAATTTTAATGTTTTAGGGTTTTATAGGTAAAAAACAACATGAAAATAGGAAAAAACAAAAAATACGAAAAGAAAACCTAGGGTATAAAGTAGCTGGATATGGTGAATATGAAAAACGACAAGTGATGTAATTGAAAACCCATGTGGAGTCACCAATTGTTAGTATGAATCCTTTTTTTCGAAGTGTACGAAAAAAAATACACTTTAGCTACGCATAACTACTAGCCCTAACATCAAATATGGCTGCCAATTTCTTCGGATCCGTAGTTAGTTGATCAAGACAAGAGCCGCAAAAAACCAGATCTATACATGAAAGACATTAAGCAAGAAAAAGAAGGTTTTTGCTCCATATATCCAATAGCAAGACAAGAACGATTTTTGAAAGAATTTTTTATGTTAAGGGTGCACTTGGGAGGAAAACAAGAAGATGTTTCTAATTCTCCTCAATGGGATGGGTTCTTGGAAGTCATCAGGCACTTGTATCTAGCATTTCTCTCTCTCGTTGTGTAGAAAACCAGTACAAAGATAGAACTCAAAGGGGAGATCACACGACAAATAATGGAAAATATAACAATGATAATGGCTCAAAGTCAAACTAGAGTTTAGATCCGGAGTGATCTAATAGCAACAACAAAGGTGAAGAATGATAGGAAAAACCCTCCTATTTATAACAAAATATTGGGTCATTCTGATCTTGGTGCATGATTAAAATAACATTAACCAAATCTAGATCCACCTTTTATGGAATATTTTATTATATTTGTTTGGAGGGAAAAAAAAGTATTTGACTTGAGTCAAATCCCTTTATTTGTGAATAATAAATAAAATAAATGATTTATTTATCATTTTAAGGAGGTGGTTAAAAGATAATCAAATAAATAATGATTTATTTAATTATTTATGAGTGATGTAGTCATATTTAACAGGGAATATTATTTAAATAAGGTTTAAATAATTATTCCTAGAAAATAATAAGATAAATAAAGATTTATCTAATTAATTTCTTTGTTTTGGGTTAAACATGACCAGGAAAATCAAACAAATATAGGTTTGTTTAATATTTCCTTTTGGGGTTTCCTATTTAGACCATAAACAACCTAATAAATGTGTTTTATTAAGTTATTTTACATAGTGAAGGCAACTTTACTTAGGGTAAAATTGGTCTTACATGGTGTACTTGGGTCCATATAATGATAGTAGCTTAGATGACCAAAAAATGGTGTAACATAGATATTTCTCTGTCCTACATATCTTTCCTATGCCTTTCATGTTTTGCTGTATCATTCCAGCCCAACCAAACAAACAAATAAACACCTGCACTTAATAACTAGTCTAAAACCAATACTCAAAGCACACAAGATAAACCTTTGCAAACAAAATTTTGAGAGATCCCTCTCTGAGAACAGGAGGACTAGATCCTGGAACTCTAAAGATTGGTTATGATGTTTCTTTGTCTTTTGATTTTCCAAACTATCAAAACACAGGACACCAACATAATGGCGATCACGGTGGGACTCTGAGTAAAATCTTCAAAACAAAACACTCACTGTCTAATTATAACATAAGTAACCTTCTTTAAGCACTATAACAATGGTAATCATGATAGGACTTAATTGAATCGGTGACAAACTAAGTAACCCTTAGGATTCTCATTAAACCTTATCAAACCTTGAAGGAATCGAGTCTACAAGCCATAAGAGTGAACTCTGTATGTTTTTGACACCCTAGCTAAGTGTTAAGTCATATTTAGGACACTCTCATAACCTATAAAAATCAAGAAACTGTAAAAACCCAAAAACATTCAGACTTTGGCTTCATAATAAGCATAGTGGTGGAACCATCCAATATCTTACCTTCATAAAAAAAATAAAATTTTCCACACGGCGACTCCACTAGCCCCAGATGGGCCTATTACTCATCTAGGTTCCCAAATCTCTTTAAAGACCGTGGTAACTAGCGCTTGAAGAAAGTTTAGAAGCTCTAGTCCCATTTTAGACAAAAAAACATCCCGAGAGTAAAGCTTCCAACGAGTTCCTAAAAACCTCCACCTCTCTCATTTTTGAAGAATGCAGCTTCACATAGGATCAATACTAGATCCCATCCGATCTAGATCCTCCTTTAATCGTTGACAATCCCTGAGAGAATTTTGTGGCAGAATTCTAACTCTCGAAATTCAAATCGCTAATAGGGAGCCTCTTAAGAAAAAAATTCTCTCCTAAAAACCTTTTGGGCTTAGAGGATTCACACTTTGATTTACATCATACAAAGAACATCTTTAGAAACGAGATCCTAAGGTGACTTAAACCAAAGCCGGCCTTTGATATTGCAGTTGCAACAAGAGCTTGAGTAGAGAAGCCTCACCTTCCACTCCTCCCCGATTCCCAACTTCTTTATCACTTTAGCCTTTTATATGCAAGTCTGCTCAAAATCGCGTGCTTTGGCCCAAGTATTTCTTCCACTCCAATTCATACTACCATCGTGAAAAACACTCTTGTTCGCCCACTTTCACTACCGTAAATCCACCTCTTGTAAATCCACCCTTATTTCCATCCATGGCAACATGGGATATGCCCCAGTTGGTGTTACCACAACCTCTACTTCCCTTACCAAATTATTATCAATCTCAAAAATCCCTCACTTCACTGGAAAAGAGTCTACAACATCCCAACATCATGTGGATAAGATGGAAGATGCATTTGATTACATGGAGATAGAAGAAGAAACTATGAATATGAGGATCTTCGCCTAGATTTTAGGAGGAGATGTAAAGAAATGGTTCAAAAACTTACCTCCTAATAGCATAAATGATCTCCTGCCTTGCATCAAACATTTATCAACAAATGGGAACTCAAAAAGAATCCTCTCCAAATACTAGCAGAATATAGCAACAGCGTAAAAGAAATCAAGGAGAGAGTATTCACGACTACTCCACTAGAGTTTAATAGCATTTACAATGCTCTTCCACCTCACATGAAACCTCCTCAAGGCATGGCCTTAGTAAGATATCCCGAAGGGCCTTGATGTTGACATGATGTATCAATCAGGGGAGAGGGATTAATTTCAACTTTAGAAGACATGCGTAAAGGAGTCGTGAGCGTAGAAGCAAACATAATTGAGAAAAGAAATAGGTTGAGATCAGAGAAGAGGGTAACTTATAAATATGACACTACACCCTCCACATCTAGCTCAAAGACTGAACGATATGTTGGAAGAGAATCATGAAAAGGATGAGCATACTTGAGAGAACACGATCAAGAGACAATCGAACAACTCCCAAAACAAAAGTAGAAATCGAATTATAGAAGGGACAACAATCAAGATAAGAAAAAAGAAAGTGACCAACAGATTAGACCTCCTTTTCACACATAACTATGTAGATGAATATGAAGAAGATAGAGAGTTGGAAAGATTGGAAGAATCTCATGTAAACCTGATTGGATCGGATAGATGGGGATGATGTTTTTCCTCATCGAGGAAGAACAAGATTTCTTCTCATGATAAAAATACAAATACCTGAAGATTACGATGACTATAGATCGGGTTTTGAAAAATGCAATCATGGAGGTACACAAACAAGTATGATCTTGAGAGCAAGGGAAACGTAGATAATTCAAAGGATAAGAACACTAGCACTATTGTCAAGAAAAACACAGAAAACCAGCCCAAAAAGACAACATAGAAAACCAACATTTTGGCTAAGAAACCAGACATGAACAAAGATAAAGGTGTCCAGCCAAATGTTGAAAAGAGTACCCCTAGCACTTCAAGACTAGTGGTCCCAATAAACCTATCCCAATTACCAAATTCAAACAAGGTTCAAAAAATCAAAGTTATCTGAAAAGAATTCAATTGAAAAAAAACAGATGTAAATAGCAAACAAGTCAATTATTCCTTTTAGCCTTGAGGGAGAGATTGCTAAGATAAAGATTACCATTCCCCTAGCTGAACTAGTAACCCAAGAAGTGTACAAAAACCAAGTTTTGAAAGCTTTGAACTTAGGAAATGATACTAACGCCTTAAACTTGACAGATGACAAACCAAAGTTGTTGTTTGGTCCAAAAGTTGAAGGAAAATACCAAGAAGGGGTTGTCCTCCCTTCTATGTTAGCTTGAACATACATGAGAAAATTTTACACAATGCCATGTTAGACTCAGGAGCTTCACATAATCTAATGCCCAAGGTAGTGATGGAAAGCTTAGGCTTAGAAATTACTAAACCATATAAAGACTTGTATTCCTTTGAATCAAGCAGTCAAATGTTTGGGTTTAATTAAAGATTTAGTGTGTTAACTTGTCCCAAATCCCCTGCTAAGAGTTTAATCATGGACATAGTTGCATGTTTGACATTCCCCAAAAGTATGGCATGCTCTTATCAAGATCTTGGGAGCCAAACTTCAGGGGAGCCTTCAGATGGACATGTCTTATGCCATTATCCCCTGTTTTTAACCAAAACAGAGACTATATAGAGGAATCCCACATGAAGTACATGGTGAGCAACATGGACAAACCAAACAACTCTCCAATCATATTCTATTCAATCAAGTTTAGATTCCTTTTATCTTATGTAATCGAAGATGAAATTACTCAACAAGATAAAGATAAAATATGGACTCAATCAGTTCATCGAACAATCAAATGTTCCCTTAATCAAATTCAAAACATTAGCGATAACAAAGTAACAGAGAAAATGAAAAATAGGAATGACATACTTTGACCCTAAATTTTGATGGATCTTGTAATAAAACAAGTGTAGGAAAGCAGTGTATGGATTCAAAATACAAAACAAAGTTTTTTCATACAAATTGGATTTTCCATGCACTAACAATATTGTCTGAGTATGAAGCACTTCTCCCAGGCTTACTAACTGCTTAAACCAGTTCAGAAGCCCGAAAGATATAAATCTTAGGAGATTCTAAACTTATCATAAGAAAAAATCAAAAAGAGAATGACTCAACTAAAAATCCAAGACTCATGGAATATCGAAATGTCACTTGATCTATTAAAAACCTTTGAAAAGTATGAACTTATTTTTCACTCCAAGAGAATTGAATCATCTAGCAAATTAACTTTCGCACTGCATACCAATAATTTCCCAGTATAGAAATAAATGAACAACTCGATGTGAAGAGTAAAACATAGGTCTAGCATTGTACGATAGACAGATCACCGGCAAGTGTTTGATTCGGACAAACACATAGAAAGATTTCTTAAAAATCGTAAAACGATTTCATCATACCAATATCGAAACGACTCATAAATAAAAATTTTTTATATATTGAACAAATCCCGAAGTTAAAAATGACATATACTACCGATATAAATTATTAGTGAGAGTCCTTTTGAAAACGAGAGATAACTAACAATGTAGACCAAGAAGACTTGGAAGTTTTACAATGCAAAAATGATAAAAATTCCAAGAGGTCTAACACCTTTAGAACACCTTTTTTGACTTTAACGATGTAGCCAAAGAACCAAGAATGGAACGTGGAAACAAATGTAGAAGAACATAACATAGGCAGTCTAACAGAACCCAAGATGATCAAGCTTTCCAACACTCTCCAAAGACACATAAAAATTGCAGTACATAGAGCTATTCAAAGAGTTTAAAGATGTTTTTGCTTAGGGGATACAAAGACCTAAAAATCATATGATACCGACGATCATCCAAATATAAAATTCCTTTGAAGGAAAAATCAAAAGCCTTTTAAACAAAAACTAAGAACAATAAAACCCCTTTTACTCCCCTTTAGTTAAGGCATAAATTGAAAAAAATGCATGCTCAGCTGGGATCATTGTACCAATTAGATATTCGGAGTGGATCCGAAACCTAGTTTCGTTAGGAAAGAAAAATAGGGAAAAATTAGGCTGCAGTATTGATTTCATAAATTTAAACAAACTTCTTTAAAAGACAACTTCCCCTTTACCCAAGATGGACCATATACTTCAAAGGTGTAGTTGGGTCAAAAAGGATATCCCTTTTAGATGGGTTCTCGTGTTACAACCAGGTGTTAGTGCTCCCAAGTGATCAAATCAAAACTGCACTTTACCACACTCAGGGGCACCTTTATGTATGTCAAAGAAATGCCTTTCGGATTAATGAATCAGGGGCCACTTTCCAAAGAGCCATGGACATAGCCTTTTTCTAAAGACATTGGCATTTTCATAATCATTTACCTTAATGACATAACCGCTTTTCTCAAAAAACTGATGAAGAACATTTGATTCACTTTCGAGAAAATTTTTTGAGAAGTGTAGGAAATTTGGCTTATCATTGAATCCCAAGAAGACACTCTTTAGTCTCCAAGAAGGTAAACTTCTTGACCCATATAATTTCGAAGAGAGGGAATCAAAAGAGAACCTACAAGGATAGATGGCATATTGCAGATCGGCCCATCCGAAAGGATCCTCAAGAATTTGCAATCTTTCATCGAAAAAGATTAATTTCCGAGGAGGTTTATTCCTAATATTGCTGAGATATTAAAAAAACATTACAAACATGCTTAAGAAAGATGTAGGTGTAAAATGGATTTACCAGACTTAAACAATCATTCGAATCGTCAAACAAGCTCTTACTCAAACACAGTCCACAGATTAGTCCAGATTTCACCTAAAGACTTTTACATCTTTTCCTTTGCATCCGAACATACAATAGCTCGCATTTTTACTTCAAAAGAATGATTTGGGGCAAGAACAACCAATATATTTCTTTAGTAGGGCCTTAAGAGATGCTCCTCTCAAATATAACATCATGGAGAAGCAAGTCTTAGCATTAGTGAAAGCATTAAAATATTTTAGGGTCTATATTTTACACTCTCACATAATTGCTTTTGTTCCACATACCGTTGTCAAGGAAATTCTAAGTCAAGACCCTGATGGTAAAAGGGGAAAATGGATTGCAACTGTTCTTGAATATGACTTAGAAATTAGGCCCACCAAACTAGTTAAAGGGCAATGATTAGAAAAACTTATGGCTGAGTCCAACTTCCAAGCACTTGACATAATATGGTAGATGTGTTGGAAGAAATAGAAGAATCCACTGCTCTTTTATTGAAGAAACTTTTCTAAATTCTCCTTGGTATGCCGACATTATTTATGTGCTTTTATATCTAAATGCTCCCTCCTTCTCCTCGTCTAAAACTAAAGCTAGATTTTTTTGAAACAAAAAGCTTTAAGTTTTTGCATATTAGATGGAGTATTATATTGGAAAATTGTTATGGAATTTTGCTTAAATGTTTACTTGAAGATGATGCGGAAAAAATCATGCATGAATTGCATAATGGAGAATGTGGAGGACACCTCTACCGGAAGGCAACAACAAACAAAATTCTTAGATTTGGTTACTATTGGCCTACCCTTTTCCCCAGTACACTCAAAATTTGGTCATGTCTTGCCATAAGTGTCAAATTTTTGATGGCAAGAGAAAAATCCTTCCCTTACCTTTACATCCTATCAGAGTTGAGGCTCCTTTTCAACAATGGGGGCTAGACTTCATTGGGGAAATTAATCCATCCTCCTCAGCTCAACATAAGTGGATCCTCACAGCCACTGACTTCTTTACCAAATGGATAGAAGCTATACCTTCTAGGAATGCTAATGACTCTGTCATGATAAAGTTTCTTGAAACCAATATCCTATCGAAATTTGGTTGTCCCAGAAAAATCATAAAAGACAATGTTGTTGCTTTTAAATCTAAGAAGATGGTTGATTTCTGTTACAAATACCACATAACCTTGGGCCATTCCATCGCTTACTATCCCCAAGGAAATGGATTAGCCGAATCTTTCAACAAGAGCCTCATCAATATCATTAAAAGATTTGTTGAACAAAATCGTAAATCATGGCACAAGAAATTGGTCTCATGCCTTGTGGGTCAGATAGGTTAACCACAAAGAAATAAATAAATATTTCCCTCTATCACGTTAGTTTATGGCATGGATGCGCCTTTCCCACCTCATTGGGAGTGCAGTCATGAAGCTTCTTCAAGAAGTGCGATTGAAGAGAATGATATGCAGAGAAGAATCAACCAAACAATCCCATTTACAAGAGATGCAGAGAGGAAGTCTATGAAAGAACACAGTTAGTCCAAGAAAATATGAAGAAGTTATTTGATTGTTAGAAAAATTATATATTATGGAGCAATGCAACACATAAAATATGCGGAAAATAAAAGCACACAAAACACATAAAACTAGAGAGACACAGATATACGTGGTTCACCCAGTTTGGGCTACGTCCACCCCGAATAGCCAGTCCTTCCTTTCTATTATCCAGCAAAAATGAAGAGACAAAACCTACAACAAATCCACTACAATATCCTCTGTTCTCTCTCACAGTCTCCCTCTTTGTTTCTCGCTCCAAGAATACACATACAATACACAGCCACAATACAATGCCCTCATAAAAACGAGTGGTTTCCTTCTAGGGAAAAAAACCCTAATCTAAACATAACTTCTACTGTCAGATCATTTTCCTAATGAATGGCCCAGATTGACTAGAAATTACTATACTTTTACAAGGCAATTTACATATGTTTTTAAGCGCCGGGCGCCGCTCGAAACCCCCGCCATGGGGGGTGGTAAATGGGACATTGCGAAGGCGGCGTTGCCGCCTTTAAGGCTGTGGGTCCAATTTTGGATACAAAGTAAACAATAGAATCAGTTCACACCCAACAAGGTCCCACTTTGACCATTTAGGAACTCCACCGCCGCTCATTTATTGATGAATGACCTCTTGATCATTCCTCATCTTCATCGTCATCCTTGAAGACCAATTGAAACTGAGTACATTCTCAGTTTCTCCCTGGTTACAACTTTTGTTAGCATATCTGCAGGATTCTGGCTAGTGTGTATCTTTTCCAGCTTCAACTCTCCATTTTCCAATACTGACCGTATGAAATGGTACTTGAGATGTATGTGTTTAGTCCTAGAATGAAATGTTGAGTTCTTTGCAAGATGAATGGCACTTTGGCTATCACTGTATAACGTGCCCATATCATGCTTCTTACCTAATTCATCCATAAACCTTTGTAACCAAATTATTTCTTTACTAGCCTCTGTAGCAGCAACATACTCTGCTTCTGTTGTTGAAAGTGCAACAACACTTTGGATTTTTGAAACCCAACTGACAGTTGTTCCACCTACAGTAAATACATATCCTGTAGTGCTCCTCCTTTTATCTCTGTCACCTGCCATATCTGCATCAACATATCCCTGTAGAGCAATGTTTGAACCACCAAAGCATAATGCTTGATTTGTGGTACCTCTCAAATATCTGAGAATCCATTTTACCGCCATCCAATGTTCTTTTCCTGGATTATTCATGTACCTGCTTACAACTCCCACTGCATGTGCAATATCAGGCCTTGTGCAGACCATTGCATACATTAAGCTTCCAACTGCTGATGCATATGGAACTTTAGACATATATTCAATTTCTTCTTGGGTCTTTGGGCACATCTCCTTACTAAGTTTGAAATGGCTAGCAAAAGGTGTACTAATTGGTTTTGCATTGTGCATATTAAATCTTTTCAACACCTTTTCTATGTACTCATTCTGAGACATTGTTAATTTGTGATTTTTCCTGTCTCTAGTTATCCTCATACCAAGGATTTGTTTTGCAGCTCCCAAATCCTTCATTGCAAATGAATTTGCCAATTTTCTTTTGAGCACATTTATTTCCTGCATGTTAGACCCTGCAACAAGCATGTCATCTACATACAATAAAAATATAATATAGCTGCCATCATTTTTCCCTTTTAGATAAACACAATGATCAGAGTGACATCTAGTATAACCTTGTTCAGACATAAACTTGTCAAATTTTAGATACCACTACCTTGGAGCCTGTTTTAAACCATACAAGCTCTTCTTTAACCTGCACACCAATTTTTCTTTCCCTTTTACCTCATATCCTTCTGGTTGTTGCATGTATATCTCTTCCTCCAAATCTCCATGGAGAAATGATGTCTTTACATCTAACTGTTCAAGATGTAAATCTTCCGCTGCTACAAGACTTAAGATAGTTCTGATTGAATTCATATTAACAACAGGAGAAAATATTTCATCAAAATCAATACCTTTCTTTTGTGCAAATCCTTTCACCACAAGTCTAGATTTGTACCTCTATTTTCCTCCATCTTCTTCCTTCAGCCTATAAACCCATTTATTCTACAATGTAGTTTTACCTGCAGGCAACCTGACTAAGTCCCAAGTCTGGTTATGCATTAAGGAGTCCATCTCTTCTTCCATGGCTAGCTCCCACTTCTTCCTACTTTCAACCTGCATTGTTTCTTCATCACATTTGGGTTCACCATAATCAACCAACAATAAATAATATAATGAAGGAGAGTATCGTTCAGGGGGTCTACTTATCTTGGTAGATCTTCTAACACCACTTTCAGGTGTTTGAGGTGCCTGTTGCTGTTGTGGTGGTTGCTGCTATTGTGGTTGTTGATTATTATTATTTTCAGGCACCTTTACTTTTTCAGTTATCTCATCAAGAACCATGTATTCCTTGCTTTCTTTTTCCTGTTTCTTTTCCTGCAACCGATTCTTATACAAGACCTTTTCATTGAATATTACATCTCTGCTCCTAATTATTTTGTGATTTTCATAATCATATAAGCAATAACCAAAATCATTAGCACCATATCCAATAAAGGTACATTTCTTTGATTTTGCCTCAAGCTTTGTTCTATTTTCTTCATTAATATGGACAAAGGCCTCACAACCAAAAGGCTTTAAAAAGGAGTAGTTTACCTTTTTACTTGTCCATGCTTCCCCTATAATACCACCATCCAAGGAACTTGAAGGCCCTCTGTTTATTAGATAAACAACAGTATCTACAGCATCTGCCCAAAATTGTAAAGGAAATCCCACATGCAATCTCATGCACCTTGCATGCTCCATGATTGTTCTGTTCATCCTTTCTGACACACCATTTTCTTGTGGTGTTCTTGGAACTGTCTTCTCTCTACGAATTCCATGCTCTGAACAATACCTATCAAACTCTTTGCTTCAATATTCACCTCCATTGTCTGATCTGAGACACTTCAACTTCTTTCCTGTCTCAATCTCAACCAAAGCTTTCCATTTCTTGAAAGTATCAAATACATCAGATTTATTCCGAATACAATAAATCCATGTTTTTCTAGTTGCATCATCAATAAAAGTAACATAATAACGAGAGCCACCGAGAGATGATACCTGAGTAGGTCCCCATACATCTGTATGCACAAGCTCCAATTTTTCGCTCTTCTTTTCTTTCCCAACTCTGAGAAATCTGACTCTCTTCTGCTTTCCATAGATGCAATTCTCACAGAAATCCAAATCAACATTCTTCAAACCTGGCAACAAATTTCTTGAGTGAAGAATCTTCATTCCCTTCTCACTCATGTGTCCGAGCCTATGATGCCATAATGCTACATCTTCTCCTTTGGAAGTTAAAGCATTAACAGAGTTAGAAATACCATTGCATAAATACAATGTACCAACCTTTTCACCTTTTGCTATTACCAGCGCTCCTTTGGTGACCTTCCAAGTTTTATCTATGAAAGTTGTCACACAACCTTCACTGCCTAACTGCCCTGTTGAAATCAGATTTTTCTTCAGATCTGGAACATGCCTTACCTCCTTTAGTAGCCATTGGTTTCCATTCTGTTGTTTTACAAGAACTTTACCCATTCCAACAATTTTACAGTGTTTATCATCACCCAAACGAACTTGTCCAAAATCTCCTTGAACATAGTCATGAAAATATTTCTTATCAGGTGTGGCATGGAATGAAGCCCTTGAATCTACAACCCAAGAATCAGTAACATTTTAGAAAGAAAGAATCAAAGAATCTTGTAACACATCACCTGTCACATTTTCTTCATGATTGTTTTCTTGCTGTGTGTCTCCTTCTTTTCCCTTCCGAGATCTACAGTCTTTCTTTAGGTGTCCTTTCTTTCCGCAATTCCAGCACACTATTCCTGATCTGGATTTGGATCTTCCTTTCCTTGATTTACTGCGATATCCCGAGCTCTTTCCTCTTTCAATTCTTCTTCCCCTAGACTCTGCACTCAAAGCATTACCTGATGTCTCACCGGAGCTTTTCTGTCGCATTTCCTCACTAAGGATAGCACCAACAACATCATCAAAGTTTAAAGTACTAGATCCAAAGACAGAGTTACTAATGGCCATTACTAAACCATTCCAACTCTCTGGAAATGAACACAAGAATAATAGAGCTCTAACTTCATCATCAAAGTTTACCCCTACAAAACTTAATTGACTGGTAATTGTATTAAATTCATTTAAATGGTCTGCAACAGATCCACCTTCCGACATATTCATATTAAATAGTCGTTTCATAAGAAATACCTTGTTTGAGGCCAAGGGTTTTTCATATAGTTTCCCTAATGTCTGCATCAAACCCTCTGTTGTTGTTTCCTTCGAAATATTGAAGGTGACTGATGCCGCAAGACACAACCGTACTAATCCGAGTGCCTTTCTATCGAGAATGTTCCATTCCGCGTCTGTCATGGCCATCGGCTTCTTCTTTTTTTCCGCTCAATGGTAGGTATAGATCTTTCTGATACAGATAATCTTCCATTTTTATCTTCCACAACGGGAAGTTTTGGCCGTTAAATTTCTCGACCCTAAACTTACCATCGCCCGCCATTGCTCCCACTCGAACCAGGAACCCTTCTTTCCTGCGAGTTTATCAGCCAAATATACCTTCGGCTCTGATACCAGTTGTTATAAAATTAAATATTACAGAGCAATGAAACACATAAAATATGCGGAAAATAAAATCACACAAAACACATAAAAATAGAGAGACACAGATATACGTGGTTCACCCAGTTTGGGCTACGTCCACCTCGAACAACCAGTCCTTCCTTTCTATTATCCAGCAAAAATGAAGAGACAAAACCTACAGCAGATCCACTGTAATATCCTATGTTCTCTCTCACAGTCTCCCTCTTTGTTTCTCGCTCCGAGAATACACATACAATACATAGCCGCAATAAAATTCCCTCATAAAAGCGAGGGGTTTCCTTCTAGGGAAAAAAACCCTAATCTAAACATAACTTCTACCGTCGGATCATTTGCCTAATGAACGGCCCAGATTGACTAGAAATTACTATACTTTTACAAGGCAATTTTACATCTGTTTCTAGCTTCAAGGGCGCTGCCCTCGAAAACCCCCGCCAGGGGGGGGCTCCGAAAAGCGCTGCCACCCCCCCTGGACCCCCCACAGCAGCGATTAATTACGGGCGGCGTTGCTGCCCCTTTTAAGGTACAGGGGTCCAATGTTGTGATACAAAGTAAACAAGATAATCAGGCTCCACACCCAACATTGATAAGAGGACTAAGGCAAACAATTTCCAAGTTGGAAATGTTGTTCTTAAGTGGGATTCAAGAAAATAAAAGAAGGGAAAACATGGCAAATTTGAGAACTTGTGGAAAGGGCCCTATATTATTCATGCTGAGAGGGGTCACAATGCATTTTTCTTGAAAGAATTGAATGGAGAAGATCTATATGGAGGTCCTGTCAATGGCAGGATGCTCAAGCATTACTTTTGACAAAAAATCTTAAGTTTCAAAGCATTTTATTTTTCATTGTAAATATCATAGTCTAACCATTGCTTTCAAAGTTAGAAAAGTCAAAATTACAAAAACAAAGAAAGAAAGAAAAGAGGGTAGATGGTGAAAACAAGAAAGGTATAGCCCCATACCAAAAAAGAGAAATAAAATCTGAAAGTGTGCAAGCTCAAATGCCACTCCTGGAAAACACACTTCTAGTTAGTCAAACAGTTTAATTTTGACTAATTGGCTTTAAATTTTATGCTGATAGGATAGTGAATTCGATTTGCCAAAAATTTTAATCTTGGCTTATCAGTAGATAGTTTAGGATATAAATTAAAGGTTCAAACATGCTCAAAATCTGAACCTAAAGTTTCAAAGATAAAATGACTCAAATTTGTTCCAAATTCTGAGTCAAAAGATGTAAAAATCTGGTTCTAATCAGATTAAAACTTGAACCAGAAGAAAAGCAAAGATAGCTCAAAACAAAGATCAAAACAGAGCTGTAGAAAAGAGGAAGGAAATGTTTTCAAATTTCAGATCTCAAGCCTTCCATTTTTGTTTTAAATTTTGTGCAAAATAAATGTCTATGTGCAGCTTGTCTTTTATGCCATAGACCAGCATCAAGTTAGACTATCCAATCCTAACTTGAATGCTTTTCAATTTCTGTTGTAGAATTTAGAGAATAAAAGTCTGTTGGAAAGTTTAATCCCAATAGATAATAGAATAGGTAGAGAAACATCTAAACTCAAATGTTTAATCTGATTTCAGGGAGAAATAAGGAGTAGAATTAGATTAGTTTTATGCTTTAAAAAGAATAAAATGTTGTAAGAGAGTTTTCCAATCCAAGTGCACTCTAAGAAGAAAAATTTTTAGATCAGTAGGATTGGGTAGGTAGAAAGCTTGTTGATGAAAGAACCATTGTTTTTATGGCTGCTAATGTGTTTTCAGAACAAGGAAGATCATCCACGGAAAGGAAGGTAACACAATGGAGGAGGCAACTAATCAGCCTCCCAGAGAATGCAAGTCTGAAATTCTTGATGCCTTCAAAAAGGCACCATCCCCAAGTGGAACCACTATTAGCCACCCATAAATTCTGTCATATCAGGTGGTGGCTAAATGATGCTGGATAGCCTTCAAGAAACAATTTCATTGCTAAAATTTCTAATACTTAAATTCTTTTGATAATATCCTATCCTTTGGATAATTGTCACTGCTGTTTCCCTTCAGAACTCAGAAATCCTGTTGATTTCCAAGCCAGAATACTGCTGCAAGCACCATTTCCCTTTTCCCCTTTTCCAAAGCTAACCTCATTTTCTATCCCTCTATTTCCCATGAAAATCCCTCATTTTCATGTTTTTCCCATTTCCCCTTCATCAAAATCCCTTTTATAAGGTTTAAAGACTCCTTCTTTACCTTATCGGAACCCTCAGACTCCCTTGAAAACCATTGAAAATTCATAAAAATCATATTTTTTATGTATTGTGGACTTAAGCCCCTTCAGGATAAGTCTTAAACCCCTTCCTCCATAAACCCCCGGTCATTTCACCCTTCATATAACCTTCGGTCCCGCAGTCGGGCGCCAAGCCGTTTCGTAAATAATATTTTAAACCTTGGTTTATATTAAAAAATTGTCGGTTTTATTATTTTATTAAATTTTCACCGGTTCAAATTCAAATTAATCTCCACCGTCGATCTGATCTGTAGATCGACGGAGCAGATTCTGTCCCCCCGGTGGTCCACGCTATCCACTAACCCATTCCAAAAACCGCGCGGTATTCATCGCACCGCCTTTGGGCGAGGGCGGTTTTTTCCCGATCGCCAGCGATTCCACTCATCGGTTGACACGTGTCCTGGGCACTATTCATAAAACCGCTGTCCATCGCGCATTAACGTTCGGACATGGATGCCATGCGATATTGGCATCCACCGTCCGATCTGGGGCGGGCCATCCAATGGCTATCGCTCACCGAAGATGCCCGATAGTTAACCAGGCTACGACACGACATTCAATAAATCTCCATCGTCGATCTGATCTGTAGATCGACGGTCCATATTTCATCGCCCTGTTTCGATCACCCAGTCAACGTTTTCCACTTTGAATTCCCATTTTCCGCTCCCGACCGTCGATCTCTGCGCGATCGACGGCTCTGATTTAAATTATTCTTTCACCTTCCTTTTGTTTTCTCCCGATCAATCTCGACCATTGGATGATGCCATCCAACGGCCACACTTCCTCCACATGCCTTCTGCAGCAATAAACCTATATATGCAGGATTTTTTAATATTTGTTTGTATTTTGCAGGGTTTAAATGGTTTTCTCACCATTTTTTGAAGAAAATTCGAGGGCAGAGGATGACAATCTTCCTGCCTTCGATTCATCAAAGAAAATCATCACAGGGTGTTAAAAACACGTTTTCATCAGTGTTTCTTCAAACATTGATGCCACATAACCCTGCACAGCCCTACATATCAGAAAAACCATGAATCGGGCGCAGTCAGAGAGTATCAGTGACAAAGACCCAAATTTATCAGAATAGAGGATTAAAGGATAGATTTTGTGGGGATTACGGCTAAGAATGTTTATCAAAAGCCTCATCCCCGATTTGAAACATAGTTTAAAGAAAATCTGAAGTGTTTTATCAACAGGAAACCCTCCACTGCCACAAATTGAGGAAAATTGATCCCTCTAGCTACCACGATGTCACCTTTGCCTCAAAGTATTCAATCAGAGGCCGAATTTATTGATCGGGGTCAGATATTGTCTCAAAACGCAGCCAAAGAGGAAACTCTGCCAAGGAAATTAATGGAAAACATCTGCAGAGTTACTTCGATGCCACACAGAGCCTCAAAGGTCAACAAAAGCTCCCACCGAGCTTAAAACTTTATGTAAATCCTTTAATACAGAGGATATGTATGTAAGTTTCTTCATTGAGCCCCTCAAAGGCCAAGAAGCAATTAATTTTGTATTAATTGTAATTGGAGATTTTTTATTAGATCTCACCTCCTCATTCTTCTATATATACTTCTGTAGAAGATGAGTGAGGGGTTGGTTGTTGTTTGATCACCAGTTGTAATACTGAAATTCTCTGAAATAAATACATAGTCTATTGAAGTTGAAGAAGAAACCGAAGTCTTGGAAACCTTGATGATTTTGTTGCATGCTTGTTCCTGAGAAGGCTCTATCATTGGATCCATGAGCTTGGCTGTTGGTGAAGTATTCTGAACTGTTTTATGTTTTCCTCTTTTTTCATTATGTTCCATAATCTCTTACTACAGTAGGATAGAAATTATTAGGCTAAGAAATGACTCTTGGAAGCACCTTAGACCTATTCATCCTTCACTGTTTCATGTTTTCTTCTGCTGAAGTATTTTAGAGTCTTTAATCTCTCTCTTTAATCTTCATGCTTGTTTATTTCCTTAATAGTTCAAACAGTTGGTTTCAGCATGATTTATGGTTCTCCTTGCTTGTCTGCTACCACTTAAAAACTGTTATTGAAGTCTCCCTTTGAAGTTCTTTTCTTACAGTGAATCAAAGAGGTATGTTTTGATCTTGCCCTTTGTTTTCACTTAAACAGTTGGCTTAAAGGTCCTTATAATTATGATCATAGATTTTCTTAGGTGTTCCCTCTTATATGACTGCAATTATCAGTGAATCTTTTATGTTTTCTAAGTCATTTAAAATAAAATCTTTGAGGAAATAGGGTGTTCCCCAAATCATAGATTACATTTTAAAAGTTGTTTTGAAATCATTATTTTCCTAAAGGTGTGATTTGTAGAATTTATGGTTAGCCATGTCTATCAAAGAACTCTTTATTGTTCAAAATATGCTTTCGAATTCCCTTTTTTGAGAATTAAACCTCTCTTTCCAAATCATTAATGTTCATCTCATTCCAAAAACAAAAGGATCCTGTGGCCAAGTTAGATTTTCCCTTTGATATCCCATATCCATTGATGAGTATGTTATGACCTCTTTTTTACTCCATTGCCCAATGAACCAGATATTTCTTTGTCCTATATATCTTTCCTCAGCCTTTCATGTTCTGCTGTATCATTCCAGCCCAACCAAACAAAAAAATAAACACCTTCACTTAATAACTAGTCTAAAACCAATACTCAAAGCACACAAGATAAACCTTTGCAAACAAACTTTTGAGAGATCCCTCTCTGATAACAGGAGGACTAGATCCTGGAACTATAAAGATTGGTTCTGATGTTGCCTTGTCTTTTGATTTGCCAAACTATCAAAACACGCGACACCAACATAGCCGATTCTCTCAACGGACTATAGATAGATCTATCTCCCTCTTGATTATTTCGGTATTATTTAATACTTTGCGTTGTGCTCTCACTCATATCAGAGGTCATTCACTCAGTGTGCCTGCACAAAATGCCCTTTTCGCACAGTAATATTTGATTAACAATGGCATTGTTTTCAAGAACTTATCCTAGAAACCCTTAAAGACCCTCTGTTCTGCCTCAAAATAGGACACGAACTGATCGACTGTGAATTCTGTCATGAATCCTCAGAGCATGCTATCTACCCACTGATATATTGTACGCGTGATCATATTTTCAGTTCTATCCAGTTGTTGAATCAATTCTGGTGTCCACTACATAACCTGATCATCCTTCTAGCATGTATGGAATTCTACGAGCCTTGCCAACCACTCCTGAAGCTCGTGCACAAAGGTTACAAATAAAATTTCATAGACTTCAGTGAAGATGTACTTGTTCTTCCACTTCTCATTCATCAGCTTTGTGTTTCGATTCTCCTTCACAACAAACTCCTGAATCTGTCTCTCAAACCAATCTTCAATTTCCACCCTCTCAAGTCTCCAATGACCTCATGGCATTACCCGATCTCTCTCTCAAAATTCTCCCGGTCTCGGAAATAGAATCATTTGTTGGCTTGAGGGGTCCTAACCTAGGTTCAAAGGTTAAGGTTTGCCAACAAACCCCTATACTATAAGCCCTTTCGGCAATGACCTACTTGTGCAGGCCAAGATCTCACCCGAAGCAGTATGGGAGGGTCCTGGAACCAAGCTTCCGCACCCTGAGAGAGAGTAGGTAATTCAAGGCAGATCTAGGTCGCATCTTATATAGGTTTGCATAGAATGAGTCTTTTTGCAACTCTTTCCACAATTTAATTAGCATATAACCATGACAAAGCTATCAGATCTAATCAGTACCTTCACATCCACGTGCGTATTACCAAATACCATCACAGAGCACTATAATTGCATCCAATATCATATCACAGTTATACTTATGCTAATTTCTGAACACAGATACATTCATAGCTTAAATAGGAATCACAAATATGTTTCAACAGTAAACATAAACAATTCAGATAACACAAATACTTTAACGATACTTCGCATTCATTAACATTCAGATCCACTTACAACCAAAACACAGCCCGCACACACAGCCTAGTGAGGTCCAAACATAGTAGGACTGAGGATCTTCGCGCACATAGCCTACAGGATTCCTCACCCAAAACAACTTAAAACATATCTAACAGTTCGTACGTAGCATCAATCTATCCACTTACTTACTTACTAGACCCAACTATCTATCTATTTATAATATCGTAGCCTTTTTTATCCTATGGTCCACAAATTGTGGTTTGCAGACCCTAGAGCTATCCTTTAACCCATTACAACACATTAGGGGCTTTGACCCACCCCAAAACCCCTACGCAGGATCGACTTTAACAAAATTGTACCAAAAACGCAGGTTAGGGAACCCCGTTCCAACAAGGAATGTAACCACTTCCTAAGCGGAACCCTTGAAAAGAAGTTAATCCATTAGCCATAGAAGGCATAGGCACGGAGACAACAGAAGCAACAGTGAAGGGAACAAAAGGAATAGCACTAGATTGCATTCCAAAAGAAAAGGGACCATAATGGGAAGGAAATTCTTGGGTGCCCCCGCTCATAGATGGAATAGAGGCAGAGCCAAACATAGAAACACTAGAAGTGATAGTTGACATAGAAATAGTACCTCCTCCTTCAATTGAAAGAGGATTATGCACACTAGCAGTGCTCATAGCCAAAGTTGTGTTCCCAGCCATGGCCATCGAAAGAAAGGGATAAGGATGGGGGCTAGCTGGTCTCTGAGATAGAGGCCCGACGTACAAAAGAAAATTTGGAAAATTGGCAAGAAGAGGAGAGGAAGGAGTACCTAGAGGTTCAGGAACCTCTTTAACTTGAACTTCTTCTATCGAAAACAAGACTCTAGATATGAGTGGAGTACTCCTCTCTATAATACCACTAGTACGAGGACCACTCACAGAAAAAACAACCCTAGTCATAGGATCAATCTCCCATGTGTTCGAAACTATTAGATGAAAATCACCCATAGAATTTCTCCTATGCCTTCTTGAAGAAGGCTTGGCACTCATAGGATAAATCCCACGAAGCCTCATCAATCGACGAGTAAATCGGTCAGCCACTTTTAATAATTATGAGATTAATTAGACTCAAAAATTTAAGAATATATGGAAATCTAGGAGCAACGAGCACACTCTTTCAAAATTCCCTAAGATACAAAAATCAATCAGCCTTCAGGTATTTCCGCTCTAGGTGATTAGGACCGGAGACCAAAATACAATAAAGTGAATAAAAGGATCTTTCAAAAATAGTCTGGGGTAATTAAACCCTAGGCCTACTAGTGAAGATAACAGAAAAAATTACGATGAACTCTTGACAAAAGTGTTTTCCCGTGCAATTAATCGATATTTTCAAGGGCACACTCTAGAATTACTAATGAAAATGACACAACGTCTACCTCAGGTACCACAGGTATTCACCCCCACATCACCTATGTGATACCTAGGAAAGGCAACCAAGGGCACCAGTCCGTATCATTAGTTGGGCAGAACGGTCTTAGGTCAACATTCAGCAAAATAGGAGAGGGGGTATCTCTCTTCTCTTCCTTCACTATCCCTCGCACTTAACTCTCTGGAGGTATAGCTTTCCCGGTCCACTTAACAGAGTTGGATTTCACTCATTAATCAACTTTCTATGTTTGACATTTTTGAGTGGCCTTGGAGAGTTAACTCTCCACTCACCTATTCAAAGGCCCTATGACCTAGACTAATTGGTGTATAATTAATGACAATGTAAAAAACTTCTAGATCATTTTAGTTAATCACTTGATTATAAATGGTTGTTACTTAAGTCATAGGTAGATGGAGATGCAACTTATGATGTTTTCGATGAAAAATAAATCAATAAAAAACGTACTACATGAAGATGCAATTTTTTCCTTTCGATGAAAAGAGATTTCTACTTGGGTTATATGAAGATATTGATAAACAAAAGAATTATTTTTTCTTTTTAATGTCACTCTTCACACACTTTAGAAAACTACCAAAAAGACTAGAATTATTAATGGTGCAACTAATGTAAAATCTACCAATGATAGATGCAAATCCTAGGACTAATCATAAAGGGAAGCAAAAGAGATTTTCTAAATAATATTGGTTTGATCACTTTGACAGAAAATTAGAGACAAGTCCCAAAAAGAACTCCTTTGCACACAACAATGCCAAAACAAACTTGATATGAAAGAGAGAAATACAAACAAGGACTCCTTTCAAAACCAAGCAAGTGAACCAAAAAACGGGATACTAGAAAATTGATCCAAAATGGATGAAAAACGAGAAAATAAAACCAAAGAAAAGGCAACGGAAAACAAATATGTCTTTTGGATTTTCACTTTTTAAGGAAACAAGAAAATTTCAATGACATAAGCAAAAAATGACCAAAGGTCTCAAACCAAGAAAATGAGTCAACAAGGGAACTCCCAATGCACAAGCCAACCATGCCACTTTCGTAGTAGGACTCAAATGAAAAAAGAGAGGTAACTGACTCAAGAAAATGATATAAAACAACATTGAAACTTCCAGCAAACAAAAACTTCAAGAAAACCAAGAAAGGAAACTTCAAGATTCACTAGAAAGATGATCCCAAGAAACAAGAAAACCAAGAAATTCAAGAAGACAAAAACCAGAAAGTGAAGAAATGCATAAGGCAAACATGAGAAAACTTACAAAGGCTCACTGTTCTGAAAGGTCAGAACAGCCAAGAACTTCAAAAAGAATTCTTGGTGCTACAACCACAACTGAAACTTCACCAAATAGGTAAAACCCTAAAATGACAAGGTCTTCAATTGAAAAGGAGATAAACTGACATATAGCCAAAAGAATCACAGTCCAAAAACCTGAGAGGTTATATAAGGATGACCAACAACATGCAGAAAAGACTTACAGGGTCCCAAAATTCAAATTTTCAAAATTTACTGGCCATACGCGGATCGACCATGTGAAACACATGTGTATACACAACTGTACCAAAAGAAACACGCGTATATGTGGGTCCCTTTGGAAGAAACAACAGGTATACGTGACTGTGTACAAATTAAGTAGCATATAGAAATTTCAATAAGGAAAAAAAGAAAAACCCAGGCCTAATCCAGAAGATCAGGACTTCTGCCTAGATGGGAAAAGAACCTACTAGACTGAAAAAGTGATCAAACTTTCAGGAACCCACAAGAGATAAAAACAACCCAAACTAGGAATTAAACGGATGCAATCCCTAGTGGAGTTTCCAGTTCTGTTACAAGAAAATCTACCCAAAGGTCTAGGTTGAGGGACCTAACAGAGCGTATGACATATCATCACAAGAAGCACTCTAATTATTAGTTGTAATGCTTGAAGTAGAAAGATAAGGATAGACAACCTTACCTGTTTGTTCTACGTTTGGGGTTGATCCCACAGGGTGCAAACCCTTTGCTACTCCTCGTGCTCTAGAACCTGCAAATCAATCAAGACAAAGCACAAAAACTAGTAGCACAACATATATGTTCTAGATGTGAGCATGTTAGCATATATAATCTCATAAAAATAACATGAAATAAGCCATTACAATATCATTCAACATGTATAGGAGACATATAACACAAAGACATCAGGAACGGGACAGAGCTTATTTTATTGATAATATGTAAAGAGAAAGTGGAGAAATCACCTAATATCTACCATGGATCCAAGCGAAACCATCCTCCAGATATGTCCAGCCCTAGCCTCACAAATATTCTTCCATAACTAGTGCACAAAGGATGTCACATAAAGTGGGGGTGAACATCACAAGGAAATAAGTATTTCCTGAACCTGGGAAGTGCAGGAGGCATAGGGAAATATCAGACTTGATCAGGGCTATAACAGGCTATAATATCAATAGAATTCTTTCTCTCATCAGTTGGGGAGCAGTTAGGCCTTGGGCTGGGGTAGTTAAGTTGTAGGAAAAACCCGTAATCCCACCTGTTTAATAGGGAATTTATATATTTTTTAATATTTTAAATCGCATACATGGGTCAGCCATGGATGGAATCGCATCTGCACATGGAAAAAACTAGGCAGAGTCGAGTATGGATTTTAAAATATTGTTTTTTAAGAAGTTTGATCAATTCTAAATGGAAGGGTTTCCCAAGGCCAATGCATAAGTCATCAAGTATATAGAGGTGATAAATGATGTTATAACACACACTAGTGTAGGTGTTTTCATGTTTTTTCTGGATGCCAATTTCACTGTTTCTTGTTGAAAATTTCAACACTCCCTCTCAACAAGAAAGGAATGTCCTTGCATGCGTGCATGCACCTCTTGCATGTGTGCATGCACCTCTTGCATGCGTGCATGCACCTCTTTCATACGACATGCACCTCTTACATACGACATGAAACTCTTGCATGCAACACTTATCTTGTGTTGTTCGCACATGCAACACTTATCCACTGTTTATCACACATTCAACTCTTACATGAAACACTTCTAGTGTTTCTCATACATGCAACCTTTTCATGCAACAATTCTAAAACTGAATAGCCTCCAAACAATTGAATCAGTACAATGCATCTGTCATCACAGTCTTCTGACTGCTGCTAGTTACTGCACATGTCTACTGGACTCTATTCATTGTTGACATCTTCATCTACGCACTCTACACTACTGCCAACTCTGATCTTTGCTCCAATATCCAACACCTGTCACTCTCATTTATGTTTTCCTGACATCTGACTGCATCAATCTAACCGATCCTGCTACTATTGTATTGTGGGCGCCTCGTAGCCAATTTCGATCCATGAGATGCACCATCTCAATGAACCCTGCCCAAATTTCTTCTTGAGATTAGTTTTACACATCACCCCACCACACACCTAGAGGTATAGCTTCATGTACTCCCTCTGCCCATCTGGCTCAAAATTTCCCCCTCTTAGAGGACTTTGCATGGGTGTTTTCTGCCACTCCATGATCCTCTGCTTGTGGTTGTTCCACATCTTGAGGTTCATTCTTTGGAACCAAGAGTTCCTCATCTGCATGCAAATCAAGCTCCCTCTCAAGGGACAATTGCATGGCTTACTCACACTTCTCCATGGTACATCCCTTGCATGTGACTATCTGTGCAAGAGTACCCTTTAGAAGCCCCGTAGAAGTTTGTTGCATGACCTTCAAAGCTCTGTGGTGTGTATGGCCCAATCTCCTTTGCCATAACTCACCCTCATCCTGGATCACCACCTTGTCTACTTTACCCATCAATGATGCGCAGCCATCTACATCAAGTTTATAGATATTATTCACATGAAATCCAATCTTCTTGGCTTGTCTTGTGGTTTTGTGTCGAAGGAAAGCTTTCCCTTCATTTAAAACCACATCAAACCTCTATCCTCCAACATTGCGACTGAAACTAAATTCATTTTCAATCCTGGTACATGCATTACATATTTTAATAAGTGTTGAGATTCAACACAAATATTTAGCACCCACTCCTAGTGCATTAATCACCTGGTTGCATTAAGCACCCAAACTAGGGTGGGGCCCACATTGCTATTTTTCGGTGCATGTCTATTTTTATTATCCCTTAATTTAGATGGACATTAAACTGTAATATATTCTCAATGTGGACTTTAATGAGTTAATTGAAAGTGATAAATTCAGTTAGCTAGTGGAATTCGAGTTAGAGGTTGGTTGCTGGGACATGTAGAGTAATTATAGTTGTAACAGAGTTCAAAGTGCAGTGGTGCAAGTTGTAAACAGTTTAACTCAGTTAAGTGAGTTAAACTCAATTGTGCTAGTTGTAACTGAAGATGCACTAGTGAGAGATCTAGTGAATTAAATATAAATTAATTCACAATCAGTGATCTCACATGAAAATGAGGATTTACTATTATTAGTAGCATGCATGTCAGATCCAGTGGAGACCTAATTGAGTTCTAGGTGAAAGGGAAGTTGACTATCAGTTGTAGGATTATCTGCTTGCACACATGTAGGAAAACACCCATTGGAGTGCCCATGATACTTGCGCAGTCAAGGCAGGCAATAATTCCTAACTTTTAAGGATCTTTACCATTAGGGATTGCACAAGAAAAGAAGGTTTTCTGGAGGCTGGTAATTGGTTATGTGTTGGTCAGTTTTGCATACGACAGTGTGAGACAATTATCTGATGTACTGGAGGACTCTTGTGAGAATATTTTTGTATGTAATTGTTTCATGATCCATGCTTAATATAAAATAGAATATAGTGGGGTTTTCAGCTGTAAGCTTTCCCGAGAAATTATTGTGTTGTGTGTGATTGATCTTTCTTCATGTTCATGTGATTAGCGATTGTGTTTTTAATTCCGCAAAATATTTGTAGAAGTGATTCAGTATTTAACTTTAGTACATTGTTATATCAGATGAATCCAAGCTATACGTGCTTTTTGTATAATTTCTACATGGTATCAGAGCATAGGAAATTGTAGAAGTGAAGCAAGAGCTGAGTTTGTGACTGGATAGAATTTGAATTTGCAAAAAGACTTTCTTGGTGCTACAGTTGATTCAAGATCAAAATGGATTTCAATGGCTTGAGGATAGAGTATGCACTCGAGGGAAACTTGAACTAAATTTCTTGGAAGGACAGGATGGAGGCAGTACTCGAAGACAATTGCCTGAAGGAATTCATTGACAAAGATATTCCTAAGCCAGATGCTGCAGATGTTGCAAATATTGATGCATGGCAAAAGAAAGTGGCAAAGGCAAGAAGGATCATGTTGGAGGGAGTACGAGACCACATTGTCTCAAGCCTACATGGGAAAGCCACACCATATGCTATGTGGAAGGATTTGATGGATCTATTCCAAAGTAGCAACGACCATGGGAAATTTGTGCTCAAAGATAAACTCAGGAAGATCAAGATGGAAAATGGCGACACCATTCCAAAATATCTAACAATTTTTTTCCAATGTTGGGATGAACTACGGAGCATTGGAATAACAGTTGCTGATGAAGATTTGGTGAGCTTGGCTCTCCTAGGACTTCCCAAGAGTTGGCACAGTTATCAATACTTTGTTAATGGAAGGGAAATATTTTGAGATTGGGAACGACTGTGGTTGGATTTGGTGCAGGAGGAGTTCAGACGAAACACTGGAGATAGATATTCATCTAAGAATGAGGATGAAGAGGATTGTGCTTTGGATGCCAAGTCAAGGAAAGGGAAGGGGAAGAAATTCCATTCAAAATCTAAGTCCAAGAATAGCAAGAATCAGGACATGTCCAAGGTGGAGTGTTTCACTGTCACGAGCATGGGAATTTTGCTACTAATTGTCCACAAAAGAAGAAGAATAAGAAGGCTATTGGATTTGTAGCTAGTGAGGCCCTTGCCTCGCAATTTGAGCTTGAAAACTCATTGATCGCATGCATGGTTTCCAGTGCATTGGGATCTGTGTGGTATTTGGATAGTGGCGCCTCCTTTCACGTGACGGGAGATAAGGAAATTTTCAGTGACTTGGAGGAGAAAGATCTCCAGATGCATATTGAGAAGGGTGATGACGAACAATAAGTGCTACTGGGATTGGAACCATTACCTTTCAGAGGGATTCAAGTAAACCATTTCAATTAAAAAATGTAATGCATGTACCAGGTCTGAAGAAAAATTTGGTCTCAGTCGCAATGTTGAAGGATAGAGGCTATGCCACTGTTTTTAGTGATGGAAAATATTTCCAGCAAGTCAAGCCAAGAGGATAGGGATTTGATTTAAGAATATGTACAAGCTGGAGCTAGATGGTTTTGTTAGATCCCCGTAATTTTTCAGATTGGTAAGACCAAATGTACAAGGGTAACATCAAACTAGTCTTTGGAGTCCTAGGACCTAGCCTTCCTGGACTTAGAGAGGGCTCTCTCTATGTTTGTGTAAAGGATGTGACTTAGTTGATTTTAGGGTTTTGATTTTTGTCTAGTTATAGTGATAGGGTTCATTTGTTTGTTTGGTTGGTTGGATAGGTTGTTAAGAAGAATAGGTAGAGTGAGAGAACATCAATCCATTAGGCTATGGAGTCTGCAAAGGTCTTGAAAAGTACAATAATAGGTCAAGGGTGTTTCATAGGGCAAGTTAACCAGGCCAATTGGATCTAAGTAGGTTTAGTGAGTGTGAAATGAACATGAAGTTATGCATGTAGTAGGTTCAAAGGGAAATTAAGGATAGTTCAACATACTAGAAACAAGAAAAGCTTTCAGGATGATAGCATAGCAAAATTGAAGAGGAATAAAGGATTCTTCAACTAGACTTTTGCTAAACAGACCTAAAAAAGTTAGAAATGTAATCCTAGAGAGCAGTTAAGAATTATCTGAACAATACTTTCAAACAAAGATAACTTTTAACATAACATTTTATTGAAACTAAAGAGAATTCAAGGATTCTTTAATTAAACTTCAAAGAAGAAAACATAGAGATAAAAGGATTCAGATAGAAGTAGGGTGCCAAGAAAGCATATCCTACTCTAAAAAAAAAATCCTATGATCAAAGAAACCATGAACATAATGAAAAATGAAGTAAACAAACACAAGAGTGGAATAACATCACCATCTAACAGAGTTCATGAATCCTAGGAATGTGCTTGATCCATTGATGCTCAATCCAAAGCCATCACAGCACACCAAAGCCAATTTCTTCAACAAACTCAAAGTATATATCATATTGAGCTCAGCAACCAACCAAAATGTACAATGAGGCCTCAATGCAGTATTTAACTATCAAGGAGGACCAAAACCCTAACTATGGTTTTATAACCCATTGATTACTCATAAATGCCAAATTTGTCCTATGAGACCATGCAAGGCCAAAGGCACAAATATCGTAATTCATTAAATGCAAAAATAACTCCTCAACCAAATTTGGAAAAAAAATGACTTTGAGGCTCCTCAATAACTTCCAAAATATCTCCAAATGTGTTTTGTTGACTTTTTTTCAAGGGCGTAGCACTGAGGTTCAAGGGCGCAGCGCCAGCACTAGGAAAAATTGCATGTTTTGTAACCAAGATTTGGAGGCCTTCCAGGTGTCCAAATGAGCATCATGATAGCTCATTGGAAATCCTGGCCTGTCTAGTTTCCAAATATATCTTTATTTTTCCATTTGGTATCCATTTTCTTGACCAAAAACGCATTGTCTCAAGATTGTTCAGGGCGCAGGGCCAACTCTGAAAATAGGGCATAAAGGTGATTTTTTGGGTGTTTTTGGCACTTTTGGAGGACCAGTTTTGCTCAAAATGATCTGAAATGTTTTTTGAGTGATGTACTTGGCAAGATTAACTTGAAAATTTAAGGCATTCCTCCATTGGGTTCCCCAAAAAGAGCTCAGCGCTAGTGGCACTACGCCTTTGGCCCTTCAAAACAGTCAAAAACCAAAATTTACGAAAAGATGCCACAATTTGAATTTGCCTTGATAATTATGTTTGGGATGCCTGGAAGGGAGCATCAGCAAGGATGTCAAGATTTTATTTTAATTTTTCCTCCTTAAGGGCTTGAATCTTTTCAACGAATCTTTTTAGCTTGGCCCTTGCAATCTTGTTTCTTAAGGCATATTGCCTTGCCATCTTCTTTTGGAGGTCAAGGTCCCTCGTGGTCTTTTCCAACTATCCTTGTAAGTGTATGTTTTCCATATCTTGCCAAGGTTCCCGATCATATTATATTTCCATGGCAAGCATCTCACTTGGAGTGAGGTGCTCTGCCAAGGCTGCCTCTTTCTCTTTTTCCTTGGCTAGAGCCTTCTTTAAGCCAATTGATCTTGGCCTTCTCCTAGAAAATTGCCTTCTTCATCTTCACTCTCATCAAAAACACCCAAGACCTCATCTAGCCTAACCTTGGTCCTTTCAGCCTCTTTCCGAGATTTGATTTCCCTAACCTCATAAATGGCCTTCTGTGCCTCCAGCTGCGTGTTTTCAACCTCAAAAATAGTGAATCACATTCCTAGCTCTACCTAGTTTTGTTTGTAGATCCTTGATCTAGGCATCTTTTCTTTTGAACAGCATGCTTGTGATCCTTTGCTCATTTTAATCATCAACATCAACATGAATAATTTGGAATTCTTGTTCAGTCTCACGCTTGTCTTCTTCATCTTCATCAATGACCTTTTCCTTACCTTTATCAAGCTTCTTGGTTGATGTAGAAGGCATGGCCCCTTGCCTCTTAAGGGTAGAAAACACATTCCTATTTCCCATTTGGTAGGTCAAAGAAAAGGGCTCAATGTCCACCATTTTAGTGTCTTCAGTCTCACTTTCATTCGCTCTGATGTCATCAATTCCATCAAGGCTCTTTGAGCCACTATCAACATCCTCATTGAATTCTTCATTGCTTTCTTCTTCACTGTCTTCTTTTGCCTCGCTGATATTTGCCTCATTGACATCAACCTTATTTTCCTTATCCTCAACATTGTTTTCCTTAATGCTATGAGCTTCACTTTTCTCTTCATTTCTCTCATCACCACTGCTATGTGCCTCATTGTTTTAAGACTCATTGGCATCTTCTTCATTTTCATTTTCCTCACTGATATCTTGTCTTTTTGACCTAGTGCCATCATCATTGTTGCTCTCTGCTTTATCACTACCAACATCATCATTGTTGATCTCTCCCTCATTGCTCTCTGTTTTATCACTGACATCCTCCTTACTATCATCATTTCCCTTTTCCCTACTGCTTCCTTCTTTACTTATATTTGCGTCACTAACATCTCCCTCCTCATTTCCTTCTTCTTCATTTCTTGATTCCTCATTTCTTGATTTCTCATTTCCCTCTCCCTCATTGAAATTTGATTTCTCATTGTCACCTTATTCATTGTTTGATTCTTCATTGTCATCTCCCTCATTATTTGATGCACTAGTACCATGAGATGATGGTGAAGTATTGTGAGAGGGTGATGAAGGAGGATTATTCTGAGGTGAAGGAATGTGAGTAGATGGTGAGGTGGAAGAGCCATCATGTGGTGAGGGAGTGTGAATGGATGGAGGAATGGGAGGATGAGAAGATGAATGGAAATCTTGATGGTGTTGGCCTTGTGGAGAAGTAAACACCTCATTGGAAATGAAGGTTTCCCAAGGAATACCCTTCTACTACAATTGATGCATAACAACCATTTTAATAAGAGAGTGGTGAAAGAGGCTTTGCATCTGCTGAGGGTAGTCTCTATTTTGTACAATATAGGACATTTTTTTAATGCTTCTGTAGAGGTAATAGGGTAGGTGCAACATCCTCATCCTAGTAACGTGCATAAGCAGCCTAATGTGATAGGAGTAAAGCTAGGAGAACCTTCCCTCACATGTAAAATACTTCATAATGATCCTCATCATAGATGCATATCTATCAAGAAAGTGAGAGAAAGGAAAAATGGATTTATTGTGGTCTTTGTACCTAGGTTTTAAATATGGCTCGTAGTAGCTCATGTCAAGATTGGCCTACTTGAATCATTTCTCCCCTACACTATGTATGCCTATGGCTTTGGCAATAGCATCTATAGATAGCTCAAAATTTAGCCCTGCAAGGTTAACTTGTTTGTCATGCAAGTTAATGATAAATAATCTAGTCAGCTCAGGGTGGTTTTGCACCTGTTGTTCCTTTTCACAAAATTCATAGAAACCTACATGTTGGAAATAGGAAACAGTTAAGGGAGATGTCATTAGCTCTATTGTGTTGAGTGGTTCAAACCTGTTGATCTTTCCACCTTTGTGCCCCTGACTCCTTGGCATTTGGCCTTCTCCTCCACTACCATTGTCCTCTCTTTTTGACATTTTGACCACTTTGCCTTCGTAACCCTAGCACTTGATGTGAAACTGATATGAAGAAGGGTAATGGAATGGTAGTCTGCCTGTGAATGAGATGAATGAGTGAGGGTGTAAATATGTGATAATGAGGGATAAGCTGACCAATTAATGATAACTCTGTTTTGAGATACTAGAGGTTGATGTGTAATTGAGGTGAATGAGGGTAATGGAGTGCCAACTTTTATTGCAAGTGAGGGGGTGAATGAATGAGTGTTATGACCAACCTAGATGAATGACAACCTTCACAACACCCTATTACACCTCTGTCTTGATTGATACTCTTTATATGCAGATGGAAAGAGGTTTAAATAGTGACTTCAAGCATGATTTTTTAGGGTTTTCTCCTTAGAGTTTTAATTTATTTCAATGAAATCATCAAAATGCTTGAAACGGGAGTTGAGGACCTGTACATACCCCTACCAGCACTTGGAGAACCTTGGAGGTAGCTTGAAGAAGTTTTTAGGAAGTTTGATTGTTGAAATGGCTTGGAAAGCCCTCCCGGCAAAGCGCACAGCGCCAAGTCCAAGGACGCAACGCCGGTGCTAAGGGCACAGCGCACAGTCCAGGTGCGCAATGCCAAGCTCTTCTTTACTGGGTCTATTGGGCAAGAGCGCAACACTCTACTAGGCGTGCAGCACCACCTCCCAAGTGCACAGAGCCTGTGTAATTTGTATGGGAGTTTTTTTCCAAGGGCGTAGCGCCCAACTCCAGGTGCGCAACGCCAACATGAGGGCGTAGCACCACAAAAAATTTGCCCGATTTGACTTGAAAACTTAAACTTTTTCTCCTCTGAATGCTCTAACTCATTTGCAAGTGAAGAATGATTTGTTTGAAGTGTAGAATGGGGTTTTATAGATATAGGAATGTTGATTTATCTTTGTAAACCCACTTTCTAATGTTTTCAAAGTCATTTTATTCTTTTCCTTTCTTAATAACTCTTTTGACATTTTTGGTTTGCAAGTGACTTAAAAATATTGAGGTTGACCTCTCCTTTGCTCCTTTTCACTGATGTTCTATACACCTTTGTTTTGCAGGTTTTCTTGAGTCATAAAGTTGACTCTTGTTGGCCTATTGATGTCCTTTAACACTTTTACTTGGCAGGTGACATGAAAACATTTAAGTGGATATTCCTTTTGCTATTTGAGAGTTGACATGTTCATTTTGGCCCTTTGGGTTTCAAACACAAAGTAACACGTTCAAAAATCTTCTTTGCCTACACCAGGGAAATCAAACCATGATTTTTACCTTCTTTGGACACTTCTGATTCGTAGGTTCCTGAAAACACTGACTTGGCTTTCTTTTACTCCTTGAAGCATGATAAATTCACTTTTGACAACCTTAGATGTTTGGAGTTCTTTTAATACAATCATCAGTGTTGTCTTTTAAGTTCTCTATATCCCTTTCAAGTTCATTCATTTCTGTCCAGTTCACCTCACCTTTTCCCTTTTTCATCAATCATTTATGAGACACTTTCATCATGCTTGGCCTTGTGCACCTTCTCCATGGTCATTCTACAATTGATCACTGTTTGGCATAATGCTTGGTCCATTAAGCTCAAAAACCCTAGTTTTCCTCAAGACCAACTGGTTCCCTTTCTTCTGTTGTGAGTTGTATTGACTTAGGAGCAGAACATCTACCTTATCAATTCCTTCTGCTGATGGACCTCTTAACACTCATGTATAAGTGCTAAAATATTAACATTTACCTCTTGTATACTTTGAGTTGATAAGGTAGTCCTCTTTGGAAACTTTAATTTCTTCCTTGAATCACCATGTGTTGGCCTTCTATTACATCTACGCCAGCTTCTAGCATAAGAAAAATAGTGTTTGAAACATCAATGACGACCTTACAACCTGTGAAACCCTAACGACCTAGTGGGAGGGTCCTTTGACCATGATCTTTAACTGAAAATTGGCTTGGAGGCTTCAAGTGAAAAACAAATTATTTGTGAAAGTGTTGTATTGAAGATCCAAAATCCAAGTACTTGATTTATCTAAAGAGCCTACATAGATAGTTTTAAGATCATCAATGCTTGAGGAACTTGGGGATCATGGGAATGAGTTAGGCTATAGGTAACCCTAGATGGAAAGTGGAGTTATGGGCAAGGGAAAAAACATATTAATGAGGTCATAAGTAGGAAAAAAGGATGGAGATGAGAGGCACAAGCCATTTAGGAGTATTTTAGGAGTGGCAGGGTGACGATGAAATGGCAAGGCTGATAGAATAGTGAAAAATTCTCTATAAGGATAATGAAGGAAGTGAAATTTCTAAAACTCACCTGTTTAAAGAATGTTGTTTTTAGAAATCTGGAACTAATCTATAGTCATCTACGAATAGTGAAAAATATTGATGGCTAACAAGGTCTCCACTTGGGGAGGGCAGCTCTTTTTCAGGAGGTGTCCAGGAACTTAGAGTCCAGATCTTTGAGTTTTGAAGATCAGTACCTTACTTGTACTTGGAAGATATCTCTTCCTTCATTTTCTGATGTTCTCTTGAAGCTGTGATCTCAAAAATCTAAAAATACATGATTAATTCAATATCAGTTCTACCTAACCATCTTATTTTTCATAACCTTTTTTCTTCTTTTAGGTGCACTTGGACTAGAAAACCCTTGACATTCTTTTCTTTTGAAAGCATAAAAAACTATCTACTTGTACCCTTATGTCATCGAAGAGTTCAGATTAGGCTAATTAACTCTCTTATTCTCTACCTACTCTACTTATCTATCAAGGTTAAGCTGTTTGACAGATTTTCATTCTCTAACCTACTAACATGAAATTTAAAACATGATCAAACCAAGTTTAAGCAATTTTATTTGTCATGGGCTATGGCATTTTGGACAAGTTGCACATAGAGTTTATTTTTGTACAAGAAAAAACTAGAAAACATGAGGGCTAATAATTTGGAGTTTGTTATGCATCCCTCTCATTTTTCTTTGGTTCATATTTATGCTTCGGGAACCAGCATCTTTTCCTAATCTAATCTACTGACAAGCCAAATTTACATGGTTTGGAAGCTCTTGTTTCACTAACCTACCAGCAAAAATTTAAAACATGTTCAATCATGATTAGGCTAGATGACTGAACAAGAATTTATTTTCTTAAGTAGTGGCATTTAGACTTGCAAACTTTCAGAAATACTCTTTTTTGGTATGGGGATGTACCTCTTCTTTTACCTGCCATCTTTTTCTTCTTTTCTTTGTTTTTGTGTTTTTTTTAGATCATCATTCTAAAACTTAAAAACTAGAAATATGCTCATAGTGCTGAGCTTATTTTCATACCTATATATCCTAATCTAACTTTCATATGATATATATTCATTTGGTAAACTCCCTTTTCCAATATAACCAATCAAGTAGATGATTCCATGAGTGATATTTGTTTGGCTCTTTGAGTATGCTGAAAAAATAAAAAGGCTACTCCCACCTCACTTTTTTTTTAACAACAGTGCTTAAAATTTCCTTTAAACCTTGCATCAAAATGCTTGTGACATATTTTACTCCCTATTCAAATGTCTCTACGAAAAAAGAAAAGGGATCTTGAAATAATACCTGGCTCTGAGGATTTGAATAACCAGATGTATTCAGGACCATTCCTTGTTCCAACTTGTTAAGCTTGGGGTTCTTTTGAGAAAGAATCTCTTCCCCTTCCTCATGATCATCTGTAATGGAACCCTCATCATATATTGCAATTTTATCCTCTAGAAAACCTGATATGCTCTGATTGAGTCAGCTGAATTTTATCTGAAGATCATCATTAAGAGCATTTTCTGGCAATAGGTCTTCCTGAGAAGGTAGTGTGGAAACTCTCCTGTGATTATCAATTTCCAAGCCTTCATCTTCAATTTGAAATTCAATGGAACTTGGTGGCTAAAAATATGGAGCTAAGGAGAGTTTTATGTCACAAATGATTTCCTCAACCATTTCAGGAAAAGGTTTCTCATTAACAACTTGCTCAAGAAGTTCATTATCTTCCCCAACCTCAACATCAAAACTAAAATAATATTGATTTATAATCATATGAAATTTATCTCTGATGGACTGAAATGAAGTAGAAAAAAGAGGCAAATATGCTTCACTTACTTCCAAATTTTCTAGACTTTCCTCATCACTATCATAGCTGATATGTATTGGCTGGTTACTTTTTTCAAGTTGATGAAACTAAACTTCCTCCCACAAAAAAACTGTTGATTTATCTGCAAGATTAGCTTCTGTTTGGAGAGCATAACCATCATCATACTGATCAAACTTTGGAAAATCATCAATATAAGTAATGTCACCAATCATATATATTGGATTATCAGGTTGTTTCTCCTTGAATTGATCTACAAATCCATTTTATGATCTCTGGTAGCTGGGGTTAGCAGGAAAATAAATAGAAATGCTCTGTTTACATGAATGTTTACTTCCTCTTCAGTTAAAAGAGGAAGAATTTTTCGCTTTCTTTGGACAGAGACCCAGTTTCTCTCTTTCTTTTGTGAATGATCATGAGGCTAAACGTCTACTTGAGCCTCACATAGAAGAGATGGTGGACCATCACTTGTCCCTTCAGAGAGATGTTATGGATATTCATTTATTTCCTGATTGATTTCATCCTCAAACAACTCCTCTTGGTTTTCATGACATTTATCTTGAGTATGAAATACATAAATTTCCTCTAATAGAACTTCAGGATGCCAATTTCCTAAATCTTCATCAATTTTTACAAGGTATTGTATGAGATATTTAGATTGATCACAACAATTTTTAGCTAATGATAGAGATGGACAATATTCTTTATAATGTTCATAAAATACCTTGTGGAAATCCTTCAAAGAAAACAAGGTGCCAGGGTCCAGGCCTTCATACCATTCCCTTGCCTTACCCTCTAATGTTGCCATAAACATTTTCATGAGGCAGTCCTCGTGCCATTCATATTTTAACCTCCATACATGTATATGAATTTTGATGAGATATAACAATGGGTCATCAAATTTTTCATCTTGAAACATAGGCAAGCTTTTGTCCCAATTTATTTGAGGCATTTTGTGTGGGAATCCATGGATATGATCTCTATTCATTGGAGCATACTTGCGTTGTATCCTTGGAATCATATTTGTCAATCAGTTAGAGAAAGGGATCACTACATCTCTTTAACCATTCTAGAGTCTTCTACTAGTGCATTCTTTAGGTCTATTGAGAGTTTTGGATTCGCCACGTGGAAGATTTCAACTTTTTTGTCCACCATCAGCAAGATAGGTTGAAATTTTGTAAGATTTTTGAGAAGTAGTCCTATCTGAAAGATGATTGAATTCTTACAGTATGTGGTTGGGCTTTACCCTGTTATGACTGAGTAATACATTCCCAGGGGAGTCTATGAGAAATAGTGGGGGTCAAACTGAATACCAGTGGAGTCACCAAGTGGATGATACTAACTGTTTAAAGGATTTTCTTGTTGTCTACCATCAACAACTAAATACCAATCTAAGTATGTTTTTGGGTTTCCTAAGTTTTAAGGAGTGCTTAGGATACTATTGACTCAAAGTCCCACCGTGATCGCCATTATGTTAGGTCCCCATAATTTTTCAGATTGGCAAGACCAAATGTACAAGGGTAACATCAAACTAGTCTTTGGAGTTCTAGGACCTAGCCTTCCTGGATTTAGAGAGGGCTCTCTCTATGTTTGTGTAAAGGATGCGACTTAGTTGATTTTAGGGTTTTGATTTTTGTCTAGTTATAGTGATAGGGTTCATTTGTTTGTTTGGTTGGTTGGATAGGTTGTTAAGAAGAATAGGTAGAGTGAGAGAACATCAATCCATTAGTCTATGGAGTTTTCAAAGGTCTTGAAAAGTACAATAATAGGTCAAGGGTGTTTCATAGGGAAAGTTAACAAGGTCAATTGGATCTAAGTAGGTTTAGTGAGTGTGAAATGAACATGAAGTTATGCATGTAGTAGGTTCAAAGGAAAATTAAGGATAGTTCAACATACTAGAAATAAGAAAAGCTTTCAGGATGATATCATAGCAAAACTGAAGAGAAATAAAGGATTCTTCAACTAGACTTTTGCTAAACAGACCTCAAAAAAATAGAAATGTAATCCTAGAGAGAAGTTAAGAATTCTTTGAACAATACTTTCAAACAAAGATAACTTTTAACATAAAATTTTATTGAAACTAAAGAGAATTCAAGGATTCTTTAATTAAACTTCAAAGAAGAAAACATAGAGATAAAAGGATTCAGACAGAAGTAGGGTGCCAAGAAAGCATATCCTACTCTAAAAAAAATTTCCTATGATAAAAGAAACCATGAACATAATGAAAAATGAAGTAAACAAACACAAGAGTGGATTAACATCACCATCTAACAGAGCTCATGAATCCTAGGAATGTGCTTGATCCATTGATGCTCAATCCAAAGCCATCACAGCACACCAAAGCCAATTTCTTCAACAAACTCAAAGTCTATATTGTATTGAGCTCAACAACCAACCAAAATGTAAAATGAGGCCTCAATGTAGTATTTAACTAGCAAGGAGGACCAAAACCCTAACTAGGGTTTTATAAACCATTGATTACTCATAAATGCCAAATTTTTCCTATGAGACCATGCAAGGCCAAAGGCACAAATATCCTAATTCATTAAATGCAAAAATAAATCCTCAACCAAATTTGGCAAAAAAATGACTTTGAGGCTCCTCAATAACTTCCAAAATATCTCCAAATGTGTTTTGTTGACTTTTTTTCAAGGGCGTAGCACTGAGGTTCAAGAGCATAGTGCCAGCACTAGGAAAAATTGCATGTTTTGTAACCAAGATTTGGAGGCCTTCCAGGTGTCCAAATGAGAATCATGATAGCTCATTGGAAAGCCTGGCCTATCTGGTTTCCAAATATATCTTTATTTTTCCATTTGGTATCTATTTTCTTAACCAAAAACGCATTCTCCCAAGACTGCTCAGGGTGCAAGGCCAACTCTGAAAATAGGGCAGAAAGGTGATTTTTGGGGTGTTTTTGGCACTTTTGGAGGACTAGTTTTGTTCCAAATGATATGAAATGTTTTGTGAGTGATTTACTTGGAAATATGAACATGAAAATGTAAGGCATTCCTCCATTGGGTGCCCCAAAAAGAGTGCAGTGCCAGTGGCGCTGCGCCTTTGGCCCTTCAAAACAGTCAAAAACCAAAATTTACAAAAAGATGCCAAAATTTTAATTTTCCTTGCTAATTATGTTTGGGATGCCTGTAGGGAAGCATCAACAAGGATGTCAAGATTTTCTTTTCATTTTTCCTCCCTAAGGGCTTGAATCTTTGCAAGGGCTCTTTTGAGCTTGGCCCTTGCAATCTTGTTTCTTAAGGCATAATGCCTTGCCATCTTCTTTTGGAGGTCAAGGTCCCTCTTCGTGTTTTCCAACTGACCTTCTAAGTGTATGTTTGCCCTCTGTAGCCAAGGTTCCCATTTATATTCTATTTCCATGGCAAGCATCTCACTTGGAGTGAGCTGCTCTGCCAAGGCTACCTCTTGCTCTTTTTCCTTGGCTAGAGCCTTTTTCAAGCCAATTTTTCTTGTCCTTTTCCTATAAAATTGTCCTTCTTCATCTTCACTCTCATCAAAAACACCCAAGACCTCATCTAGCCTAACCTTGTTCCTTTCAGCCTCTTTCCGAGCTCTGATTTTCCTGACCTCATAAATGGCCTTTTGTGCCTCTAACTGCTTGTTTTCAACCTCAAACTAGTGAATCACATTCTTAGCTCTACTTAGATTTGTTTATAGGTCCTTCATCTGGGCATATTTTCTTTTGAGCTGCATGCTTGTGATCCTTTGTTCATTTTCATCCTCACTATCAACATGAATAAGTTGGAATTCTTGTTCAGTCTCATGCTTGTCTTCTTCTTCTTCATCAATGACCTTTTCCTTACCTTTATCAAGCTTCTTGGTTGATGTAGAAGGCATGGCCCCTTGCCTCTTAACGACAGAAAAAACATGCCTATTTCCCCTTTGGTAGGTCAAATAAAAGGGCTCAATGTCCACCATTTTAGTGTCTTCAGTCTCACTGTCATATTCTCTATTGTCATCAATGCCATCAAGGCTCTTTGAGCCACTATCAACATCCTCACTGAATTCTTCATTGCTTTCTTCTTCATTGTTTCCTTCTTCACTGTCTTCTTCTGCCTCACTAATATTTTCCTCATTGAAATCAACCCCATTTTCCTTATCCTCACTTTTTTTTTCCTTACTGCTATGAGCTTCACTATTCTCTTCATGGCTCTCATCACCACTGCTATGTGCCTCACTATTTTCAGACTCATTGGCATCTTCTTCATTTACATTTGCCTCACTGATATCTTGGCTTTCTGACCTGTTTCCATCGTCGTTGCTGCTCTCTGCTTTATCACTGCCAACATCATCACTATTGATCTTTGCCTTTTTACTCTCTTTTTAATCACTGAAATCCTCCTTATTGTCATCATTTCTCTTTTCCCTGTTGCTTTCTTCTTTACTGACATCTGCCTCACTAACATCTGCCTCCTCATTTCCTTCTTCTTTTTTGCTTGATTTCTCATTTCCCTCTCCCTCATCGAAATTTGATTTCTCATTGTCACCTTATTCATTGTTTGATTCTTCATTGTCATCTCCCCCATTTTTTTATTCACTAGTACCATGAGATGATGGTGAGGGATTGTGAGAGGGTGATGAAGGAGGACTATTCTGAGGTGAAGGAATGTGAGTAGATGGTGAGGTGGAAGAGTCATCATGTGGTGAGGGAGTGTGAGTGGATGTAGGAATGGGAGGATGAGAAGATGAAGGGACATATTGTTGGTGTTAGGCTTGTGGAGAAGTAAACACCTCATTGGAAATGAAGGATTCCCATGGAATACCCTTCTACTGCAATTGATGCATAGCAATCATTTTAATAAGAGAGTGGTGAAAGAGGCTTTGCATCTACTGAGGGTAGTCTATGTTTTGTACAATATAGGACATTTTGTCAATGCTTTTGTAGAGGTAATAGGGTAGGTGTAGAATCCTCACCATAGTAAAGTGCATAAGAACTCTAATGTGATAGGAGTAAAGCCGGAAGAACCTTCCCTCAGATGTAAAATACTTCATAATCATCCTCATCATAGATGCATATCTATCACGCAAGTGAGAGAAAGGAAAAATGGATTTATTGTGGTCTTTGTACCTAGGTTTTAAATATGGCTCATAGTATCTCATGTCAAGATTGGCCTGCTTGAACCATTTCTCCCCTACACTAGGTATGCATGTGGCATTGGCAATAGCATCTGTAGATAGCTCAAAATTAACCCCTGCAAGGTTAACTTGTTTTTCATGCAAGTTAATGATAAATAATCTAGTTAGCTCAGGGTGGTTTTGCACCTGTTGTACCTTCTCACAAAATCATAGCATCCTACATGTTGGAAGAAGGAAACAGTTAAGGGAGATGCCATTATCTCTATTGTATTTTGTGGTTCAAACCTGTTGATATTTCTACCTTTGTTCCCCTGCCTCCTTGGCATTTGGCCTTCTCCTCCACTACCATTTTCCTCTCTTTCTGACATTTTGACCACTCTGCTTTGAAACCCTAGCACTTGATGTGAAACTAATATGAAAAAGGGTAATGGAATGGAAGTTTTCTTGTGAAAGAGATGAATGAGTGAGGGTGTAAATATGTGAGAATGAGGGATAAGTTGACCACTTAATGATAACCCTCTGCTGATATGTCAAACTCTTTTTTGAGATATTAGAGGTTGATGTGTAATTGAGGTGAATGAGGGTAATCGAATGCCAACTTTTCTTGCAAGTGAGGGGGTGAATGAATGAGTGTTATGACCAACCTAGATGAATGAAAACCTTCACAACACCCTATTACACCTATGTCTTGACCGATACTCTTTGTATGCAGATAGAAAGAGGTTCAAATAGTGACTTCAAGCATGATTTTTTAGGGTTTTCTCCTTAGGGTTTTAATTTATTTCAATGAAATCATCAAAATGCTTGAAACAGGAGTTGAGGACTTGTACATACCCCTACCAGCGCTTGGAGAACCTTGGAGGCAGCTTGAATAATTTTTGAGGAATTTTTAGTGTTGAAATAGCTTGGAAAGCCCTCCTGGCCAAGTGCACAGTGCCAAGGCCAAGGGCACAGTGCCAAGGCTAAGGGCGCAACGCTCAGTCTAGGCGCGCAGTGACAAGGTCTTCTTTACCAAGCCTGTCGAGCAAAAGCGCAACGCTCTGCCAAGTGCGCAGCATCACCTCCCAGGCGTGCAGTGCCTGTTTAATTTGTATGAGAGTTTTTTCCAAGGATGCAGTTCCCAACTCTAGGTGTGCAGCGCTGACCTGAGGGTGCAGCGCCACAAAAACTTTGCCCGATTTGACTTGAAAACTCAAACTTTTTCTCCTCTAAATGCTCTAACTCTTTTGCAAGTGAAGAATGAGTTGTTTGAAGTGTATAATGGGGTTTTATAGACTTAGGAATGTTGATTTGTCTTTGTAAACCCACTTTCTAATGTTTTCAAAGTCATTTTATTCTTTGCCTTTCTCACTAACTCTTTTGACATTTTTGGTTTGTAGGTGACTTAAAAATATTGAGGTTGACCTCTCCTTTGCTCCTTTTCACTAATGTTCTTTACACCTTTGTTCTGCATGTTTTATTGAGTCATAAAGTTGACTCTTCTTGGCCTAATGATGTCCTTTAACACTTTTACTTGGTAGGTGACATGAAAACATTTAAGTGGCTCTTCCTTTTTCTCCTTGAGAGTTGACATGTTCATTTTGGCCCTTTGGGTTTCAAACACAAAGTAACACCTTCAAAACTGTCCTTTGCCTGCACCAGGGAATTCAAACCATGCTTTTTACCTTCTTTGGCCACTTCTGATTTGCAGGTGCTTGAAAACACTGACTTGGATTTCTCTTACTCCTTGAATAATGATAAATTCACTTTTGACAACCTTATGATGCTTTACACAATAGCAGCATCTTATATACCCCATTTGTTCCTACCTTTGGAGCTCAAATCATCTTTTTCTTGGAAGGTGACTGGAAACCTTGAATTTACCTCTCTTACTGATATTATTTATACCTTTTCTCTTTGAGGCAATGACACATTCACCTTGGAAAAATTTGGGATGATTTGCACATAGCAGCACCTTCACAATCCTTCCTTTTCTTTCACCATGAGGTTTAACATCATCATTTTACCCTCTCTGGTCACTTTTCCAAAACCTTAGATGTTTGGAGTGCTTTTAAGACAATCACCAGTGTTGTCTTCTAAGTTCTCTATAGCCCTTTCAAGTTCATTCATTTATGTCCAGTTCACCTCACCTTTTCCCTTTTTCATCAATATTTTCTGAGAGAATTTCATCATGCTTGGCCTTGCACACCTTCTGCATGGCCATTCTATAATTGATCACTGTTTGGCATGCTACTTGGTCCATTAAGCTCAAAAACCCTAGTTCTCCTCAAGACCAAGTGGTTCCCTTTCTTATGTTGTGAGTTTTCTTGACTTAGGAGCAGACCATCTACCTTATCAATTCCTTCTGATGATGGACCTCTTAACACTCCTGCAGAAGTGTTAAAATATTAACATTTACCTCTTGTAGACTTTGAGCTGATAGCATAGTCTTCTTTGGAAACTTTCAGGTCTTCCTTGAATAACCATGTGTTGACCTTCTATTACATCTGAGCCATCTTCTAGCATAATTAAAATAGTGTTTGAAAAATCAATGATGACCTTACAACCTATGAAACCCTAATGACCTAGTGGGAGGGTCCTTTGACCATGATCTTTGACTAAAAATTGGCTTGGAGGCTTCAAGTGAAAAACAGAGTATTTGTGAAAGTGTTGTATTGAGGATACAAAATCCAATGTACTTGATTTATCTAAAGAGCCTACAGAGATAGTTTTGAGATCATCAATGCTTGAGGAACTTGGGATCATGGGAATGATTTAGGCTATAGGTACCCTAGATGGAAATCAGAGTTATGGGCAAGTGAAAAAACATAGTAATGAGGTCATAAGTAGGAAAAAAGGATGGAGATGAGAGGCAAAAGCCATTAAGGAGTCTTTTAGGAGTGGCAAGGTGACCATGAAATGGAAAGGTTGATAGAATAGTGAAAAAGTTTCTATAAGGATAATGAAGGCAGTGAGATTTCTAAAACTCACAATATTTAAAGAATGTTGTTTTTAGAAATCTGGAACCAATCTATAGTCGTCTACCAATAGTGAAAAATACTGATGACTAACAGGTTATGTAGAAATTATGGGCAAGTAAAATCAAGTGGTGAGCTGGGATGAGGGTGAATTATGGAACATGCAATTGGGCCATCTTCACCATGGAGCCTTGAAAGTCATGCAACATATTTCTATTGGTCTTCCTAGGGGTACACTTGCGCATTAAGACACATGCAAGGGATGCACTATGGGAAAATATGTAAAGGACACCTTTCATGAGAAGGAAAACTGAGATTCGGGGATCCTTGAGAGAGTTCACACAGACGTGTGTGGTCCTTTCTTGGTTTCTTCAACAACAAAATAAGTACTATGTAATCTTTTGTGATGAATTTTCTCGTAAGTGGTGGATCTTCTTCATGTAGAAGAATGATCAAACATTCTCTAAGTTCTGTGAGTTTAAGGCACTGGTGGAGAAAGAGTTGGGGAAGTAAGTGAAGGCTCTTAGGAGCGATAATGGTGGATAATACCTCTCTAAAGAATTCAAGAACTTCTGTAGCAGAGAAGGAATTCAAAGAGAACTCATAGCACCTCATAACCCAAAATAGAATGGGGTCGTGGACAGGAAGAACATAACTACTATGGGTGTAGCACGAGCGATGTTGCATGATCAAGGCCTATCGATGCATCTGTCGGTGGAAGCATGCAATACAACAATACATGTGCAAAACTGTTGTCCTCATAGAGTACTTGGCATGAGTACACCTGAAGGGGCTTTCGCTGTTAAGAAAATTGATGTTTCATAATTTAAGATTTTTGGCTCATCTGTTTATGTGCATGTGACCAAGGATGCCAGGAAGAAGCTGGAACCGACTGCTGAGGTTGGGATTTTTGTGGGGTACACAGAAACACCCCATAATTATCCTGTGTATTTTCCAAACAACAGAATTATTTTTGTGCGATGCGATATCAAATTTGATGAGGAGAAAGCCATGTGGTTGTCCCTTGAGAGGGAGCTGGACTTCCATGCAGAGGAGGAACTGCTAGTTCCCAAGTATGAGTCTCAAGATGTGGATCAACCACATGAGGATGTTCATGGAGTGGATGAAATCACTCATGTAGAGCCATCCATTAGAAATGGAAGAAGGCGCACCACGGAAGTTGATAGGATGACACTTGATGTTGCACAGAATGTAAGAGCCCCTAATTCACAGCACAGACGGAGACAATCTCCTGACCGATTTACTGGATACATGGATCTTATGATAAAATGTATTGTAAATAAAACATATTCCTTTTAGGAAGTAGTGTAGCAACCTACTTGGTTTGATGAAATGGTGGAGGAGTATGACTCCATTGTCAAGAACAGTGCACGAGAGATAGTCCCAAGACCGGTCGACAAATCAGTGGTTGGATCGAGATGGATCTACAAGGTAAAGAAAGATGTTGATGGGAGTGTGGAAAAATAAAAGGCCATATTTTTGGCCCAGGGTTTCTCATAGATCGAGGGGATATATTATGATGAGACTTTTTGTAGTACCCCAAAATTGGGATTTTCTACAACAACTGGAATATCTTAAGATATTCCAAAGTTGAATCTTCAGCAAATCATGAGCATGGAAATGTAGAAAAACTCATTATATGTAAAATAACATCTCACCAGTAGATGTAAGAACCTCAGCCAGAATATGGCCTATATCCTCCTTCCCAAGTGGAGAAATGCAACAATATAGGGCATAAAACAATTGTCTTCATAATATAACGCTATAAAAGTGAGAAATGGGACTTGAATCCCTTAGAATACATGATATCCAACTCACAAATAGAATTAGAGGTGAAACAAATCAATCTAGCCAGTATAAACAGATCTCCCCAGGTCAATATGCCTCAAATAAGCCCAAAACCCATAGCCTAGATCATGCAGGAAGTACTGAAACAAGGACTACATTATTTTAATGAGGGTTTATGCAGAAAATGATTAAAAATAAGAGATAATGAGTGTAAAATGATCCAATGGCTGAGAAAATTGATATTCCCTTCTTTTTATACAAAATAAGATCACTCGACAAAGGTTAAATGAGAGTACAATGTATAAAAATGTAGATTTGAAAATATGGATCTGAAAAATGTAGTTTTACTATAGCACTAAATAAATATGACTGAAATATACAAGTGACAGAGTAATAATGAAATACAGAGCTTTCCGGGAGAAGGGTTGGCCCTTTCTCCAGGGAATGAACTCACAAGCAAGGGATCAAACCCTGCAACTGCTACTCTGGAAAAAAAGACGCAATTTCCCTAGTAAACTGCACTATAGTGGATTGGAATTGAGTGGGCCACTTTCCAAGATGTCAAATAAGCTTCGGAACCTCCTGTACAGATGTTGCAAAGAAAGGGGGGCTCCCTCCTCTGAAAGATAAGCTCAAGAGCTGGTGTTGTGAATCTCCCACTGCACACCCAGCAACACAGTGTTTCCTGCTGCAAGAATAACGTTGTAGCTATAGGATTTGCAAGGCCTCAAGCTTGGATATGGGAGAATGAAGAAAAAAACTCCTCCAAGTGATCTCTCAATGAAGAAGAAGGAAACCCTAAGCAGGAATGCCTTGTGCTGAACAGCACTGCATACTCAGATCAACAGCTGAATAATGCTCAAGTGTCTAAGAAGACATGAAAATGTAATCCATAATATAACCCCAAAAGTATACCATCTTCCTCCTTATAATTTTTGTGAGCCCCGTCACCTTGGATCCCACCTATTAGGATTTCCAACACCATGTGAATACATTCCCTCCAAAACTGCATTGTCTTCTCAAGCAACCCACACCTTCTTAGGCAGAGTTGTTGACTTGGTCAACTTTGACTGAATCATCATGATACTCTTCCTATTCACACATGGGAGGTGAAAAATCCAGCCACCAAGTTATCCCCTTTTTACACCAAGAGGGATTTTATGTCAATACAAGTTAAATATGGGTCTTTTTTCCCATTTATTCATCTACTGGGTGTAAAAATCAAAATATAATATTCCAATTAGCTGCATGCTAATTTTAGGAATATTACACTTTTTCACCTATCGCAAGGTACTCTTCCATAAGATCCATCCTTGCACTCTTATCACAGATGGGATGGCGCATTCATCAGATGGATGTGAAAACTGTGTTTCTCAATGGGATCATTGAGGAAGAGTTGTACATAGAGCAGATTGAAGGTTTAAAAATATTCAATAGTGAATCGCATGTTTGCAGGCTCAAAATAGCATTGTATGGGCTGAAGCAAGCACCCTGTGCTTGGTACACTCGGATAGACAACTATTTAACCAAACTGGGCTTCACCAAAAGTGAAGCAGATGCAAACCTATTCCAGATTGTGGTTGAGGGTAAGCTATTGATCATTTTTATTTATGTTGATGATCTATTTTTGACTGGTGATGAGCAGCTAATACACTCATGTAAGGAGGATCTTCCAACGGAGTTCGAAATTAATGATATGGGCTTCCTTCATTATTTCCTTGGATTGGAAATATGGCAGCAGGATGGTGAATTTTTTGTGTCTCAAGGCAAGTATGTAAAGGAGATACTAGGTAATTTTAACATGGAGAGCTACAAAACCATGGGTACTTCTCTTCCAGGAAATTGGAGGAAAGTGGATGCTCCTTCTAGAGAGGTAGTGGATGCTACTATCTATTGACAGTTAGTGGGTTCGCTAATGTATCTAGTGAACATGAGACCAGAAATTTGCTACGCAGCTAACCATCTGAGTCAAACTATGGTTAAGCCTACCAAGATATTTTGGAAAGCAGGGAAGCATGTCCTGAGATACCTGAGGGGCACATTAGAGTATGGTCTATGGTACAAACGAATGGATGGAGTGAATTTTCATGACTTCATAGATGCAGATTGGGTTGGAAGTCCATTGGATAGAAAGAGCACATCAGGGGGGATCTTTCGCATTGGATCGACAACAGTTTCCTGGTACAACAGGAAACAATGATCTGTGGCACTCAGTTCAGCAGAAGCAGAATACATGGCAGCAATTCAAGCTTCATTTGAGGCTATCTAGATGATAAATATCTTGATTGGTTTGTTTGGTATCTCAGATGGATCCGACAGTGATTTATTGTGATAATCAGAGTTGCATTAAACTCTCGATTAATCATGTGTTTCATGATAGGTACAAGAATATAGATATTTAGTACCATCATCTCAGAGGTTATGTGAAGATGAGGATCATTTTGTTTCAATACATTCCCACAGAAGATCAGGATGCAGATGTTATGACGAAGGCACTCACCAGAAGAAAATTTGAACAGCATAGAGACAGGATCAGGGTGAAGAATAATCCCTTTCTTGTTGAGAGGGAGTGTTGAGATTCAACAAGAAGATTCAACACCCACACCTAGTGCATTAAGCACTTGGTTTCATTAAGCACCCAGACTAGGGTGGGGCCCATAGTGTTATTTGTGGGTGCATGTCTATTTTTATTATCCCTTAATTTAGATGGACATTAAACTGTAATCTATTCTCAATGTGTACTTCAATGAGTTAACTGAAAGTGATAAATTTAGTTAGGTAGTGGATTTTGAGTTAGAGGTTGTTTGGTGGGACATGCAAAGTAATTCTAGTTGTAACAGAGTTTGAAGTGCAGTGGTGAATTAGTTGGTGCAAGTTGTAAACAGTTTAACTCAGTTAAGTTAGTTAAACTCAATTGTGTTAGTTGTAACTGAAGATACAATAGTGAGAGATTTACTGAATTAAATATTAATTAATTCACAATCATTGATCTCACATGCAACTGGGGATTTACTATTATCAGTTGCATGCATGTCAGATCTAGTGGACACGCAGTTGAGTTCTAAGTGAAAGGGAAGTTGACTATAAGTTGTAGGATTATCTACTAGTACACATGCATGCAAACACCCATTGGAGTGCCCATTATACTTGTGAAGTTAAATTAGGCAAGAATTCCTATATTTTAGGGATCTTTACCATTAGGGATTGTGCAAGAAAGGTAGGTTGTGTGGAGGCTCATAATTGGCTATGTGTTTGTCAGTTTTGCATATGAAAGTGTGAGACAATTAGCTGATGTACTGGAGGGTTTTTGTGAGAAGATTTTTGTATGCAATTATTCATGATCCATGCTTAATATACAATAGAACATAGTGGGGCTTTTAGCTATAAGCTTTCCCTGGGAAATTATTTGTGTTGTGTGTGATTGATCTTTCTTCATGTTCATGTGATTAGAGATTGTGTTTTTAATTCCTCAAAATATTTGTAGAAGAGATTCAGTATTTAACTTTAGTACATTCTTAGATTGGGTGAATCCAATATATACATGCTTGTTGTATATGTTAGTGTGAATTCGAATCACAAGTGTATGAAAAAACTCACTTTAGTTATGCATAACAAAAAACCCTAACATAAAATGTGGTTGTCAATTTCCTTACATCTGCAGTAGGTGATCAGAATAAATGCTACCAAAATCCAGATCTATGCAATTAAAGACATTAAAGAGTGAAAATAAATAACATTTGCTCCATACATCCAATAGACAAGATAAGAATTTATAAAAAAAAAAGTTGTATTATGACACCTCGGAAGGGAACACAGAAAGAAGTTACCAATCCCCCTCAATGGCATAGGTTCTTGTATTTCTTTAGTGCTTCAGATCCAGGATCTCTCTCTCTTGATGGTGCATAAAACCTAGACAAAATAGAACTCAAAGGGAGCTCACAAGAAAAGTAGAAAAAATATGACAATGATAGAGGATCAAAGTCAGACCAGAAGTATAGATCAAAAGGTGATCGAAAAGGTAGTGAATGAATGGAAAAACCCTTCTATTTATAACAAAATATTGAGTTAGTCTAGATATTGGTGCATAGTTAAAATATTATTAACCAAATCTAGATCCAACTTACCTGGAATATTTTATTATTTTTGGTGGAGGGAAAAGGAATTTAGAATTGATTAAATCCCTTTATTTAGAAATAATAAATAAATAAATGATTTATTTATTATTTCAAGGATGAGGTTAAGGAATAATTAAATAAATAATGATTTATTTAATTATTTAACAATGATTTAGTCAAATTCAACCAGGAATATTATTAAATAATTATTTAAATAATTATTCTTAGAGAATAATAAGATAAATAATAATTTATCTAATTAATTCTCATGTTTTGGGTTAAATATGACTAGGAATATTAATTAAACAATGGTTTAGTTAACTATCCCTAGAGGAAAATCAAACAAATAAGGATTTATTTAATTATTCCTCACGGGGTTTCTAGTTTAGACCAGAAATAATTTAATAAAATATGGGTTATTAAATTATTTCTAATAGTGAAAGAAATTTTACTATGATAAAATTGGTCTTACATGGTGTACTTTAGTCCATCTAATAGTAAAAGGTTATATGACCAAAAATTGGTGTAACAGATTGCCCCTCAATGTGCGAGCATTAGGAGCTAATCGTATGATTGAAGTACGTTGTAAGAACATAATCACTAGACACCGAAGGGGAGTTAGAGAGAGAGAAATATAACACGGACTGAAGCAAGAGAGGAAAAGACCTGAGGAGGTGATACTTATAGGTGTGACAAGTATATTTTATGAGTGATTACCTATTCTCAATGAGGTGGGGGAGGCATACCTACACCCGCCGAGATGACAAAGTAAAAAGAATAATGGTGCACCCAGCAAACATGCGACTAAGATATATAGTACATGCTGGCATAAACATGGGCCAGATAAAAAACATAATGGATCCCACATACATACTGTGCCTGGGAAAACAACCAGGACTTATAGAATAATATCTGAGTACATGAGATATAATAACAACCAAAGAGGCCCTATAAAACAGGAAAGGGCTCTGAAAATCTAAATGATACATGAAAACTAAAAAGGTGTTGCAAGCGGCTAAGGCCAGAACCATCAGATCTGTAGAGTTGCATCCAAGCTGTAGTAAAGAGGTCATCCGGTATGTGGGGGGCTACATGAAGGGCGACACCCTCATGAGGTCTGAAACATCTCACACACACCCGAGAATCACTTGTACAATATGTTGCATCACTAAACCATCAAGTATACGGATCTCGATCATTCCATAAGGAGCTAGTACTGAGAAACAATAAAGTCAAAGGGAAATAAAGGATCCCTTTTCTTGATTTGAGGCACCAAACAAGAGTGGAAGTTGGAACCAAGGTACGGCACCCTCTAGAACTGGATTCTGAAATGAATAAGCTAATGTCGACGAAAGGAGGTCTGCCATAGGTGAGGAAATAAGGAATCCTCAACTAAAGCATGAGGGAAAATAATAGAGCGACTGATAGACTGACACAAGGGATGATGGTGGAATGGGGGTTCTGAGTAGCAGGCTGACGACTTCCCTTGTTAGAGCATAAAGGGCATGAATGACCAGGAAGCTACTGACTCGACTGTGGAGGGGATAGGGGGGATAGTATTAATGAAGGCTAAAATGTGTGACATGAGAGAGGTACAAATCAATGAAGGATGGAAGACTTTGATGGGAGACAAAAGGAACTTGGGACAGAATCCATGGATACGATGATGACTCAACTCCGATGCTCTAAACAAGGGCGACTCGATGATGCTGCCACATAGAATAGGCCCAGTGGGGACCATAAAATCATGAGTAAAATATGGTTACTCACGATGAAAATCAACACGAGCATTGACAAGTATGAAGGCAAAGTGGTGCCTCTAGTACAAGTGTCGCAAGTTAAGAAATTCGATTTTAAGAAGTAGTGAAGTGACCTTCTTGGAAAAATTCTTCCGGGTGAAGTGTCAAATCACCAAAAATGAAAGGATACCAATTTGAGTGCATAGTTTTCATCGCAATTGGTGAAATGAAAAATAGGGTTTTTCTTTTAATAATAAAATTTCCCTCCAATTTGATTCATTTGCAAGTGTATTTGTGGTGAATGTGGAGAGGGGGGGAATTCCCTAAATCTTGCGGCGATCGTAAAAGACAAACCAACCATTGGAATTAGGATCTAGGACTTTCATGTAGGTGGCCTTACCTGTCTAAGGATGGCCTTAATGCTTCTTGGAAGGATGGTCCTGGTGAAGAATCAAGGTAAGAAAAGAATACGAAAATGAACAGCTAGAGAAGGACTAGAATCATCCCCGCCCACCAAGTCAAACAGAGGGACTAAGTAGTAAGTATGGTATCACACAAAGTAGAATATTTGAAGATAGGGTCTCAAAAATCTACGATATACCACTCTTCATAGAGGCCGGTAGGTCCAACTATCCAAGGAATGGGAGGATAATCGACCATACATTGATCGTGTGTGTATAGGCCGAGACTTTGGTTAATCAAGTGAGAAGGTGGCCACGGGTGACATCATGCCCCCAAGCATATGTGATGGAGAGGATTGATCTGGTATGAAAAGGTGGGAATGATGCCCCTAGCAAGAGGATTTTATGGAGCGCCATACATGGTGTCACTATAACAAAGAGTGCCTTCGAAGATAATGAAATGGTGCTCACTGAGAAAATATAGAGGTTGGTCAAGAAAAATGTCTAAGGGACTGAGTTGTTGATGTAATATGAGGGAATGATGAAGTGGATCATCCATAGAGTGATCTGAAGTGATATGGAACTCTAGAGGTTCTTCTAAATAGGGAATAATAACGGTACTATAGTCAACACTCCTAGATGCACTAGGAGGGTTGTGGAGAATTTATTCTCTTGGACTCTCAAATATGGGTGCCCCCTTACCAAAACATTAGGTGTCAATGTAATGACCACAGGGTGTATGTGGTTCGAATGCATGGTTTCGATGTAAGGGGGGGTAGATAAAGTCAGGTTGGTAAATTCTTCCATAATGTCATCATCGCAATAGAATATGGGGTGATTGGTGGAAGAAAAACCATGTGATGCGACAAAGCTACCTGACTCATCATCATGAGAAATGAGGTTCACATGCACATCATCATGGAGGGTGACTGAAGAACAAGTAGATGAAAAATCTACCGATGTTGAGCCCAAGGCCATCACTGAAGGGAGGTTAGGTGAAACAGAAGGGGATGCCCCAGAGGGGTCTTCGACCATGGATCTCATAGCTCATGACAGGTTGAGGAGAGTGGTTGAAGACTCCGTCATCTCAACATCAAGAGGGGGTATGTCAATGGGAGCGAATGTGTCATATGGTTATGTCGAAGGAAAAATCGCAAGTAAGGGAGAGGTGGAATTGTTGCACTCGGCCACGAATTGGAAAACCACTTTCAAGGAGGTGAGAAAATCATTGAGGAAGGGACATAGGTGAGTATAGTGGCCATGGAAATCACACAAAGCACAAGGTTTATTTGGGTGAAAATTCTTGATTTTCTTAGCTGATGCTGGTAAAATAACATGGAATTTTGGGATATCAGTCTTAGGAAACGCTTCGTTGACCATGGTTTTGAGACGAGGAAATTTGGGAAAATTTTTAGTAGCATGACCGAAAACATCACACAAAGCGCGCGGAGGTGTGTGCTTTGGAGGCTTAGGAGGAACATGCATTGTCTTGGTAGCCTTGTCTTTAGGTGCATTTTTGCAGGATTTTCCCCCTCACCCGAGGCTTTCATAATAGGAGTAGATTCCTGTTGAGGTGGTTGAGGCATAGAAGCAAAGGGAGGGGTCATAGCGACCATTTGGACTAGGCTCAAAGCAGTGTAAGATTTGAGCTGACCATGCGAGGTATTGGCTGGTGGATCAATGTACCAGACTGGGATCCCTAGGGTCATGTTGGGAAGGGTTAAGGTAGCCATAACAGATACTGAAAATACTCCAGAAGGGGGAGCAAGAAACGGTATCTGACCAAAGGGGTGATGGCCAATCGGAATAGCTCCCAAATGGTTAAGGCTAGGGGGAAATTTTCCATGCGGGAAAATAGGATCAGGTACACTAGCTACAGATGAAGGGCCTTGAGGAGGAGGTCTCGAAGGCTAAGTGAAGTACTAGGAGCAGGTTGCAAAGGGCTAGGCTACTGACTAGTTGAACTGGACTGTTTGTGGTTAGACCGAGATGATTGCATCATGCAAACATTCGATGAGCTAGGTTCAGGGATAAGAGGGGGAGACTAGGGAATGAAACAAGCAATGAGGAATCTTTATAGACTCTGGGTGTGCAATGTTCCCAATTTTTAACCTCAAGCTAAAATGGAACATTATAGTTGCACATTTTATTTTTGCATAATAAAATGGGGAAGGAGACACCTTAGCCCCTTTTAGATGAATAAATAACACTCCTTGTGTGAAAGGAGGACAAATAAGCAGCTGAAATAAACACCTAAGGGTGTGAATGGGAACCCAGCTCACTTTATTTAGTCACCTTTGACTAAAGTCAACAGCGCTGCCCAAGGAGGAGAGGCTTCCTAGAGAAGTTGCGCAGTTTTGGAGGGAAGACACTCATGTGAGGGTGGAAACCCTAATTGGTAGGACCATGGTGGAGGAAAGGTTCCTTTCTTTATAAGGAGGATATGGCAGCCCATTTTCATTTATGTTTTTGGAGTTTTAGACTTGGGTCTGCAAAGGCTTGCATCCCTAGGCTGTTTAGCAGGGTAATGGTGCCCTCGAGCACTAGGGTGTTCCCGGTCGGGAATCCCTACCTCTTCCTCAAGGAAGGATGAGGAATGAGCTGATTTTCCTCAATCTGGAATTGGCCATAGCTACTACCATCAGCTACAACATTATTTCTGCAACAGAGAGAACGTTGTGTTGTTGGGGGCAGCAAAGGAGGAACTCATGGAGTCTCTCTTGAGTTGTTTTCTTCAGTGGAGGAGTGATATATTAATTGGAGGAGCTGCAAGGAGGATTCTCGGGCTTCATTTCATATCTTTGGTACTTGGACAACATTCCATCATCTCCCACTGTGCAGTCCATATCAAAAACTGCGTTTTTTATGGAGGCAGTGAGAGGAGGGTTCATGGATCTCATCAGGAGTGTGTTTCTGAGACAAAGGGATAAGCTCTTTGTATTAGAGACATTATCAGAGGAGTAAAATCACATTTCAGATCTTCCATGGCCTCATTCATATTTTGTATCAGTTGCAGTGACAATCCAGTTGTCATATTTTTGTATGTTCCGACATTTCTAGCAATCTCTCCTAGATTGGCTATAAATCTTGTATTTCAGCCCATCTCTTGTTATTGGGATATTTTCTTGTACCTTTCAGCCACATATGTGTTTAATTCATATTCATCATTTCATGTCTTCATATACACAGCACAGTCACTGCTCTCCAGAATTTTGTGGAGTTGCAGCAACTCTTGTATTTTATTGCTCATTCATTGGAGGTTGGTTCCTGAAGCTTGAGTGGCTTGTCCCTCATGATATTTCTTGTATTTTACTGCTGATATATCATAATATAATGATGGCTATAGCATTTCCCTCTTATGATGTATTCAGAGTTGCAGAGTTCATGTTTATGTTCATATATTGTTGTAAGCTCTCTCATTGAGCATTATTTTAGAGACCTAGATTGGGGAGATTTGAATAACCCATCTAGATTTATTTCTTCGAGATCATATTCTGCATAGGAGTTGTATAATGTGTGCTCTAAGGCATCCCAGTAGTGGTTTGTCTTATTTTTACAACAACTTCCTTATATAGCGTCCTCAAGGACCCTGTAGTAGAAATTCCCGAGGTGGAATATTGCATACCCATAGACAGAGTCTGTGAAGGGCCAGTTAGCCTCAGGATCTCTCCCTTATTTAGAAGGAGAAATATCCTATAAATTCCCAAACAAAAAATCTCTGAAATGGACTTGTGATAGCTCACTGAGGAAGGAATTGGAATATCTTAAAGATATTCCCGATGGAGCAGCAAGTTCTAGATTTGGAACGTTACAGTGGTATCAGAGCATGATCTTGGCTCAGCCTATGCCCAAGATCTAATGCCATCAACAAGAGGATATTCTCTCCAAGGAGAGGAGATTGACAGAGGAAACAAGAGAAAAGGAATGACGGAAGAGGAGGTCTCCCTTCTTCTTTTCCAGAACATTGAAGGAATCATGAAAATCTTGATGAAAGGGAAAAGTGGAGAAGATTTTCTGAAAGGGTTTGTTGATGGGACAAATCCTAGCTATTTTCATCAAGGGTGTGGTCATTCAGCCACACATGCAGATCCATAGTGCAGTCCTTTTTTCCCTTGCATTGCAAAGGAGTAGAGGAAGAAATGAGGCCATGGGAGGAGCAGAGTTGCAACTCAAGGTATGGCTCATGATTTTTGGTTTGAAGGTTTCATTTTTCATTGTCATGCAAATGCAAAAACATGTGATGCATTCACTAAGGGTTTGATAGGAAAAACTTGGTGAAACTCATTGTTTCATAAACACAAACACTTTGCATACATTGGAAAGAACCAACAACGCTGTCACATTAGGAGGAGGTCCATCACCACATGGAGGTGAAAGGGGAGCCATTGCTTCCACTAGAGGAGCCCTTGTGTCTTTGCAAGGAGTTCCAAATATTTTTTTACATGTGGGTACCAAGACACAATTCCGGAGCCATATGTAGTATTTTTTGGGGATTGTGAGATGGAGGAAGAAGAGCAGAAGGATCAGCATGAAGGGATGATGAGCATTCTCCCTTATCCATTCCAGAAATTTTCTACACAAGGAAATATACTGCACTATGCAGAGGAGAGAGGGACAAATCAGTCCACTCATACATGCAGTCTATTTCAGATCTTGATGTCTCACTTTTTGGAGGCTTTCCACCTAGGAGGAAATTTTATCTAGAGATGATGAGAGGCATCATGCTTTGAGGTTCACCACTCTTGGATTCCGGAGGGGTGCAGACATTAGAGGAATCCAACATAGCGTAGAGATTTTGGGGATAAGCACAAGAAGGATGGATACACTCTCTCATTTTCAGTACCACCCATTCTCATCAGTTTACTGCGCAGATAGAGTTGCTACAGAGATGGATGATAGCATCTTCATGATGCAGGATGACTGCTCCATAATTTTGGTGAGAGAGAGGATACTTCCTTTGAGTAAGTACTCTTTCATGAATTGGAGTAGATGGAGGCCACTCATGCTTACATTGGCCAGGATCGGGAGATTCTTTGGAGGTGATAGTCTCTCATGGGAGGCTCATTTTCAGAGATCATCATTTCTATTTGAGCATGAGTAGCTGCATGATGGGCATGGCAGCAACTTGGAGGATGAATTTGGCATGGGGGATGTCAAAGTAGCAGGCATCAGCGTGAGGGGAGCACCATATTGCAGAACATCAACACTGTCTATGTGGAGGATTGATCCAGAATGGAGGACTCAGCTTTGGTTGAGTATTCCCCAGGATATTGGTGCATTGCATGATCTTGGATGGCCCTGATGGAGATGGAAGATACTTAGTGGATGATATGATCGTCTATCATCATGGCAGACTCTTCTTGACTAGATTTTCTAGTCTCAAGGAGAGACTATTGCATGCAACACATGGGGACTTCCTAGCTGTGCATTTGGATGCATACTTTTCCTTGCCAGAGGAGTTCACCTTGGAGGGCATTCAGCATGATCTACATCAAAAAATGGATATATGCAGAGCCCGGATTATTTTGGATAGGTTGGCACAACCATTCCCTTACTCATTGGAGGAGAGGGAGAGCATTCAGATGAGCCATTTCAGCTCAAGGACCGAAGTACATGGTAGAGGAGGTAAAGATCTTCATTTTGATTTTCCTTCCTTTACTTATTATGGGCAGCTTGATGAGATAAGGAAAATCACACATCCTTATGCTCCCTATTGTGATGTACTTTTGGCCCATTGCAGCAATGGGAGTGGCCAATTTTGTGATGGTTGTGGGGGAAGCCACATACTTCTTGATGTGCACCATTGGCACCAAATTGTGATTTCATGTTTCCGTCTTATGAGGAGATGTTGTGGCAGAAAACAAGTGGCTATTATAGCACTTGTTACTTATGATTTTGAGGTAGGCCAAGGAGGCACTGCACAGGTTCCATGAGTGGAACTTTGAACCACTCTCCGGTTGTCATTTGACAGCTTGCTTTTATTATGTATTGCTCCTTGCATTTTTTATGTTGGTACAATCATGAGGAGCATTATTTGGAGAGTATTGTATGTACAGCCCATTGGGAGCATGATTCTCCCCATTGTATATGTTTTATCTTGCAGGAGATACTATGGGCAAACCATGATTGCCACATTGCTACTTGTACCTTATTGTGGGAAGGACCACTTGGAGAATTTGCAGAGGCATTTCATGGCTGATTTTTCTTGATGGGGTAGCTTGGGCCATTCTTGGAGGCCATAATTTTCCAACCCAAAGACAAAGGCAGCCCCGTATGTGCAGCAAATGGAGAGAGGGCCATCATGGGAAACCAAACAACTCTCCATTCAGCCCCAACACATTGCAGAAATCAGGGGTGATATTTTTACTTGGATGATTGCATGGATGAGAGTATCATCATTGGGAGTATAATTTTCCCATGCATATCATCACTCCTACCTTAAGGAGGCCTTAGCACAGCAGGAAGGATTCTACTACACCTTCTATCTTTCCATGAGGAGCATTGTTGTCAGCTTGCATACTTGGGAGAGAGCATTGGAGGACAGATTCATTGCAGCATATTTGAGCAGTGGTGGGACCATTGATGAGGAGGCCACAGGAGAAAAAGGGGGAGAAAATTTTGTTCTCTCTATGCAGTTTCTTGAGGGCAAGCAACATGTGGGAGGGGAGGACTATAATGCTCCCAAATTTTAGCCTCAAGCTAAAATGGAACATTATAGTTGCACATTTTATTTTTGCATAATAAAATAGGGAAGGAGACACCTTAGCCCCTTTTAGATGAAGAAATAACACTCTTTTTGTGAAAGGAGGAAAAATAAGCATCTGAAATAAACACCTAAGGGTGTGAATGGGAACCCAGCTCACTTTATTTAGTCACCTTTGACTAAAGTCAACATCGTTGCCCAAGGAGGAGAGGCTTCCTAGAGAAGTTGCGCAGTTTTGGAGGGAAGACCCTCATGTGAGGGTGGAAACACTAATTGGTAGGACCATGGTGGAGGAAAGGTTCCTTTATTTATAAGGAGGAGATGGCAACCCATTTACATTCATGTTTTTGGAGTTTCAGACTTGGGTCTGCAAAGGCTTGCATCCCCGGGTTGTTTAGCAAGGTGATGGTGCCCTTGGGCACTAGGGTGTTCCCGGTCGGGAATCCATACCGCTTCCTCAAGGAAGGATGAGGAATGAGATTATTTTCCTCAATATGGCATTGGCCACAGCTACTACCATCAGCTACAACGTTATTTCTGCAGCAGAGAGGACGTTGTGTTGCTGGGGGTAGGAAAGGAGGAACTCATGGAGTCTCTATTGAGTTGTTTTCTTTAGTGGATGAGTGATCTATTAATTGGAGGAGCTACAAGGAGGATTCCCGGGATTCATTTCATATATTTGGCACTTTTCCAACATTCCAACATCTCCCACTGCGTATTCCATATTAGAAACTGCGTTATTTTATGGAGGCAGTGAGAGGAGGGTTCATGGAGCTCATCAGGAGTGTGTTTCTGAGACAAAGGGATCAAACCTTTGTATTAGATACATTATCAGAGGAGGGAAATCACATTTCAGATCTGCCATGGCCTCATTCATATTTTTTATCATTTGCAGTGACAACCAAGTTGTCACATTTTTGTATGTTCCGACATTTCTAGCAATCTCTCCTATATTAGCTAGAAATCCCATAGTTCAGCCCATTTTCTTGTTATTGGGAATTATTTGTATTCCTTCAGCCATATGTAAATTCTATTCATATTCAATAGCTTATACCTTCATGTACATAGCGCAGACACTGCTCTCCGGCATTTTGTGGAGTTGTAGCAACGCATGCATTTGATTGTTTATTCATTGGAGGTTGGACCTTAAAGCTTGAGTTGCTAGTCCCTCAACTATTTCTTGTATTTTATTGCTGATATATCATAATACAATGATGGTTGTAGCATTTCCATCTTATTATGTATTCAAAGTTGCATATTTGATGTTTATTTTCATATATTGCTGTAAGCTCTCTCATTGAGCATTGTTTTAGAAACCTAGATTGGGGAGATCTGAATAACCCATCTAGAGTTATTTCTTTGATCTCATTTTCTGCAAGGGAGTTGTATTAGATGTTTTCTAGGGCATCCCAATGTTGTTTTGCCTTATTTTTGTAGAGGCTTCCTTATAAAGCGTTCTCAAGGACCTTGTAGCAGAAATTCCCGAAGTGGAATATTGCATATCCATAGACAGAGTCTGTGAAGGGCCAGCTAGCCTTAGTATATCTCCCTTCTTTGGAAGGAGACATATCCTATAAATTCCCCAATAGTCAATCTCTAAAATGGACTTGTGATAGCTCACTGAAGAAGGAATTGGAATATCTTAAAGATATTCCCGATGTAGCAACAAGTTCCAGATTTGGAACATTACAAGGTGAGACATTCATCAGAGGTTCAACTATTTTTTATTGGCCACCGAATAAATAATGGACTCTGGAGAGGTCTGAGACTTCAATTCGTAATATCTCAACTGATCGATAGTGATGATATTTCCATTGTGAGGAAAGCACATATTACGGTGAACCATAAATGGGACAGCAGACATCGCATAAGTATATCTATGACCCAATAGAACGTTGTAGCCTAAGGGGGCATCAATTACTTCAACGTCAACACAAACAATTTTTCCCACAAGAATAATAGGACAATTGCGGAACATACCAAGGGTCTTTGAAGAGTGGCCATCCCACGCACGGAGGGTGATAGTGGAAGGGGATAACTCGGGCGATCTAAGATTTTTCCAAATAGAAGCAGACATCACGCAGGTGGATGCCCCCTCGTCAATGATACATCGGGAGACGTTGGCATTCCAGATCTTGACAGGTATTTGGAAGGCGGCGGATGTAGGTAGGGGTGGATTCTCTAACTTGCCAACATCGAAGACAATCAAATGATCATATGAAGGATCCATAGTGCCAATGGCAGTTAGTATAGATTTACGTTGTAATTGGCACAACTGGAGGACTTCCACCGTTGACATGGCGACAGGGGATTGCGCCAAGTCATCTACTATACTGTAGGTGTGGGCGGATTTACCAGAAGCAGCATTTCGGCGTAACAATCCTTTGGGGATCTTGGTATGTACCTCTGCCTTAGGATGACGGATCTGTAAAGTACCATTGGGTGTCAAAATTAGCTCTATGGGACATGAGGACTGGGGCTCGGTTTCAGACATAGCGGGAGGCTTGGTATACTGGCGCGACCAAGTCTGAAGGTTGAAATCGGTGGTATTGGCCTGGTCAGGTTGCATCATAAGGATCTAATAATCAAAGGTACCAGATTGTTAGGTCCTTATATTACTAGTTTAGTCCCTTATTATTGTTAAGTGTAACCCCCTATTTTTATTATTGTACCCTTATAACCCCCATATTGTTATTATTGTGCCCTTAAATTATTATTGTTAGGTCGGCTAGGATTACAGTGTGGCCCCACTAGGATTACATTCTGGCCCCATGGACTCCTATATATAGAAAGGAGGTTTTGTAATTTGAATAATATAAGAATTTTTCATTCATGTAATGTATTTGAGGTTTCCCCGTCGAAGTGGCTTATTTATAAGGCGTTGATATCTCTTTTCTTCTCTTTTCGGAGCTGGTTTCACAACATTTGGTATCAGAGCTTTGGATTCTAGGGTTTCGCTGCTCTAAACAGGTCATTGTGGAATTTTCGCTATAATTGTTTTTCTACGAAGGTTCAGAATCTGAAATTTTTAGGGTGCGAAGTCAAAATCCTCAGGAAACTCCTCAAAAAAATTCAGAGCTTGGTTCACAATATTTTCGGAGATATGATCTGTGGAAGGTAGTGCTTTTTCAGGCTCCCGAATTTCATCTCAAAGAGGTGATCGTGGGAAAATATTCATAAATATTTCTCTGAGCATCGGATTGGAGTGCTGTAAAAATTGGTCACAAGACCACCGACTTTAGTTTCTTGGCTATCAATTTCAGAGTTGAAGGAAGAAACAGTGACACATGGCAAGTCATACAATTTCACTCTACTGAACCAGTCCAAAATTGGGTCATTGTGGGAGATTGGACATAACTTTGTCTTGAAAAATCCAAATCAGATTAGACCTGTGGCATTTTAAAGAAGCTTCATAGGGCTACTAAAATTTTGAATTTCAGATATTTAATATCCGCAATTACATATATAATTCAATTTCAATATCGAGCTCTTCAAAAGGAAGTAAAAGGTGTGTATTTTTTTTCCGAATTGCATAAGTCTTGTTTGAATAATCAAGTTGAATTGATTCCAAGGGAATATTTTAGAATATCAGTATTTGATTCAAAAATGGCCCCTAAAAATAATTCAACGCCCATTAAGCCTTTAGAAGGCTCTACGATGACTCATGAAGACGAAGAATGGCAACATGACATATACAAATTACAAGAGCAAGTGCAACAAATTTTGCTCTCGCAAAGAACAACAAAAAATGAAATGGAAGTTTTGAAGAAAGGCATGGAAACTAAGATGGATGGTTTGAATAAAGGTGTGGAAGCTAAGATGGATGGCATGGAAGTGGGCATGGAAGCTAAGATGGATGACATGGAAGCTAAGATCGATGAAAAAATGAAAGACAACATGGAAAACATGAAGAAGGATCTAAAACTAGACATCGAAGGTTTGGCAAAGTTGATACAAGAAATGTTTCCTAATGGTGAAAATATAGTAGAGGAAACTCATGATGAGAAAAAAATAAATGTTAATCGTGATTTCATAAACTCTACTGTTGGAGGGAAGAACCACCATATTCCAAAAATGGATATGAGAAAGTTTGATGGAAAGGATCTTGTAACATGGATACTACAGATGGAGCAATATTTTGATCTCCATAATGTGAAAAACACAAAAAAGGTACGCATTGCAACTTTACATTTAGAACCAAATACATTTTTATGGTATCGATGGCTTTTCTCCCGTAAAAAAATTGTCACTTGGTCAATTTTTACGGAGGAAATGATAGCACATTATGAGGATACAAAGAGAAACACCTTCTTTAGACAATTGATAAATCTCAAACAAAAGGGTTTAATGGGGGAGCACATTGAGCACTTCCAAAAATTGAATATAAGGGTAACTGATATTCCAAAGGAACACAGGATTGATCTCTTCAGAGGTACTTTAAAGGATAACATCCAACATAAAGTTCGCGTTTTGGAACCTGATTCATTGGAGAAGGCATTCAGGTTGGCAAGAAAAATTGAATGTAAAGTTATGGCGACAAGGAAACCTACCACTCACTTCTATAAAGAGGGAAGTGTTGCTAATCCTAGATTTCCACAACCTACAAGGTTGACACCACAACAATTGGAAGAAAAAAGAGCAAAAGGGCTTTGCTAAATTTGTGATAGAAAATACACTAAAGGTCATAAGTGTGCTGAGAAGAAATTATTTTACATATATTGTGAAGAGGAAGAAGAAAATGAACAAGAAGAGGATATACACCAGGAACCAACCCAAGAAGCAGAAGAAATGAGTCTGACCATATCGTGTAATGCATTGGCAGGAATTACCACTCCTCAAACTTTCAAGATAGAAGGACATATCAAGAAGAAAAAGGTAATAGTGTTGATTGATTCAGGTAGTACCCATAATTTTATTCATTGTAAGGTAGCCAAGGAATTGAATTGTTTCCTATACCCAACACCAGAATGTCAAGCGATGGTTGCAAATGGAGGAACTATAAATTGCTCTGGAAAATGCCATAATATCAAGCTAACCATGGGGGAATATGTATTGAATAGTCCAATGCTTTCCATTCCCATGGGAGGTGTTGATGTTGTACTAGGAGTACAATGGTTACAATCTTTGGGGACGGTAGCTTTTAATTTTCAAGAACTTTTCTTGAAATTTTTTTCAGAAGGAAAGGAAGTCGAATTATGGGGTATTGCAGGGAAGACAGGAAGGATAATAAGCTCTAATGTCATGACAAAGATTCTAAAGAAAGAACAACGAGGCACAATTGCACAATTATGCTCACTAGAAGTTCCAACATCAAAATCATCTATTTCTGCAAATCTCCAACAAGTCTTGGACAATCATTCCAAGGTGTTTGAAACTCCCAAAGGACTCCCACCTATTCGTGATCATGATCATGCTATTCATTTGATTCCAGGAAGTGTTCTTCCAAACATCAGGCCTTATAGATATCCTTACTTCCAAAAGAGCGAAATTGAACGTATGATTGCAGAAATGTTAGAGGCGGGTATAATTCAACCTAGTCAAAGTTCTTTCTCTCCTCCTGTAGTATTGGTACACAAGAAGGATGGATCATGGCGAATGTGTCCGGATTATAGGGAGCTCAATAAGCTCACCATTAAAGATAAATTTCCCATTCCTGTGATTGATGAATTATTGGATGAATTACATGGAGCAATTTATTTTACAAAATTGGATCTTCGTTCAGGGTATCATCAAATTAGAATGAAGACTGAAGATATTCTGAAAACAACATTTCGAACTCATGAGGGTCATTATGAATTTTTGGTCATGCCTTTTGGCCTTACCAATGCACCTTCTACATTTCAAGGGTTGATGAATTCCATTTTCAAACCCTTCCTTAGAAAATTTTTGCTAATATTTTTTGATGATATACTAATCTACAACAGGTCTTCGAAGGATCATGTTCAACATGTTGACAGGGTGCTCAAACTATTGGAGGAGAAACAATTATATGCAAAAACATCCAAATGTTTCTTTGGAGTACAAGAGGTGGAATATCTGGGTCATATTGTATCTCACGAGGGTGTTAAGGTAGACCATAACAAAATTAAAGCCATTAAGGAATGGAAAGTCCCCACAACCATAAAGTAGTTGCGAGGATTTCTCGGGTTAACAGGGTATTATTGAAAGTTTGTTAAGAATTATGGGAGAATAGCAGCACCTCTAACAACATTATTGAAGAAAGATGCATTTTTATAGACTCCTGAAGCAACTAAGGCCTTTGAAAATCTTAAAGAGGCAATGTGCCTAGCACCAGTCTTAGCTACGCCAGACTTCACTAAAACTTTTATTGTGGAATGTCATGTCTCAGAAAATGGAATTGGTGTTGTTTTAATGCAAGAAGGAAGACCCATTGCTTTTGAAATTCATCCAATCAAAGGAAATTATTTACAGAAACCTATTTATGAGAAGGAAATGTTAGCAATACTGCATGCACTAAAGAAATGGAGAACTTACCTAGTGGGAAGACACTTCAAGGTAAAAACTGATCATGATAGTCTTAAACACTTTTTGGAACAAAAAATATCTTCAAAAGAGCAGCAAAAATGGGTCACAAATATGTTGGGTTATGAATTTGAAATAATATACAAAAAAGGGAAGCTAAATGTTGTTGCAGATGCACTCTCAAGAAAGAATGAAGAGGTGGAAGCATTTCTTTGTGCCATTTCTATTATCCAACCAGATTGGATAACCGAGGCAAGAGATGAATGGAAGAAGGATGAAGATGTGTGGACACTCATTCAAAAGTTACAACAAGATCCTAGTACATCTGATACATTTAGTTGGAAAAATGATTCCTTATGGTATAAAGATCGCTTATATCTTTGTAAGAATTCCCAACTAAAACAAAATATTCTTTTGGAATTGCACATTTCTCCTTTAGGAGGACACTCAGAATTTTTAAAAACTTACCACAAGGTGAAGAAAGAATTTTTTTGGGATGGAAATAAAGCTGATATTCAAAATTTTGTGGCGGAATGTTTGGTTTTCCAGCAGAATAAAGTTGAGACAATCAATACCCCATCCCGTGTCTTCTACAACCTTTATCCATTCCAAGTCCACGTTCGGAGGAGATTTTAATGGATTTTATCACAGCTTTACCTAAGTCCGAAGGAAAGAGTGTCATCATGGTGGTAGTTGATAGACTTACCAAGTATGCACACTTTTGTGCATTATCTCATCCATTTAAAGCAAGTACAGTTGCTACTACATTTATGGACAGAATTCAAAAGCTACATGGAAGCCCAAGGGTTATTGTGAGCGACAGAGATCCCATTTTTACCGGAAATTTTTGGACGGAGTTATTTTCTTGTTTGGGTACTCAATTGGCTCATAGCTCATCTTATCATCCTCAATCTGATGGTCAAAATGAGATAGTAAATAAATGTTTGGAAGGATATCTTCGTTGTTTTGTATCTGATAAAAAAACACAATGGGTCAAGTTGTTACCGCTCGCTAAATGGTGGTATAGCACTTCCTTCCATACTGCAGCAAAAATGACCCCGTTTATGGCACTTTATGGATATCATCCACCATTCATCACATCATATTTAAGGGAAAATTCAAAGGTTCAAGCAGTAGAAGATCACATCGAGCATCAGCAAGAAGTTCTCCAACTCTTAAAGGATAACCTGAATTTGGCACAAAATCGAATGAAACAACAGGTAGATCAACATCGCAGCGAGAGAAGTTTTGATGTAGGAGATTGGGTATTTTTACGGCTACAACCATACAAACAAATGTCCATCAAGCAAGCTAAGAAGGATAATAAATTATCACCAAAGTACTATGGTCCTTACAAGGTGTTGCAAAAGATTGGTACTATGGCATACAAATTGGAGCTTCCTGCTTCTTCGCGAGTACATCCAGTTTTCCATGTTTCATGCTTAAAGAAGGTTATAGGTGAAATTCTTCCAGTTCAAACAATATTGCCAGAACTTGATGAGGAAGGAAAAATAATATTGGAACCTGAAGTGGTCATGGAAACAAGAACTCGACAGCTACGGAATCGATCAATTTCAGAGTATCTCATCAAGTGGAAGAACTTACCCAATGAAGATTCTACATGGGAGGATGAGAATTTTATACAGAAGCACCTAGAGCTACTCAAGCGTTGAGGACAACACTTTTTTGAAGGAGAGGGGCATGTTAGGTCCCTATATTACTAGTATAGTCCCTTATTGTTGTTAGTGTAACCACCTTATTGTTATTATTGTACCCTTGTAACCCCCATATTGTTATTATTGTGCCCTTAAATTATTATTGTTAGGTCGGCTAGGATTACATTGTGGCCCCACTAGGATTACATTTTGGTCCCATGGACTCCTATATATAGAAAGGAGGTTTTGTAATTTGAATCATCCAAGAATTTTTCATTCATGTAATGTATTGGAGGTTTCCCCCTCGAAGTGGCTTATTTCTAAGGCGTTGATATCTCTTTTCTTCTCTTTTTGGAGTTGATTTCACAACACAGATGGAGGAGTGTGAGCATTCGCCTAAACTTTAGGGGGTTGGGCAGCCACATATCCTTGATGGGAGAAAGGGTTGGTAAACACAGTAGTTTGAGTAGGCATAGCATTAGGAGGAACCGAAGCAGAGGTTTTTTGTCCTTAAGATGCTTCTTGAGCTTCGCACAATTGACGCATCTGAGGTAAAATGGGACAATCATGGGTATAGTGAACATGGATACTGCAATAAGAATAAGGCTTATTCATATGAAGAGGCATGTTCTGCTTGGGCTGATCACTCTGTTGCTGAGTTGCAGTGTTAGATGTATTCCCTTAGGTATTTTTTCCTTGATTACCTTGAGCGGGTTGGTTCTGGTTGCCTTTCCTCTTCTTTTTGGAAGTGGGAGGATTAGTCGCACTTTGATACGCATACACCTTACCCTGAGGGGGGGGTGGCTATTTTTGCGGAGATTGAGAAGGTATGGGAGGCTAAGGTGCTTTTTCTGGAGGAGTTGGAGCACCTAGCTGTGGATATGGATAATAAGGAGGTTGGGAAACATTGGGGTAAACAGGTTGGGAAATAACAGGCCCTGGCATCGAAGGATGTGTTTGGGAAAAGGTGTGAGGCATGCCATGTCCTGGATACATGCTGCCAGGAGGGGGAAAGGTGCTAGAGGAGCTGGACCCTCCCTGAGGTAAACCATAACCCATATGAGGATGAGTGTATAGATATGAAAGGGATCTAACGATACCCTCAGCGACATGAGATGACCTTGGTGCGTTGGCACCACCAAGTCTAGGGAGATCAAGTAAGACATTATAAACATAACCATATTGCGTGTAGATTAAGTCATATTTCAATGCAACTTGGATGGATTCTTCCTTAGTATGAGGAAAGTGAGAAACAACATCTTTAACAATAGAGGGCAAAAGGGATTTGAGAAACCAGTCCATGTAGACACGGTCTTTGAAAACTAGAGCTCGACATAAGCTCTTCCTTCAGCGCCATTCTTGAACATGGTCAGATAGGTGGATGGCAAAATTTTGACCAAAAGTGGTCAAAAGTTAAATACCAGTGTCATAGCGAAGGGGGAGCTAGAAGTAGGACATAAACACCTTTGCAAGGGTCATAAAAGTAGCATGAGAGGTAGTGGCCTGGTCGACATACCACTTGCAAGCTTCTCTAGTAAGTGTACACTGGAATAACCAAATATAGGTAGAGTCATTAGTGATAGAGTTGGACGAACACCACGTGTGGAAAGAACAAAGATGGTTGGTAGGATTCTCTCCAGCATTTCCTTCAAACTTAGGGATGTCTAAAGGAAGCTTGGTTGGCATAGCAGGCCAACTTGGATCATGGTGTATAGGGTCATTAATCAACTGGCTAAACTCAGAAAGGCTTAGGCCTGCCATATAAGTAAGAAAGGGAGTATCCGGGAATGTTCCTATTGCGGCTCCACTAGTAGCGGGTCCAGCATTAGAGCTGGGGCCACCACCAGCGGTAGGTCATGCACCAAACATGATCAAGGTAAAAGGTGGAAGAGAACTGGGGATAGGAACAGAAGGATAACTTGATGAACTAGAATCAAAGTCGAAATGGGGACTCGGCGGAGGACTAACTCAAACCCTACGCGGTGGAGTAAGTCTTCCTAAAAAAAACTGAGGATGAAGGCCTTGGAGTCTCTGAGATGAATGCCTTGGGGGCGCAATGGTGGAAAAGATACATGGAACCCAACAAGGAAGAGAGGTAAATAAGGGCACATAGGTGCAGTTTAATTAATTAATTACAATGTTTTAGTGTTGGCCTAGCGGTGTAAACCATATGCTCTTCGTTTTAGGTGTGCATGTGTGTGATAAGTGTGTTAATTTTAATTAGGACTAGACATGTGTATAGAGAAAAGAAAAAAGATGTTGAATAACTTTAAATAAAACTGAAAGCGACAGTAAAATAAACAACTTAATATGCATAAATTTAAACCCAAAAAGGAGGGCTTCCCAACAACTAGTCTAAGGGTGGGAAAAATCTACTCAAAACACATAGTATGGCCAATATATCTAAGTTCAAGAGGGACATGGATCTAAAGGTTAGATCTGCAGAAAAGAGGTGCAGAAAACAACAAGAAACTAGAGGGAAAACTGTTGAAAAATAGGTGGTGAAAGGATACAACCTAAAGGGAAATGTAGGGTACCCTAAAGGGAGGACCAAACAAAACTGAAAAGAGGTGCTTTGGATGGAAAAATAACCAATCTGAAATGGATATGAAAATACAGGTTAAAATCTGAAAAAAGGTTGAAAAACACTGAAATCTCAGAAGACCTACTTCAGCTAAACTCCTCCTAAAAAGGTGGAAGCATACTTAAGCCCTAAGGGGCTTGGTTCCTACTTCACCGAGTAAAAATAAGTAATTAAAGGTCCAAGACGGGTAAATACAGAGGTCAGACAACCCTGAACAGTGCCCTTAGAAAACCCTAAAAATTACAGAAAATTCCAGCAAAAAAATTGCAAGTCACAGGTACTGACCTATTTTTTGTTGAGGTCGCTATTTTTGGGTAGATATCCGCTACCTGAGAGCTGAGGTCGCAGGTTTTGGGCTGAAAAGTGTGACCTAAACTTCTGGTTTTCTTGGCGGTAAGTTCAGAAAAAAGTGTCGTCTCTATCGTGGATGATACCTGTCACCTGTGCAAATGGCCTAGAAACACACAGAAGGTAGAATTTTTACTGTTATAGGGTAAAAAAGGTTAAAAAAAACATCAAGGAATGAAAAATAAGAAGCTGAATAAAAACCCTAGTGACTGAAGAAGTTGTTCATGCAGGGATCTAAAAAATGACAACGGTCGTAATTAAAAACCCTTATGGAGTCGTCAGTTGTTAGTGTGAATTCTAATCGCAAGTGTACAAAAAAAACTCACTTTAGTTGTGCATAAAAAACAGTCCTAACATCAAATGTGGCTGTCAATTTCCTTAGATATGCAATAGGTGATGAGAATAAATGCTACAAAAATCCAAATCTATGAATTTAAAGACATTAAAGAGCGAAAATAAACAAGATTTGCTCCATACATCCAATAGAAAAGACAAGAATTTATAAAGAATTTTTTGTATTATGACACCTGGGAAGGGAACATAGAAATATGTTGTCAGTCCCCCTCAATGGGATGGGTTCTTGTATGTTCTCATCACTTTAGATCCAAGATCTCTATCTCTTGATGGTGCAGGAAACCCAAACAAAATAGAACTCAAAGGGAGCTCACAAGAAAAAGTAGAAAAAATATGACAATGATGGAGGATCAAAGTTAGACCAAAAGTATAGATCAAAAGGTGATTGAAAAGGTAGTGAATGAATCGAAATATTGAGTTATTCTAGATATTGGTGCATAGTTAAAATATTATTAACCAAATCTAGATCCAACTTACTTGGAATATTTTATTACTTTTGGTGGAGGGAAAACGAATTTAGAATTGGTTATTGATTTATTTATTATTTCAAGGATGAGGTTAAGGAATAATTAAATAAATAATTATTTATTTAATTATCTAAAAATCATTTAGTCAAATTCAACAAGGAATATTATTAAATAACAATTTATATAATTATTCTTAAATAATAATAAGATAAATAATAATTTATCTAATTAATTCTCATGTTTTGGGTTAAATATGACTAGGAATATTAATTAAATAGTGGTTTAGTTAACTATCCCTAGAGGAAAATCAAACAAATGAGGATTTATTTAATTATTCCTCATGTGGTTTCTTGGTTAGAGTAGAAATAATTTAATAAACTATGGGTTATTAAATTATTTCTCATAGTGAAAGCAATTTTACTATGGTAAAATTAGTCTTACATGATGTACTTTATTCCATCTAATAGTAACAGGTTAGATGACCAAAAATTGGTGTAACAAATTTCCCCCCAATGTGTGATCGTTAGGAGCTAATCGTATGACCAATACGTTGTAAGAACAAAATCACTAGACACCGAAGGGGAGTCAGAGAGAGAGAAATATAACACAAACTTAAGCGAGAGAGGATAATACCTTGAGGATGTGAGACTTATAGGTGCGACAAGTCTCTTTTATGAGTGAGTACCTATTCTAAATGAGGCGGGGGAGGCATACCTATGCTTGCCAAGATGAAAAAATACAAAGAATAATGGTGCGCCCAACAAACATGGGATTGAGCTATATAGTACATGTTGGCATAAACATGGGCCAGATAAAAAACATAATGGATCCCACATACATACTGTGCCTGGGAAAAAAACAAGGAATTTTACAATAATATCTGAGTACATGAGATATAATAACAACCAAAGAGGCCCTACAAAATAGGAAAGGGATCTGAACATCTGAATGATACATGCATACTAAAAAGGCATTGCAACTGGCTAAGGCCGGAACCATCAAATCTACAGATTTACATCCAAGGTTGTAGTAAAGAGGTCATCTGGGTATGTGGGGGGCTACCTGACGGGCCACCCACTCATGACCTCTAAAACATCTCACATACACCTGGGAATCACTGGTACAATTTTTTGCATCACTAAACCATTAAGTATACATATCTTGATCATGTCATAGGGAGCTGGAACTGAAAAAAAATCAAGTCAAAGGGAAAAAAAGTGTCCCTTTACCTAATCTAAGGCACCAAACAAGAGTGGAAGCTAGAACCAAGGTACGTCGCCCTCTAGACTTGGCTTCTATAATGAATAAGCTGATGTCAACAGAAGGAGGTCCACCATAGGTGAGGCAATAAGGAATCATCAACTAAGGCACGAGGGAAAATAGTAGAGCGACTGATAAACTGACACTAGGGATGATGGTGGAATTGGGGTACTGAGTATCAGGTTGATGACTTCCCTTGTTAGAACATAAAGGGCATGAATGACCTGGAAGCTACTGACTCGACTCCGAAGGCAATAAGGGGGACAGTATGAATGAAGGCTAAAATGTGCGACACGAGAGAGGTACAAAGCAATGAAGAATGGAAGACTATGATAGTAGACAAAAGTAACTCAGGACAGACTCCATGGATGTGATGATGACTCAACTCCAATGCTCTAAACAAGGGCGACTCGATGATGCTACCGCATAGAATAGGCCCGGTGGGGATCATAAAAACTTGAGTAAAATATGGTTACTCACGAAGAAAATCAACACAAGCATCGACAAGTAGGAAGGAAAAGTGGTGCCCCAAATACAAGTATTGCAAGTGAATAAATTTGATTTTGAGAAGCGGTGAAGTGACTCTTCTTGGAAAAAAGGCTTCCTGGTGAAGTGTCAAATCACAAAAAATGAAAGGATACCCATTTGAGGTCTCGGTGAGAGATTTTGAATGGTTCTAATGGTTCATCAAACCGAGCTATGGTTTGGTTGCAATTGGCGAAAGAAAAATTGGGTTTTTTCTTTTAATAAGACAATTTCCCTCCAATTTGATTCATTTTCAAATGTAGCTGTCGTGAATGTGGAGAGGAGGAAAAGGCCCTAGATCTTGCGGCGATCATAGCTGACAAACCAACCATTGGAATCAAGATCCGAGACTTTCAGGTAGGTGGCCTTACTTATCTAAAGATGGCCTTAATGCTTCTTGGAAGGATGGTCCTGGTGAAGAATCAAGGTAAGAAAAGAATACGAGAATGAACTACTAGAGAAGGAATAGAATCATCCTTTCCCACCAAGTTAAACAAAGGGACCAAGTGGTAAGTATGGTATCACACAAAGTAGAATATTTTAAGGTAGGGTATCAAACATCTACGATATATGGCTCGCCGAAGAGGCCGGTAGGTTCAACTATCCAAGGAATGGGAGGATAATCAACCATACATAGATCGGGTGTGTCTAGAACGAGACTTTGCTCAATCAAGTAAGAAGGTGTCCAGGGATTCCATCATGCCCCCAAGCATGGGACACTTCCCTCAAGCATATGTGATGGAGGGGACTGATCTGGTATGCAAAGGTGGGAATCATGCCACTAGTAAGAGGAGTTTATGGAGCGCCACACATGGTGTCACTATACCAAAGAGTGCCTTCGGAGATAATGAACTGGTGTTGGCTAAGAAAATATAAATTTTGGTCAAAAAAAATGTCTAAGGACTGGGTTGTTGATGTAAGATGAAATAATGATGAAGTGGATCATCCCAAGAGTGATCTAAAGTGATATGGACCTCTAGAGGTTCTTCTAAATGGGGAAGAATAATGGTACTAGAGTTGACACTACCAGAGGCACTATGAGGGTTGTGGATAATTTCTTCTCCTGGACTCTCAAATATGGGTGCCCCCTTACCAAAACATTGGGTGTCAATGCAATGACCTGTTGTGCTATACAACACCCAAATAGGAAATTTATTTTTATCTTTAAAAAAAATAAAAAAATTTAGGAAATAAAAGTTTTCTCTTTGATTTTTCCGCTTTATTCCTTTAGCGCATCGCAAACCGCATAGCTTACAACTTAAAAAGACTTGAAATCCTCTAAGTCACATAGGCTGCGAAATGCGCTAAACCTTTTTTGAAGTTATATTTTAAAAAAACTTACAAACACTTCAATTATTGTTATACTTTCTTTATCGCATCGCACCTTATTTAAAACAATCAACTTACAAATCAATTCGATATAAGTGTGATTGCGTAGACCCGATGAGCCAACAAAACAATAAATATAAATCTCTAAAGTCCTATTAAGTGCAGACGTTTGAATTTTTGAATATGCAATTCGCTTTTTGCATGACTTAACCGAAAACAAATTCATTATCGCATAAGATTTGCGATGTGCAATTTGTGCGATGGCAGTTCGGAGAAGGATGAAGTAATTAAAAAGGTAAATAATTTTTATCAAGAAAGTTATTGGAATTTCCTGACCAAACCTTATCATCAGTATCAGATTCTGCAATCCTTAACAGATTAAAAAAAAAGATCGCATCCAGTACTTTCAAACGCAGTATTCAAGGGACAGGTCAGATTGAGGATTTCGCAGCCAACTCAGCTCAAGCCTATGATTGATATTTGTCAACTTCATGACCAAATCCATAAGAAAGGGCGGAATTCATAAATCAAAATTGTTATTTTATTTTCCTAGATTGTAGTTTAAGTTAGTCTTACGAGGATGGTTGTTTGAAACCTCCTTTATATTTTTGTAATAATCTATTTTAGAACATATTTAGTTTACTATTTAAACCCCTCTCATGCATTTAGAGAAGGGTCCAAAAAAATTTCAAAAACATTTGCAAAGAATGCACTATTGTAAGTTTGTGAATGGTTTGATGAATTAATGGAACACATCTGTTATCTTTTGACAATTAAAGTTGGTTAACTGATGTTGCACCACTGTACTCTTTAAATTGCTTGAAAGTGAGAAGGAGGATATCAATTATTGTCAGTTTACATGAGTAGAACTTTGTACATATGGTACTTTTATTCACTTGTATTAATTCTTTCTTTATTGATTGACAGTCATATTTTTATTACATTATATATTTGAAAAGTTATTATAAATGAATGTTATATACACTTCTATTCTAATATTTACTTGTCATTTCTTATTGAATATATGATCACACATATAAATGCAATATATTTTTCACAATTCTTCTAGTCAAACTACTTTGTTAAGAAGAATCATTTCATATGATTTTCATCTCTTTCAACTGTTAAATGATCTATATTACTAATAGTTGAAATATATCTCTTTAGATCGCATAAAAGAAGAAACATCCTGGGTATATAGTAGAATAAATAGTTTATATATATGCATAAGATATATTAAAATCATTCTCCATTTGCATGTCATATAATCACAAAACCCTCAAAATCATCCTTATTGGGAAACTAGTCCCATTATCCCTAGTCCGAACCACTACAACACATGGGAAAGGAGTTGCTTTAAGGTCTAGACCGGGTGGTTTTCCCCCATGTTTCGGCAATGCAATTTTGAGGCCTCAACATTATGGCGCTAGAAGGAGGGCCCTGTGAATGGAAAAAATATCTTATCAATCTAAAGTTCAATCTAAGATTATCTCTCCCTCTAGATCCCCATCAACTTCCAAAAAATTATATAGATCCTCATATTTAAAATCTAAAGTTGATTATCCTTCTCCTAAGTCTCCTTGTGATAGTCAACCCATATTATCTCCTGATTCCCATCAAGCTTCCCCAGAAGTTCAGTCTTTGATAGAAAAGTTAGAGAGAGTATCTATTTCTCTTGAAAAAATTGAATCTTCTCAAATATCAGATATCAGTATTTCGTCTTCTTTACAACCTCGAAGAATATTAACTCGATCAGAAATTCAAAAGACAATGATTCTTCCTTTTTAATTTCCCATCTATAGTTCTCGAAAGAGACTAAAGAGGACCCAATTAGATTCAATCGCTAGCGATATCTTATCCCATTCACCTCCATTACCTCCCCTCACTTCCACAACTTCCATTCCAAAAATCAGTGTTACTTTGACTAGTTCCAATACTCAAACTATTATCGCTTCAACTAGTCCTAGCACTCAGCCTGACTCTTCTTCAACTCAAACTCCATCCAACCAACCTATCCAAAATCCAATGGAAGGTCAACCACCTCCACCAAATGTAAACCCATGGAGCAATCCAAGGGTTGTAAACTTGCCCGCTCCTCTTCATGCTCTTCCAAAAAATCCTGAAATATGGCTACCTAAACTTAATCCTGATGATGGTTTTCCGGCAGAAGAACACATTCACAATTTTGTGTTAGCCATCAATCTAAATGGAGTAGTTGAATAGGATTGCGTTGTAAGATTATTTCCATATACTCTAAAAGGATCCGCAGAATCCTGGTATTTTTCACCGCCTGCCCACTCTATAATTAGCAGGAATATGTTCGAAGAACAATTTCTAGCTAAGTTTGGGGATGATAGGACCACTGCTACGCTCATCAATGATTTTTCAAATCTAAAAGCTAAAACAGGTGAGAAAATAAAAATTTCAATTCAATATTTAATAAATTACTCAATAAAATTCCTGCTACAGCAATTCCTAGTGTAGAAGTTCAAATTGAGTGGTATATTTCATCTCTTCCATCTAATATAGCTTTTTTTGTTGATAGAGAAAAAATGTAAACACTTGCAGAAAACATGAAAGAATCTCTATTTGTAGAGAAATGCATAACTGCTCTTCGGAAAAAGAATTCTCAAGGAGATCGAAAATCAAACAAGGTGTCTTTCAAAGATGTTTCTAAAAAGAAGGCTCCAAAAGACCCTTTAGATGTACAAGGTCTTCAAAAAGTTTTTAATACTATGACAAATGAGATGGCAGATATTAAGAAACAAGTCGCTGAAAATGCTAGCTCAAAAAATACTTTCAGAAACTTTAAGAAAGGACAATCCTCTAATACTCAACCTCCAAATATCATATATAATGTTGAATTTGATCAAGAAGAAGAGGAAGAACAAACAGAGGAAGAAGAAGATGACGAAGAAGAAGAAGTTGAACTAAATGGAATGTGGGATTTCATCCTACCAAATGAAGAACAACATGAAGCTTTACCTATGAACACAAGGAGCAAAAAGACTACTGAAGCAATACAGCCAAATGAACAGCAAAAGATTTCAACTCCTACTAAAGATAAATCAGTAAGCAAAAATTTTAATTCAAAGGCTACACAAACAAGTCTCGCTACCTCAAATACTCCACAAAAAGACAATGGTAGTCTCAGACATCATTGAGTATAATGTAGTTGAAGATATGAAGAAAACCAAGGCAAACATTTCAATTCACAAGCTTCCTAAATTGAAGCAGAAACAAAAAATTATACTTGGAGACTTAAATGTGGTTCCTGCTTCAAACTTACCTACTCCAGTAATAGTACAAGCTGCTAATGAAATGGGTAAGCCACCTTCTCCTTCAATGAAAATAGATGCTACAGACTTGATTATGATAGGTGATTGATCCATCTCTCATACTCTCCCACTTCTCTTAACCTATGAGATCTACAACAAAAACGTTCATAATTGTTTAATAGACTCAGGGGCTTCCTCAAACATAATGCCAAAATGAATTCGTGCTAAGTTGAACATAACTCCTCAAAGTTCCCCTATTCATATAGTGCAATTTGATAGAACCAGAGTAGAGGTAGTACGAGAAATAAATTATGTTTCCATCAAATTGTCATCAAATCCCAAATTTACTCAAATAATTGATATATTGGTGGCTGATATTCCTGAATTTTACGACTTAGTTTTAAGCCAAGACTAGTCCTAAAAAACTTCATGGTTATTTTGCAACAGACTGGTCACATATGTGGTTACCATATAATGGAAAACCAAATCAAATTCGGGTAGACTATGAAAAGTTCATGAAGCATACAATCACTGATCTTGAAGGAGTACATGAGTCAGTATCATTCAGTAACAACATTATTGGAAACTACTCAGAGGGGTATTTTTTGGGAAATTTCAATGCTCAAACATCACCTTTCTTTGATAATGTAGTTGTTTCACAGATTGAGAATTTTTCTCATCCAGATAACTCCAAATGTATAAATTTTGCATATAGAAAAGTAGTTAATTCTTTATTTTGGACTCTTTATTTTGATGGTTCTAAATATGAAGATGGTGCAGGTGCAGGTTGTATTTTAATAAACCCAGAAGGATAAAATACCATGTTAGCCTGTAGATTAGAATTTGATTATACAAACAATGTAGATGAATACGAAGCATTAGTTAAAGGCTTGTACAAAGCCATTGATCTTAATATCAAATATCTAAAATTTCTAGGAGATTTAGAAATCATAGTTAGACAGGTAAGAGATACCATTCATTGTAATTATGGACACTTAAAGCATTACCAATAATTATTCCAAGAATTAACCATTCATTTCTTAGCCTTCAACATTTATTTTGTACCTAGAATGAAGAATTCTAGTGCAGATCTACTAGCTAATGTAGCGTCGAAGTTAATCCCATCCCAAGAATTTAGTCCTGATAGATTTTCTATTGAATTGATTTTTAGACCATCTATTCCTGATCATATTACCAATTGGAGAGCATTCAATAATGATTCAGATATCATAGATTTTTTAACATCTAAAGGATCGTATGACAGTCAAGTTTTGGATGAAAATGAACATGGCGTTAAGATTAAGAAATAACAAGACAAAAATCCTATTCTTAAATATGTTGTCAAGTTAGAAGACCTATATGATCTAAAATATAGGTTTAAAAGAGTGACTAACTAAAAAACACAAAGCTCTACCTTAAGATTTGAGTTAGTAAATCTAGGAACTCATGAAAAACCTCAAAATTTCAATCTAGGTCTTGGTCTATATTTTGAAGAAAGATTATCATTTATCATATTGTTTAGAATGTATAAAAGATTATTTGCTTCGGATTATACTGATCTTAAAACATATGACACTTATGTGATTCAACACACAATTCCTATGATCTTAGAAGAAAAGCCTATACAATATAAATTGAGGAAGATTCATCCAAATCTGGAAAATCAAATCAAAACAGAATTGAACAAACTCCTCAAGGTAAAAATCATCTTTCCAGTAAGGAATTATAAATGGGTATCAAATTTGGTACCTATTAGGAAGAAGAAAGGCGATGTTAGAATTTTGATTGATTTTAGAAATTTAAACAAATATTGTCAAAAGGACAACTTTCCATTACCAACCATGGAACAAGTACTGCAGATAGTAGCTTCTTCTGAACTTATGTCCTTTCTAGATGGATTCTCAGGATATAACCAAATTCTCGTACATCCAGATGACAAATTGAAAACTACGTTCAGAACTAAGTGGGGAACTTACACCTATCAAAAGATGCCATTTGGATTAATTAATGCAGTTGCAACCTTTCAGAGAGCTATGGACACAGCTTTTAGGGGACTCATAAACAAAATGTTGGTTATTTATTTAGATGACATTACAGTCTTTTCTAAACAAGTAACCAATCATGTGAATGACCTAAAACATGTCTTTGAGCGATGCAAAAGGTATGACATCTAATTGAATCCAAAGAGATGATTTTTTGCATTAGATGAAGGAAAATTTTTAGGATTCATTGTGTCAAAAAGAGGTATCTATATTGATCCTGGAAGAACTGAAGAGATTAAACAAATTACTTTCCCTCATAATAAGAAATCTATGCAGTCGTTTCTTGGGAAAATTAATTTTGTTAAAAGGTTTGTCCCCGAATTTTATGTTTTTAAATGGAGACATAATGAAAGGGAAGCATTTGATTTGATTAAAAAATCAATTGTCAATGCTTCATTCCTGAATACCCCCAATTTTCTTAATCCTTTTACATTATACAATTTTTCATCGGATACATCATACGCTACTATTTTAACACAGTTGAATGACCAACAAATTGAAGTACCAATATCATTTTTCAGTTCCAATTTACAAGGTTCAGAACTAAATTACACATTTGTTGAAAAGCAAGCATTTGCTATTTTTAAGGCTATAAATCATTTCAGGTCGTTTCTCCTAAAAAATCATACCAAAATCATAGTTCCATTCTCTGCAGTGAGAAAACTCCTGATGCAGAGAGAATTAGGAGAGAAAAGGGCTAATTGGGTTATTGCTTTACAAGAATATGATGTAGAAATTAGACCTTCTAAAACTGTTAGAGGTTAAGGTTTTTGCAGAATGCTCACAGGAGCATCACATCTATCATCAAAGGAAGATTCATGTAATAATTTGAAAATATCATAGGTAAGCCTCAACGATGCACAGTCTCAATACGGTGATCTTATATTCTATTTGAAGAATGGATATGCTCCAAATCAACTCAGTTACAAAACAAAATGACCTTTAAGATTAAAGGCCAAGCAATATGAATTAATCAACGATGTTTTATTTAGGAGAAATTTTGATTTTGTACTTTTAAGATGCTTAGAAAAATCTGAAGCAGAGAAATTCTTGTAGGAACTCCATGATGGACCAGATGGAAGACATTTTGGAGGAAATACGACAGCACACAAAATATTGTATGTAGGTTACTATTGGCCTACACTTTTCAAAGATGCTCATGAATATGCAAGAAAATGAAAAGTGTGTCAAAGTGCATCTGGAAGACAAAGGAAGCCAACATTCCCATTACATCCAGTCAATATCGAACAACCATTTGAACAATAGGGATTATAAATAAATGGTGAGATTGTTCCTAACTCTTCCAAAAAACATAGATATATTCTCACAGCTACAGATTAATTTAATAAATTGGTGGAATAAATTCCATTAAAAGTAGCCAACTCTGAGAATATCATTGATTTCATTGACCAAAATATCATAACTAGGTTTGGCTTACCTACTGCTTTAATGTTTGATAATTCATCTTACTTCTCAGGAACTACTATGATGGAATTTGCAATTAAAAAAGGTTTTAAACTTAAGTATTCCGAAAATTATTATCCACAAGGAAATGGTTTGGTAGAATCTACAAACAAGAACTTGATTAGAATAATCAAAATAACTATTGATCAAAACCAACGAAATTGGCACAAGTCATTAATATTTTCTCTTTGGGCAGATTGAATAACTCAAAAAGCTTCTTTTGGGACTTCTCCATTGACTATTGTCTATGGAAAAGAAGTTTTACTTCCTACCAACGTATTTATTCCCTCTCTTTCCTTAGTACAATTTATTGATGAATCTCCTACTTTTTCCTTAAAACTTAGACAATGTCAATTTTTTAAGTTAGAGGAAGAAAGAAAGAAAGCTAAACAGACCCATGCTCATCATCAACAGATAGTAAAAGCCTCATTTGATTCAACTTATATTACTCCAAAAAAATTTCAAATTGGTGATCTGGTATTGAAATGGGACAAAGCGCATGAGGAAAAAGGTAAACACACGAAGTTTCAAAAATTTTGGCTAGGTCCATTTCAAATAATTGAAGAAGTAGGCCCATCAACATTCTTATTGCAAAATCTATCAGGAAGAAAGGATTATTTTCCTGTTAATGGGAAGATTTTGAATAAATACTTTTCATAGGAGGTAACCCCTTCTATTCCTTGTATACTAGTGTCTTTTTCTTTTCCTTAGAAAAAATAAAAGTTTCTTAGTATAAATTTTTGGCTTTTCAAAATAAAATCTCAGATGATCCTTTTTTATTTATCACTTATGGAATAAGAAGTGTTAAGGAAGCAATCAAAAGATTGGAAAGACAAATAGATTTTATTTTCACTGAAATTATTTATTCTTTGATGAACTCTCATCCTTATATAGCATGATTATTCTATTATCAGTCAAGAAAAGAATATTTAACACAGTAAAGAATATTTTACAAAAAAATCAATCTAAAACTTGACATTATCATCCAAAATCCTCAAAAGGACCAATGATTCACCCCATCCAAGAAAACTTATAAATTTTTGAAAGAAATTCAAAAAATATTATAACTAGAAAAGCTTAAGAGATAATAAGTCTCATCAAGAGCTTGTTTACCATGTTCACAGGGAAATAGTTGAACTGACATTACCATTACTGCCTACCAAAATAGGGTAATGACTTGAGATTATATCAAGAGGACAAGGGGTCTCATCAAGAGCAAGCTTGATCAATTTAATTACAACTAGTGACTAGCTTTGTCATCATTTGGTTACCAAGCCAAGACAATGGCCTTTAAGTAAATAAAAAATATGATACAGAAAGAAAAATTCCAAAAAATTATAGTTTATTTTTGTAATTGTAAGAAACATTGGATGGGACAGTGAATCATTGTTGGGTAAAAGGCAACCCTGCCAAAAGCTTAAATTGCCTATTGGAACAAACGCTCTACCTGTGATAAAAGAGTAAATTTTTATAAAGTTGATATGTAAGAGCCACCTACTTTATCTCTTTGAAATGAGTAAATACTGATATAGATTTTCATACTTATATATTTAAATGAGGGATTCTTATGAATTGTAAATAAGAAAAATTTCATTTCTTAGTAAGATATTATTTATTTGAAATTCATTCCTGCAACTATTTTTATTTCAAAAAAAATTTAGAAATTTCAAAAAATTATTCAGAGATAGTTGGTTCTCCCAAGTGAATCGCCAATTGTTGTGCTATACAACACCCCCCATTTATTTTAATAAATGGGGACCCTTTATAAATAAATAGGAAATTTATTTTTATTTTAAAAACAAAAAACTTTAGGAAATAAAAGTTTTCTTTTTGAGTTTTCCGCTTTATTCCTTTAGCACATCGCAAACCGCATAGCTTACAACTTAAAAATACTTGCAATCCTCTAAGTCAGACAGGCTGCGAAATGTGCTAAAACTTTTTTGAAGTTATGTTTTAAAAAAACTTGCAAACACTTCAATTATCGTTATACTTTCTTTATCGCATCGCACCTTATTTAAAACAATCAACTTAAGAAGAAATTCGATATAAGTGCCATTGCGCGGACCCAATGAGCCAAAAAAACAATAAATATAAATCTCTAAAGTCTTATTAAGCGTAGCCATTTGAATTTTTGAATGCACAATTCACATTTTGCATGACTTAACTGAAAACAAATTCATTATCGCATAATTGTTGCAATGTGCGATTTGCGCAAATCGCAATTCGCAACATTTATGGGAAAACATCACAAACGGTAAAATTTATATATGGTGATATGAAAATTAACAACATTTAACTACTTAAGCATGAGAAATGACTTATGTCATATCAAACCGAAATTCGAGATCTAACGGCTTAAAGTTGATTGATAGATATTTTGTGTGAAGGTGTAAGAGATTTGATTTTGAAATAACTATCGATGAGTGATATTATATTTAAAATATTCATATCTATTCATGCATGTTTGATATAAATAATTAATTTGACTCTTTGTTCTCTATACTTTTAATGCTCTCCCTGTTTACTTGAAATCAAGAAACCATTTAACGGATTAAAGAAGATTGAAATGGGAAAAAAGGGCAAAGAGATTTCTCAAGCACTTCCTACTGAAGACTCATACATGCCTCCCTTATTTTCAGATACCACCTACAATAAGGATTGTGGTAATTCATCATGGGAAGCAATGTATAAACCGTTCGAAGACGAAAATCCAAATGTAATAACCAAAGTCTCTACAACAAGCACGACATCTACTTCGGACACGACTTACTTCGATGTTGCATGTTCATTCATCCACAAGATAGTCGCTAGACCAAAAATTCTCCCTTACACAGACATGGTTAAGTGGGTAATTGACCACTCAAGCATAGATGACAGGAAATTCAAGGATTCAAAGGGAGAAAACATAGGGTCTTTCAGGGCAGAATATTTACAAGAAATGTACCATCTACCCTACCCACAATAGAAATATGACAAGGCTTTTCTCCAAAGCTTTAGAGTAGAGCATCCAGATCTCATGAAAGTCATCAATGAATGGAAGGAAGACCAGGGAAGGTTGAAGCGAGATAAACTCGATACATACCCAATTTCCCAATTTCCTTCCCCCTATTGTTATGATGCCAATATGTTGTGTAGATTTTTTTCCAAACCTGATACCACTAGGTTTTCAGTAGACTGGTTTCCATTGATTTACGCAATTGTCAATTCCTCAATTCTGAATTGGGAAAATATCTTATCTGATAGTTTAGCCAAACACATCGTAGAATATAGGAATAAAAGGAATGTTCCATCTAGAGAAATACCTCCATTTTATATGTTTTCCTATGTCATGGATGCAATCTGTTTTTCTTATATTTTTCCTACCATGGGATGGAAATGGACTACCCAAGACCCTACCCCAATCCATATTTACCCCAGAGCCCTTTGGGATTCAAACTTCCACCTGCATTTTTATAAAAAAATTCATGAAGTCATGTTGCCTATGTACCAAATGATATTCAATAAAAAGGCCCCTAGGGTTTTTGAAGAGGCTAGTGTAGATATTCTATTTGTGGCTAGGTCGTCTGCAGAGGAGAATTTTACAAATGTCAAAGTATTCAGGAGTTATGATTCTCCCCGCGTCCTACCATATTATGTTCTTGATAAGTTTCTTGCATGAGAGATAGCCTTCCACCTTATTAATGGTATCAATAAACAACTGAAAGATGCTAAGAAGGTCGTTTGACCTAATTTCCCCGAACAGTGCAACACTTTTGCACTTTTTGATATTGGTCATCCTTACAAGGAGGTTTTAAAGATTAATCTATTAAATTTTCTAATAATTCCAAAGAGGTTGTATGATCCAAATGATGTAATTAAAAATTACACTACAGAAATCAAAATGAAGCCTTATGTAAAGGAAATAGATGGATTTGACAATCTCTTCCAAGGCATGGAAATTTTTTCAAATATAATCAAGTTTCATCCAGTCAACTTAGCCAAGATGATTTGGAATCCTTCCAAATATATAGAAATAAGAGACTAGAGAGAGCTCCTCTCAACTTGTTAACTATTGAAGATGTCAATAGACCTACTACAAGTATCAGCTTGGATAATGAAGCCAAAGACATCTCTGAGGATGAATCAGGTCAATCAAAGCATCAATATCACAATTCAGATCACTTTGAAAATGAATCTAAATCTAGAAAGGATAGCCCAGAAAAGATAATTGATCATTTAATCCAAGAGATAGAGATGCAAGAGTGAAAAGAAAGTAATGGAACAGAGTCAACTTCTCAAGAATTCCAGCACAGTCATGACACACTTGATCAGTCTAAAAAGTCACAAACAAAAAATTTGAGTATGGGATGAGTTTTCTGAAGAAATTAAAACTCCTAAAGCTAATCCCAATACCGATCAAGTAACTAGTTTTCAAACACCTGAACATTCACAAAAGATAGTGGAAACTGTTAATCCACTACAATAAGTTCCAGAGACTCATGATCGAGAGATCATACCGGCATACCCTAAAGAACAGATAGTTTACAAGTTGAATAAATTCCTTCACTGGACATCTTCTACAGTCCTAGTTATAAGGTTGTAGTTAAGAGGAATAAAAGGAGAAGAAATGATGAAACAATCTCAAACCTCACAGATGAATATGTTGACATTTTGTGGAAGGATTCCTTAGATGATCCTATGAAACATTTAACTAAATTATGACAGTATTACGGGGCATATTGTTTTGGGGAAAATCACCCTAGAGGTTTTTTGGGTCGAAACCTCCATAGATCAGGGCATGCTATTCAGAAGGACTCACACACAACCATACTTGAATGCAAAAAACTAGATAACAACGATAGCAGAACTCACCCGTAGTCCTACGTTCGATGTAGATCACGCGGGGTCCAAACCCCCAGCAACCTTTCTTCCTCCTTCAACCTGAAAACAAGAAAGAACGTGCACGGAAATCTAGTTGTACAACATATACTTCTCCTAAACATTAGTGCAATCCATGTGAAACATTATATAAACCATAATAAATGCTTAAATGATAATCTTTTCACACATATAGATAAACATTAACACACGAGTTCAGGAACAAGATGGTTCTTCATTATTATGAATAGCATGTACAATAGTAAAAGTGGAGAGATCACTTGAATCCTTTCACGATCTTCGAGCAGACCGTCGTCCGGATTCGTCCCACCCTTGCCTCGGTAAGATTCTTCCAAGACTTGTGCACTCGAGATGGCATATAAATGGATGAACATCTCTAGGAAATAAGGGTTTCCTGTATAAATCTGGGAAAGTGCAGGAGGCACAGGGATTCAGACTTGAACTGGGATTCCAACACAGTATAATGTCTATAAAATTTCTCTCTCCCTTAGGCCATACACATGAGGGGCTTTTATACTCCCTCAAAGTATTTTCATCAGTTGGAAACAGTTGGCCACGTGCTGGGGTGGTTGAACTACCAGAGTAACCATCAACCCAGCCCGAAAATAGGGAATTTTAATATATTTTTTAATTATTTTTAATGGCATACGCGGAAAATTACATGTGGACTCGCGTATACACGCGGAAAAGTCTGGGCATAACCGCGTATGGGGATTTTAACACTTTTTTTTAGTGAATTTGGTTCAAGTCTGTAGGAATGGGTGCCCAAAGCCATAAAAGCAATAATGAATCATATGAAGGTGAAAAATGATGCTATAACAAATGCCCCCTAATATATGAGGTTAGAAGGGGTACATGATGGCCGAAATGTATTATGCACATAGAAAGAACTTCGCAAGGACAAGAGAGGACTTCACCAGATTTCAGCTTGCCAAAAACCAATGAAAGAAAACAGAGAGTCAACTCATGCTGAGGCGGGCATACCCATGGTCAGTCAAAAATACATCATATAGAAAGTACTGAATAGATCCAACATGTATACAAGTATAGCTGAACTTAAAGTACACAATGAATCATCTGAGCATGGCCCGGAAATATAAGTCTGAATCAATGTCCAAGTATCACATATATAAAGCTGATCAAGGATGCTGCAACTGGATGTCTGATCATATAAGTAACTGAATCTCCAAGTACCAAATCATAAAGGGTAGATCTCATGGTACAATCACGCAACTCGGGAGCCAACATATAAGATGCTGTTGTACAGAACTGCAACATATAAGGGTGGACGACATCACTGGCAGAAACTGAATGGACTGTCAAAAGTGAACCGAAAGATGTTGATGCAACCCGAGGTCTTCACCGATCACTATGGAAAAATTCTACACAATGGGAATAAATGAGCTGAAGTCGACCATGTGAGAAATCGTTGGATTACCGATCAATGATGTATACCGTTAACCAACGCGAGACAACCCACCAATAATGAAAATGAGTGTCAAGGTGCCCCAGTACAATATAACAAGTGCGAATGAATGAGTTCAAGTTGAACACTTGATAGAATCTACCAATCAGGAGGCAATGATGAATCCCCACTGTCGATAGCGAAGAGTCTTCCACTGATGACTGCAAACCCTAAGGTACTGTCAAAAAGACTCTAGACCTTATTCCCAGAGCAATGAGTTGGAGTCGATGGGAAAAGCTCTGCTGGAAGGAAGGCTTTAAGGCATCCCACATCAGTCCAGCGCGAGTGTAACCCGCAGGCCAAGATTTGGAAGGAATCGGACGAAGTAGAGTGATGGAAACAAACCGAAGTACGTTTCCAACATGCACAAGATGAAGCTAGCGAACGGAACAAACCCTCTGAACCAACCAATAATTAAAGCTGACACAGAGGCGAGAAATCCACCGATAGGGTCAAATGGAAATCAAGGTACTGCACGAATCCCAAGTGTGATAATGTATGCTGACGTCGAACACAGGGGAAACCACTCAGTCAAAGACCCATAATGATGATCAAATGCTGAGCACAATGTCACCTATCAATGATGGAAATAGGGCCAGGGTGCAGCTCTAGGTTTGCTCTCAGAGCAATGTGTCGTAGTCGATAAGAGACAAACCCGCCAACAAGAAGTCAATGGAGACCTTCTCAAACCAGCACGAGCAGAGGACCAAAACATCTGATGTGATAGAACAAGATACTGACAAGACCGGGAAGGCTGACTGAATAATGAGTCAAGAGACACCACAGAATGGCCAACTCTGGTTAGAATTCCCTTGAAAAAAAGCACGACTCGTGATGACCATGGCAGTAAAAAGTGACACTGTATAAGTCTGTTATGCAGGAGGCAAAACAAACTCTCCATATGATTGGAAGAGATAACCAACCGGGGGAGGACTGACCAGTGAAACAAGGTAAAGGCTGAACCTAAGTCAAAACTAAAACCATCCCAAATGGAGGAAAGATATATAAGTGTATATGCTTTGTTCAAGGGTGACAAACTGACACTGTACTGCCATCAAATAACGAAGTTACATCCCGTTCCCGCTCTTTTTGTTATATTTGATTTTTTTGTCTTTTTCATATAATAAGCCTAAAAAAGAATAAAAGAATGCTATGGTACAATGGATAGAACGAGTATCAAGAAACATATGCACTAGTTCCTGGGATTGGAACGATCCTATGCTCAATGCAAGGTGGCGGAAACTGGTAAGCGATACTCAGAGGAATGTTCCATCCATGGGTAAAAGGGTGTCAAGTCGCGATAGCTAAGTTCATGCAATGGTTAACTTGTACAGATAGACAAGGTCAAAATTTGGCTTAAACATTGAGTTCAAATGAATCCAGCTAAAGGCCAGGATAAACAAGTAGCCAATATGCAATGTAGTAATACAACTTAACGACACCAGGGAGCCTCTAGGGTAACACCCAGAAAAATGATAGTGAGGAAGAAGAAGAATGAAGCTTCAACACATAAGTCATGGCAGGACTAAAGAGGACTCCCGAGCCTACATAAAACGCAGCATGGGCAAAAAGTGATAGCGAGGAACTAACTAGGAAGCCCATGTAAAGGAAGGCTCTACCACCAAGTCATGATTAAAAAATCAGCGAGTGAAATGGGTGTAATACTCATGACCTGATGGGATTGACCCTATGGAAAGTGATCAGAATGGAGGCTAGTATGAAAAATGCAACGGAAAGTGGATTCCCTAACCTATATGCCAGTGAAGATCATATACCTGCCATGACGAGTCAGCAGTCATGGATCAAAATCCAGAAAAAATCTCAAAAATCGTCAAAATGTACCTGAAAACATACCAAACTGGGCACTTCCAAGCATCCGGGTTATGCAGCTTAAGATAGATTGAAAAAATAAGCATAACAAATTTTTGCGAAAATTTTCAACTTTTTGGGCATAAATAGACAAATTACCTCATATTTGGTTCATTATTACATTGCTGATTTGGAAAAAAGTGCTCTGGAGAAAAAAACTTCCTTCGTCAAAACAGGAGCAACCGACCGTCGAATTCCACCGAATTTCTCAGGTAAGCTCATCAACCATCCTTGCTATTCATTTTTTCCGTTCATAATTTAAAATTTAGGAATTTTTCACCATAGAATCTCTTGCTAAAAATCACGGGTTTGCGCATACGCGGGTTGGTAATGACCAAGTCGCGTATACACGCGACTGTGCATAAATAAAGTTGTGTATGCGCAGCCTAACATGAAAAATGCGTAGCTAATGAATGGATTATTGAATTTTGACAAGATGACCATATCATGGAGAGAGCGTGAACACAGTGAAATTGATCAAGAAGTCATGCAGAACCAAGAATCACTAAATATTCTCCGAAATTGTGGATTGCTAAAGTTTTTTAAAATGCCAAATATGAAGAGTAATGTCTGGTTGCTCGAAATGCTCGTGAACTATTGGGAACCGGAAGAAGACTGTTTCATTATAGATCAGATGCCTATACGCATCGAAGTGGAAGATATATATTTTATTACTAGACTCTCCCGGAGGGGGGAGCCAGTAGACTTGCACGGTAAACCTTTGGGAGGGCTCACCGTGGAAGATTACGTCCACGTGTACTGCGTACAGGGTTCCAAGAAAGTTGGAACTCAAATTGCAATCAAAGATTTAAGGGATTTGCACATGAAAATCCTCCTTGTCACCATTGGCAAGGTGGCAGGATCTGCCTCCCTACACCAGGCATCCAGGACGCAAATGAGCATAGCAGTAGAATGCTTAACTCATGTATATTATTGGTGCACAGCCCTACTGATGAACATGAAGCAACCATTGACCTCTATCCGCCAAGTAAAAACAAAACATTTTGGATATGGTACGATTTTGATGACATTCTTCTTTGAGAAGATTCCAGTACTAAGACCCAGAGTGATCTCAACCATCAGCAGCCCGAGAGACCCAAGAATTGCCCGCTGGGCAGACATGATGAAGAGATTGGGGGGAAGTGAAGTTCCCTGGACCACTTGGGATGATGAGTTCTTCCAATGGTGGAGAGAACAAATCATCGCTGTGGATGACTATCCCTATGCTGGGATGGACTTTCGTGGCGATCCAGATCTTATCCTGCCACCAGGCGCAGCATGGGGTACAGTCGGTAAGTTTACAATTTTTTACTTATATAAATTTTTTTTATTTTTTCAATATGTATGAAAAATGTGAAAAACAAACATGTTTTTTATTGGATTCAAATGACTTACAATGTAAAATGATCATGAAATAGATATTGGACCAGTTCGACCTGAGGGATGTCCAAGACATAAGCGTCGCAGGGGCGAAGCGGATACAGTATATCCAGACAGAACCCTCCAGGCTGTACAGAGGAACTTGGAGGGATTAACCCGCCAAGTACCTATGGCTGCAGTGGAAGATCTGCCTGAAGCCATCCAGAGACAGGTGGTAGGAGTACCCTATGACTGGGTACGGTTATTCCGCCGTGTAGCCACTGCGATCGTGTTCTATAGGAACACAACTTCTGGGCAGGGAACTCAGGAGTAGATAGATATGATGTATCAGATGACTGTATATTTTTTGAGACTGAACATGATCGGGCATAAGCCCAAATTTTTGTATGACTTATGGATCCAAATTTTTGTATAGTTTTGAACACTCTGACAATATATATACAGCGATGTTTGATGTGATGTAACAAATGTATCAAAATGTATGATTTTTTTGATGATTAAAGTTTATTGTATGGAATGATTAATATGCCAATCAATTGCTTGATTAGCTAATGAGTCTGCCAACCAATTGTTAGATCGAGGAATATGAATGAAAGTTAAAAATTGAAATGATCTTTGTAACAAACGTACCCTCAAGAACAACCGGAGCAAAAATGGATCTCGAACCCGATAAGTATTGTTCAACTACGACACCACCAGCTGAGAGTCCAAGAAAACTACTAACGAATCAACACCCAAAGATATTTCCTCCGAGAGTAGATAAACAACTGCAGTGTATTCTGCTATATTATTGGAAGCAGGACCAATGTAGACCCCTCTTGATACTAACAGCTGACCGGATGGATAATGGAGCACCCAATCCGCGGAAGCTAAGTTCCAGGTGTGTCTACTAGCACCATCGGCGAAACCAAAATGACTCATGAAATCCGACACAACCTACCAAAGCAGATCAAAAACATCACCATCCCATAAAAAATCGAAAAACCAGATATGTACAAAGCAAAACTACTATATACAAAAGCAACATGCCAGGCCAAAGCCTAGGCATAATACTTTTTCAAATAGAGCCCATTTCTGGGCTCCGGTAACTCGTTCCCTTTGAAATCAACCAAGGTATATGCTCCTTTTTTAAGGACTTTTTTAACGATAAAGGGGTCATACCACATAGATTTAAATTTTCCTGCCCCCAGGGCATCTTTTTCTTGGGCATAGACCAAAACAAGGTCACCTTCTGAAAAAACCCTAGGCTTGACCGCCTTATTGTACTGAACTTTAACTCGGTTTTTATGTGCTTCATTCATCGTGGCAGCATCCCGACGCTGCTCATCAAGATGTTCCAGATGAAGGAGTCGTTCTTCAAGACTAGAAGTGTCAGGAAGAAGTTCAACAGCTAATTTAAGAGAAGGAATCTCACATTCAATGGGAAATACGGATTCCAACCCATGCACTAGCTGAAACGGAGTAAAGCCATTTGCAGTTTTCACTGACGTCCTGTATGCCCAAAGTGCAGGATATAGCATAATATGCCAGTTGGATCTAGCTTTATCAATTGTCCTTTGAAGAATTGTCTTCAAGGATTTATTCACGGCTTCCACTTGCCCATTAGCTTGAGGATAATATGGAGATGAATGCTCCTGCCGTAATCCTAATTTTAGAGCCAACTCAGCCATCATGCTATTCTGAAAATGACTGCCATGATCAGTGACAATCTCTCTAGGAATACCAAAACGAGCAATAACCTGGTTGAAAAGAAAAAGAGCTGCAGTCTCACCATCATGCCCAAAAGTAGGCATAGCCTTGACCCACTTCGTAAAGTAGTCTACTGCTACTATAATGTACTTGTGACCCTTAGCCGAAGGCGGGTTACAAGTAGTATAATCAATACCCCACTTTGTAAAGGGACCGACAGTAATGACTGGAAAAAGCGGAGCTGGATGAGCGCACATTTCTCGAGTATACACTTGACATGGATGACACTTTTTGACCGACTCCATACAATCTTTGAAAATCGAAGGCCAAAAGTACCCAGCACGAAAGATCTTTTGGGCTGTAGCAAGCCCAGATAAATGACCACCACAAGCTCCACTATGGCAATCATTCAGCACAGCCTCAGCCTCTTTGAGAGTTAAGCAACGTCTCAGGATTGAATCAACCCCTCGACGGTATAAAGCATCACCAATAATCAATTAATTCTTAGCCAAGTGACGCAACTTACGACGCTCATCTTTTGAAAAAGTAGAGGGAAACTTCGCAGTCTGAAGATACACAATTATATCTCCATACCAAGGATCCTGTGAAGAGATAAGAAACAAATGTTCATCCGGAAAGGATTCATCATAAATCATTTCTTCCCCACAGGGCAACTCGGAGATCAATTCCAAAACTAATGATTTCTTGGACTTGGCAGAAAGAAACTCAAGATCAAATTCCTGCAAAATCACAATCCATCTATTGTATTTTCCCCCAATCACTCGCCTACTGAGGACAAACTGAAATGGATTGGCTGCTGCCAAAACATAAGTTTTTCGTAGAATAATGTAATGCCGGAGTTGTTGCACAGCATGAACATCTGCTAAAGCTAACTTTTCTATCGGAGTGTACCGGAGTTCAGGTCCTACCAAGCCTCAACTAAGATAGTAAATAACATGCTCTGAAAGAGCATCATCCTCCTGAACCAGAACCATACCAATAGTAGATTCTGCTGCTGCCAGATACAAAAGGAAATCCCTGCTATAATCAGGTGGACTCAATAAAGGAGCAAAAGTCAATGCTTTTTTCAAAGCATCAAATGAGCGTTGAGCGAAGTCATCCCAAAGAAATGAAACTCCCTTCTTCAACAGTCTCATAAATCCCTTGGTAACTTCAGCATAATTTACGATAAATCTCCGAAGAACATTAGACTTTCCTTGTAGACTTTGAAGTTGACGGATAGAGGACGGGGGAGGCAACTGAAGTATTGCCTCAACCTTGAAGGGATCTACCCTAATCCCTTCCCTAGACACAATGAATTCCAATAACCGACCAGATGTAACTGCGAAAACGCACTTGTTCGGATTCAACCTAATCTTATAGAAACGACATCTTTCAAATATTTGACGGAGGTGAGGAGGATGATCCATCCTCTTTCGAGAATGAGCAGCTAAATCATCCAAATACGCCTCAATAATCTTTTTGATGTCGTGGAAGGCATATGACATAGCCCGCTGAAAGGTAGCCCCAGCATTTTTAAGACCAAAAGGCATCTTCTTGTATGCAAAATTACCCCAGGGACAAATAAAGGCAGTCTTATGCTAATCTTCAGGACGGATAGTAATCTGATTATATCCAGAGAAACCGTCCATGAAGGAGAAAATCTCATTACCGGCACACTCATCAATGATCTGATCGATAAATGGTGTGGGGTAATTATCTTTAGGACATGCTTTATTTAGGCCTATGAAATCAATGCAAACTCGAATCGTTCCTTGCTTTTTATCTACGAGAACAGGATTTGAAACCCATTCAATCAAAGGAACAGGGAAAATGAATCCCGCCTTAAGCAGCTTCTCCACCTCATCTTTGATAGCTGCTGCCTTCCTAGGATTAACCGGACGAAGTTTTTGCCTCACAGGCTTAGCGTTTTCGTAAGTCTTGATCTCATGCTGGACAATAGATGGATAAATACCAGGCATTTCCTCATAAGACCAAGCGAATACATCCCTATACTCTTTAAAGAGCTCGATGTAAATCTGAATCTCTTCATGGGAACATTTAGCTCCGATGAAGACATTCTCAATAATATTGGGATCCCTGGAAATGTTCACCGGGATAGTAGGAAAAATCACAGCCATGTTCCCTTCAGCATAAACCTGTGTTGGTGCTAAAGGGCTCAGGACTGGGCGAACGGGACCAGGAGACGGAGGACTTGGAAAACTTGTTTCAACTTCGCTCAAGTCAGGTAAAAAGTAAGACCGATGATGTAAATCATCCCGCCGTCTATCTATACCAGTCATAGCTTCCAGGATAGCCTCTTCAGATGGAAGAGTGGTATCAAGGCAATCCTAGGCAGAATAAGAACTAAGTGCCCAAGCCGGAGCCACATATCCATCCAACTCTTCCGGTGAGAGAGGAGCTGGGATGGATTCTGCAGAGTCAACAATAGACTGATAAGCAATCTCAGCTGCAGACATTGGAAATGCCATTCCACCCACTTGACCTTCTGCTAATGTGGCAGTAGGGGAAGGTAAGGTCCAAGGGTCCGAAAAATAATGAGTTCTGAAGAACTCTCTTCAAAGAGGAGCCTTGGAGGATGAAATTGCATTAATATGAACCGTAGGAGGAGGAATATCAAAAGTACCCATCAAGGAAGAATACATTCCAACTCCTAAATTCTTAACAGGCGCCTTGGTATTATCCAAATTTGCAACAGATGAGTCAGTGGACGCATTCAGGTCTACAGGAGGACAGTCCAGTTGGTCCACTGTAACAATCCTCCCTTCGTGAGGGAAAACAATAATCCGAAATAATGAGGATGCAATGGCATCCATCTCATAAATCCAGTTTCTCCCCAACAGAAGGTTGTAGTCCAAGCTTGCATCAACTACCTCAACCTCTATATTCACAGTTTTGCCCCCAACACAGATAGGCATAGTTGGGACAATACCATGCGGTCTGTGAGAATGACCATCAAACGCAGTCAGAAGAGTGGTAGATGGAACAGCTTTGGGAGATCCAATCGTCTTCCAACATGTGAGAGACATCACGCACGTGGAAGCACCCTCATCAACAACCGTTCGAAAGATATTGCACTTCCAGTACGATGATTTAATATGAAAAGCCATATGATGGGGGAGTCTCTTCTTAAAATTAGTCATATCAAATGTAATCAGAAGAGAATTTTTCGGATCAATAGCCCCAATGGCAGTGAGCAAAGCACTGCGCTGAGTCGGACAAGACTGGAGCACCTCTAAAGCTGACATAGCACAAGGACTCTGCGCCAGATCTTCCACAATAGAGTAGTTCTGGGCCGCCCTAGCATTTGGATTAATCGTCGAACGCTTAGTGGATGCTTTGGGCATCCGAGGCATAGGCTCAATAGTAGGCCTTGTAATGTGAAGCGGCTCAGTAGCATCAGGATCATCCTTAGCTTTCGAAGACTCTTCTCTGCCATAATCACGGGATCTCGTAGCGACATCCACGTGAGCACTCATCATGAATATGTTCGATGGAATTTCCCCTTCCTGGGTGCCCCCAGAGGAAGCCCCAGGATTTTGGTTCGTGCCAACAACTAGTTGTTGCCCTTGGGGAAAAGGGTTTGTTAACACAGCCTGGGAACTAGAAGAGCCCTGCTGAGCTAACAGGCGTTGCGCATCCTGAATTTTAGGGCAAAGGTGCGTAAGATGGTCTCCAGCACACAACTTGCATGGAAACTTCACTTTCTTTTTCTCCTTTGGACCCTCACCAACATGCTCGTTGGTTTTATTTGCATTACCCTTCCCATTCTTGCCCTTTTTCTTATTATTTCGTCCCTTCTTCTTCCCTTCGGATTGTTGATTTCCTTTGGGATCAAAAGCTTGGACAACATTTATGGACAAAGATTGGGAAGGTGATGACTCAGCAGGCACAACCTGACTAGAAGGAGCAGATTGCAAAGACAACTGCTGCAATTGAGTAAGCAGGATGGCTGCACCACTATTGATCGATCCAATCAGTTCGTCACCATGAGGACCAGGCTTAGTTTTGGATAAATCTAATTTGGAGCGAGGAGCATTGGGCAAATACTTATGGAGGACCCCAGACTGAGAATATATCAGTTCCAACTGCTGGGCCCTAAAAATGGCCTACTCCTCGGAAAATACCCCTGAGAGGGATACGTCCTTCGAAATATCTGACTGCAGAGATTTCAAAAACCATTCCAAAAGGAATTCACCCAAAATATGAGCTTTAATAAGCCTCTTCCTTCTTCGCCATTCCTGAATATGGTCATAAATGTGGGTTGCGTCGTCCTGTTTAAAATTAGCTAGGAGTTCAGTCCCGGCATCATATCGGACAGGCAACTGGAAATGGTTTAGAAATGTAACAGCCAGTTCTCCAAATGTAGCAAAACTGCCCCCAGTTAGCTCAATATACCATTTGGCAGCGTTTCCAGTTAGGGTGCATTGAAACAATCTCAACCTAATTGAATCATTGGTCAGGGAGTTAGAAGAACACCATAAATGGAAGGTAGTGATGTGGTCAGCCAGATCTTCTCCATTCTTTCCTTCAAACTTTGGAATGTCTGAAGGAAGTTTGGTGGGAACCGGAGGCCACCCCGGACTATAACGGATCGGATCATTAGTCAATTTCGACAGATCTGGAAAGTTTAACGTTGCCAGAAAAGGTAAACGAGGCGGAGCCTGAGGATTCCATCCTTGATAGGATGAATTCCCAACATTTTGAAAAAAATACCCTGGATTTGATGAGGCACCAGGTTGCCAGAAAGAACTCATAGAAAAAGGAGAAGAACCTCCTCCCAACGCAGAGTTACCAAAGACCAGACCAGTTCCCCCCACTGAAGTATGAAATGAAGAGGAAAGCCCCTGATAGGGGTTCCAGGCATTAGAAAGAGGGGAAAAGGTCTGATAAGCACTCGATGAAGGGAAAGAAGAATTCCCTTGGTGACCAACGTAAAACTGATTCCCTGCCCCTGCTGTAGTGAATACAAGGTTCCAACCTGTAAAAGTATTCAAACTCTGACCTCCAGACCAAGGGTTGAAACTCTGGGTCTGAGAAGTAAACGGAAAGGACCCTAAAGAAGGATTGGAACTAGGAATGTGCCCAGTTCCAAAAGGGAACCCCTGAAAATAAGCTAATCCACTAGCCACGGAAGACATGGGTGTAGATCTAGCTGCAGCAGCGGAAAAGGAAAAATAAGGAATCCCACTAGTGGGCATTCCAAAACTGAAGGGACCAGATTGAGAAGAATGTGCTTGGGTGAACCCAGATCCAAACACAACAGCACTAGAAGCAATCGAAGATATAGCAATAGTGCCCCCTCCTTCAACAGAAGCAAGAGTCTGAATGCCTATAGCACTCACAGCAAAAGCCGCATTCCCAGTCGTGGCCATCGAAAGGTATGTATAATACGGAGGATCTTCCGGTCTCTCTGACTCTGGTCCAATGTATTCAACAATGAATGGATAATCAGGAGGAAGAGGAGATGGAAGTGACACTGAAGGTTCAGGTACTTCCTCTATTTGAAATTATTCTTCCTACGGAAATAAAACTCGCGAGGTGAGAGGAGCGCTCCTCTCGGAACCAACACCAGAATCAGCTACAAAACCTTCAGACCCTTGTGGAGGATCTCTCTCCACTGCGTTAGACGTCACAGGGTGATACTCACCTGCTAAACTACTCCTACACCTTCTTGAAGAAGGCTCTGAACTCTCGAGAGATAACCCCCGGATTCTCCTTGATCGACGAGGCGCTTGATCAACCACTTTAACAAATTTTAATTAGACTCAAAAAATAGAAAAATAAGAAAGCTAGGAACAAAGAGCACTCACTACAAGAAAAATCCCTGAGATACAATCAAGCAAACAGCCTTCAAGTATTCCCGCTCTGGGTGATTAGGACCGGACACCAAAATATAGGAAAGCGAAATATAGGACCTCCCGAAAGTAGTATGGGATAATTACAACCCAGGCCTACTATTGAAGGTAACAGAAACAGTTACACCGACCTCCTAACGACAGCCTTCGCTGGCACAAGTACCCAAGCTTCGCAAGGGCACCCCCCAGAAGTACTGCTGAAAGTGATACGACGTCTGCCTCAGGTACCATGGGTATTCCCCCCCGCAGTCACCTATGTGGAACCTAGGAGGGGCAACTATGGGCACCAATCCGTGTCAGAAGCTGGGCAGAACGGTCTTGAGGTCAGATTCAGCAAATCAGAGAGGGGGTATCTCTCTTCTCAGACTTCACTTCCCCTCGCGCTTGACTCTCTGGAGGAGAGCTTTCCCGTTCCACCTAACGGAGTTGAATTTCGCTCAATTAATCAACTTCTATGTTTTTGTTTGAGCGGCCTTGGAGATTTAATTCTCCACTCACCTAATCCAAGGCCCTACAGCCTAGCTAGTTGGTGTATGACACTTAAAAAACTTTCTAGTTGCTTTTAAATTATATCGCTTATTTTAATTGGTTGTTATGTTAAGTCAAAGGGATACGGAAATGAAACTTGTGGTGTTTTGATGCAGAAAAGAAATTAATAAAAACCAAACTACATGCAAATGCAGTAATTGTCTTTCGATGAAAAGAAACTTCTACACAGGTTCTACGAGACTAAAAAATTTTATTTTTCTTTTCAGATAACAAACTTCACACTCACAAAAACTATGAAAATGACTAAATGCTTAAGTGCACCTGATGCAAATCACTAAGAGCATGCAAATTCTAAGATGAAAAATCTACTAAAGCAGAGAGAAATTTCCCAAATATCCTTCAGTTTTATCTCTTTTTGGTTGTCCAGAAAGCTAGTTCCCAAAATCAGAAACTCTTAATATAAAGACACCAAAAACGCTTGAAACAAGAGGAAGAAACCAATGACAATTCCTTTCCAAAATCAAGTTGAAAACCAAAAGCAAGAAACCTCAACAAAGCTTCAACAGATATAACAAAACGAAACAAAAATGCGAAACAAAAGCAAAGGACAAAACAAAATGTTTTTGAGCTTTTGAGTTTTATAAAAAGGAAGAGCTCGACAAGACCAAGAAGACTACCAAATCCCAAGCCAAACAACTCTGAATTTCAAGCAAAAACTTCAAAAATGCTCCAAACCTTATAGGGCTAGCTAGTAGCAAGATTTATATGAGCAAAAGAAGACAAGAAAATCAAACACTCAGCCTAGAAGAATAGTACAACCTTGTAGCAAACAAAAACTTCAAAGAACCAAGAAAGACTCCTCAAAAATTGCAACAAGAGCTAGTCAACTGAACTCAAGAAAACCAACCAAACAATGGGAAAAAATCGAAATGCAAAGCAAGACACAAAGGTAGGAAAGAGTAAATGAGCAAAATCTCTCTGTTCTGATGAAGCAGAACAGCCAAGAATCCCCAGGAAGAGATCTTGGTACTCAAACTAGAAATGCCAGTACAAGAAACAAGATTTGCCAAAAAAGCTAGTTTTCAACCAAACCAGAGAGAGAAAAGACCAAAGACCACTTTCTACACAATCCAGAGGATACAAAGACACTGTAGGAATAGGCCTCCACAGGAATACAAGGCCAAAAAGCCAAAAAACCTAAAATTTCAAAATTGACCTAGGTATACGCGACTGAACAGTTTAGAAACAAGCGTGCATACGCGACTGTGCTAAAGGAAACCCGCGTATACGCGACTCCCTTTAACAAAAACTGCGTGTATACACGTCTGTGTACAGACTAACCCGCGTATGCAAAGGTAAATAATGAAAAATAAAAAAGATCAAGCCTGGATAAGAAACCAGGACTTCATTCTGACTGAGAAAGAGTTAACTGGACTGGAAATAAAAGTTAAAACTGTTGGAAACCTATCAAATAGCTGAAACCACCCAACAGGGGAATCAAAAGAATGCGGTCCCCAGCGGAGTCGCCAGTTCTATTTCAGGGAAAATCACCCTAGAGGTTTTTTGGGTCGAAACCTCCACAGATCAGGGCATGCTATTCAGAAGGACTCACACACAACCATACTTGAATGCAAAAAACTAGATAACAACGATAGCAGAACTCACCCGTAGTCCTACGTTCGATGTAAATCCCGCGGGTTCCAAACCCCCAGCAACATTTCTTCCTCCTTCAACCTGAAAACAAGAAAGAACATGCACGGAAACCTAGTTGTACAACATATACTTCTCCTAAACGTTAGTGCAATCCATGTGAAACATTATATAAACCATAATAAATGCTTAAATGATAATATTTTCACACATATAGATAAAGATTAACACACGAGTTCAGGAACAATATGGTTCTTCATTATTATGAACATCATGTACAATAGTAAAAGTGGAGATATCACCTGAATCCTTCCACGATCTTCGAGCAGACCGTCATCCGGATTAGTCCCACCCTTGCCTCGCTAAGATTCTTCCAAGACTTGTGCACTCGAGATGGCATATAAATGGATGAACATCTCCAGGAAACAAGGGTTTCCTGTATAAATCTGGGAAAGTGCAGGAGGCACGAGGATTCAGACTTGAACTGGGATTCCAACACAGTATAATGTCTATAAAATTTCTCTCTCCCTTAGGCCATACACATGAGGGGCTTTTATACTCCCTCAAAGTATTTTCATCAGTTGGAAACAGTTGGCCACGTGCTGGGGTGGTTGAACTACCAGAGTAACCATCAACCCAGCCCGAAAATAGGGAATTTTAATATATTTTTTAATGATTTTTAATGGCATACGTGGAAAATTACATGTGGACTCGCGTATACACGCGGAAAAGTCTGGGCATAACCGCGTATGGGGATTTTAACACTGTTTTTAGTGAATTTGGTTCAAGTCTGTAGGAATGGGTGCCCAAAGCCATAAAAGCAATCATGAATCATATGAAGGTGAAAAATGATGCTATAACACATATGCTACTGCCATTGTTGATAAAGCTACTGAGGTTAGAGTGTTATTGAGGAAAAAGGAAGCTAGAGTACAAGAACTAGAGAGGTTGTTAGATGAAGAAAAATCCAACTCCAGTGAGCAAATGAAAGCAAAGATGGCCCAATTTAAAAAAAAAATCGAGAGTATTAAATTGCAACATCAAGCATAAATCAATGAGAAACAAGCACAACTGGAAACAGCAATGACCAGGTTACAGAGCCAACCACAACTAGATAAATTTATAAAATAAGCATTGGATGTAAATGATAATTTAAAGAAACTGTTGGGAAAAATACTGTGGGGGGGGGGGGGGTGAATCAGTATTTAGTGCTGACTGATAAACATTTACTTTTTCTTTCTCTAAAACCCATACGCTACTTTACTGAACACAACTCGCGTATACATGCGGATAACCTTCATAAAACTCGCGTATATACAGGGATCTTATTATGCATTTAGTTCTTTACTTAGATCTATGCATCATTCATTCATCAGATGTTTAGTTAGCAGTAAGCATGTGCATTAATAACAGAATAAACCATCACACATAAGCAACACACATGAACACCAGGATTTAAGGTGGAAACCCAAGTCGGGAGAAAACCACCGCTGTCGTCGTCTCTGTCTTCAATATTTTTATTATAAAGAAAACATATTACAACCATGTACTGGTGCAGACTCACACTAGCACGCAGGCACCCACCTGCAGAAGGCTACAACCTTCTCTCGTTTACCAGCCTCTCCTGGAAGGGAGCTACAACCCCCTGATCTCGTTGACCAGCCTCTCGTGGAAGGGAGCTACTACCCCCTACTCTCATTTACCAGCTACCATTGGAAGGGAGCTACAACCCCCTCACCGAAGGCTTCGACCCTCAGCACCACCATGGACCACGTTTCATCAATTTTCATACTGGATCCAACAACTTCCATACTACACATCTTGTAGGCCACTTTTCATCATATTTTCAGACTGGACCCACTCCACACATTTAAGGTAAACATTCATCAAACTGAAACTTATAACCCATCAATTCATTCATTGAATCATCAACCAATCAACCAACGACTTGATCTTCAATTAACATAATCAGCAGCATATTCATCATTCAAACAACCCAGTTCTATATGAATACATCATTGACAGATAATAGTAAAACAGCAAAACAGATCAGACATTTCATTCCACTTACTTCAGCAAACCCTAGATTCCATACGTGCTTTTACTTCACTGAACCTGCATATGTACGCGCTTTCATGCATACCGACCCGCGTATACTTCTATGCATTCTTTAGAAAACTCTGTCTCCCCATATGCGCTTTTCCTTAAGCAGACCTGCGTATACACGTGCTTTTACTGAAGCGAACCTACGTATACATCTGTAACTTTTCAGGACTGTGTAGCTCTTCTGATCAGATAGACAACTTAGATCTCATCCTTTACTTCAGAAAGTATTTCGCCTCATCTCAGATCTAAACATTCCATAAACAGATCTAGAAAATACATATACATTTCAGATCTAGAGATCCCTCTTCATCATTTTCTTCATAGGTGCATCATAAATTCAGATCTATCAATCAAGAACAGAGTTCATCCATGCAAATATTCCTTAGAGAGATTTATTCATTCACCACCCTTACCCATGCACACACTTGCACCATGATCTTCTTCTCCTTATATAGATTTATCTTTTGTCAATAACATGAGCCAAAACCACACAACTACTAATGGTATTCCTGGACGGGATCAAATAGATATTCCAGCGCTCAATACAATGGGTCAATACCATGGTAACACCCCTTGGTATTCTAAATTTGGAGCGCAAAAGGGCATACGTGACTTGGCACGTACTTTTCCGCGTGCATACGCTACTTCACCTTAAAAAACCTGCGTATGCTTTGTAGCATAACTTATTTATCATTATTCTGGCACTTTTTGAATTCCTTTCTTCTGCTACTTCTGAACTGATCTGTAGATACATCAAATTTACAATATTAACAACTCATCAATTTAATTTCCATCAAGGACAACTTCATCAGGTAGGTTCTATCAAAGTCAACGCATTGTATCATATTGCCAACAATCTCCCCCTTAACTCATCAAGTAGGTTATCATCAACTTTATCAAGTAGGTTGCCATCAAGGACAACACTCTGCATTATATTGCCAATAGTCTTATTTCATCAAGTAGGTTGCCATCAAGGACAACTCATGCCAACAATCTCCCCCTTTGGACTTGATGGCAACCATGATGGTGTTTGATCACCACAACAGATAGATACATTGATTATAACCATTATGCAAACACCATGATACTCTCCCCCTATTCAAACACCATGTTACTCTCCCCCTTTGACATCAAGGGAAAAGGGTGGATCAAAGCCAACACAAGGTTTTGCTTCTCATGTAGAAAGAAGAGATCTGTAGATCTGATGTGCACTGAAGTTACCATGCTCCCCCTGAGTTCATGTTGAATCTTCAAACATATTTTTCAATGAAGTACATGACTCTATGACCTTTCCTATCACCAAGGACTCATACTTACATCAAAGATCCAACCAAGTGGATTTACATATATGACTCAAGTACCCAACCAAGTGGGTTTACACATTTTGACTCAACTACCCAACCAAGTGGGTTTACACATTTTGACTCAACTACCCAACCAAGTGGGATTACAAATTTGAACAAGTCCTTACATGACTGAATATTACAATTTTACATCATAGGTCTCAACATGACCTTTTCATCAAATTACAAATATGAATTTTTATAATTAAGATCAAGGAATCTCAATCATGAGATCAAATCATAGCAAATCAAGAGAATGCCAACAATGCATCCTTTCCACATGACCAATGCTCCCCCTTAGCTTGTGCATCCTGAACACTTTCAAAAGAAAATCATCAAGGCATCTTCATCAGCAATATCAGAGAATGAAACAGAATTATGAGAACTGGAACACCACCAGAGATACCAAACAGTACAGCAACTGTGCTGAGAGAATGCTGACCCAGAAGAATTTTGTCAGCAAATACCCATACGCAGTTTTCTGTGTATGAACTCGCGTATATACGCGACTGTCTTTCAGGAAATCCGCGTATCCAACTTAATCTTCTGAAATTTAGTCAGATCTGATCCTCTGCATGGCAGAGACTACTCTCAACTTCTGTCTAAGATATTCGAATGCTTCCCTGGAATATATGAGAGAAGAAAGATAGGAAAATGTAGTTGTGTTTTCAAGTGTCATCCAATAGTTGTAGCATAAGAAAATTAGTAACCAAGCCTTCAAACTCTTTGTAGCATCAACATATTTTTCCCAAGAGGAATTATCATATAAGAACAACTTCTTCAATAAACAATATGTGTCGAACAATCACCCATGTGATCTAATATCACCAAGATCTTCAGGATTCCTCATTATGTAATATGTGTAGGAAAAAGGTCTCAACCATAGCAACAAACTCTACATGATCTAATGTTATCTCTGAATCATAAGACTTCCAACTTATCCATGTGTGAAACAAAAGATATTCTTCAGCAAAAGGCAAACAAGGCTCATCCATAATCTCATCATAAGAAACCATATATCATGTCATCATCATTTGATTAAGAACTAAGAAATAATCAGATACAATGCCAACAATGCAATCATTAGATGTTAGACTGATGCTCCCCCTGAACCTGTGTTCCTGATCTTTAGCTCTCTCACTGATTTCCTTAACAATAAAGGCATACGCTTCTGTCTTCAGCGTAACTCGCGTGCATACGTGGATTTTGTTCAGTAAACCCGCGTATGGAAAGTGAAATACTGAAAATTTCACACTTTCATCTCCCCCTGAATTTTTACTACATGTACCTGTCTTCTACACATCAGATGCACTGTCAGAAATAAACATTACCAGAATTACCAAGCCAACCATGGGAATTATCATACATTGCTCCCCCTGTGATGATACATTACTAATCCCTATAATGTATCTCACATCATCCTGCAGTCATTATGAGAAGTAAGCTTTAGAAGTGGATGACTGCAGTAGGGTCAATATTCCCTACGTTTCTGACCGGTCCTCCTTCTTTTTCCATCTTTGCTTGAAATTTCTTATTGTATGCTAGAAATTATCCAATTTCTCAGATCTGTTCATCCTGAATTCTTTCTCTACATGTCCATACTTGTTACAAGCATAACATCTTATGTGACCAGAAAAGTAAGCATAAGGATCTTCTATTGCAATCAACTGCTTTATGACCAGACTTGCTACATGAAAAAAAATATCCCTTGAAGAAACCAGAGTACCTTTCTGAGTAGAATCTATTTGTTTGTGACTGGAATGATCTGCTTCTGCAATTGGCTGCAACATGCCCATAATTATGACATTTAAAGCATTCAACATTATTGATGCTTCTATAGTTAGGAGGGAAAGATTTCTTTTGAGAGTTCATGATTGTTGGTTGACCTTTTGATTCTTCCAACACTTCAGGTTTTGCATTGATATCCTTTGAATCTTTAGCACTTCCTTGTGAACTAGATTCTCCTTTAACAGTTTCATGAAAACCAAGACCAAATTTAACAGAGGGAGACCTTTGACTACAAAGAATATTTTCCAGAATCTTAGTACTATCTTGAAACCTCAAGAGTTTATATTTTTCTTCTAATTTACCTTTCAAAATATTTACCTCAACCTCCAATCTTTGGCATTTCTTCTTCATAGTTTCTTCGATCCTTCTTCCTTCTTCTACTTGATCATTCAGTTTTAAAATCTCTTCCTTCAACCCATTTTCTTGTTCTTCAAAATTTTGTAGAAGTTCTTCATTCTTCTTACTTGATGCTTCAAGATCTGCTTTTAGAGAGCTGATTTCTGCTTCAAGTTCTTCATTCTTCTTATTTTATTTTTCCGGATCTTCATTTAGATCGATGATTTCTGCTTCAAGTATTTTATTTCGATTGGTTGCATAATTGTACAACCTTTGATACTTGTCTATCTGACCATTCAGTATTTCTATCTGTCCTTTCATTTGAGAGATCATCTCATTGTAGATAACTTCTCTCTCTTTAAATGATCTTTGTTGATCTTCAACTTTAATATTGAGAGCTTCTTCTAGATCCATAACATTACTTTCACTATCTTTACCATTGCTTGCACAAGAAAGTGAATCACAAGAACAACATTCAATACCTGTTTTATCTTCTTCATTTTCTGTTGCACATGTTTTCTGAGATATCTCCTTTTGAGTAGCCTTCTTCTTTTGCTTTCTTCCCATTGCGACGGATCTCCTTCAAGCGATCAAGCTTCTGCAAAAGGACCTGATCTGATACCAATTGTTGGGAAAAATACTGAGAGGGGGCGGGGGTGTGAATCAGTATTTAGTGCTGACTGATAAACATTTACTTTTTCTTTCTCTAAAACCCATACGCTACTTTACTGAACACAACTCGCGTATACACACGGATAACCTTCATAAAACTCGCGTATATACAGGGATATTATTATGCATTTAGTTCTTTACTTAGATCTATGCATAATTCATTCATCAGATGTTTAGTTAGCAGTAAGCATGTGCAGTAATAACAAAATAAACCATCACACATAAGCAACACACATGAACACCAGGATTTAAGGTGGAAACCCAAGTCGGGAGAAAACCACCGTTGTTGTCGTCTCTATCTTCAATATTTTTATTATAAAGAAAACATCTTACAACCATGTACTGGTGCAGACTCATACCAGCACGCAGGAACCCACCTGCAGAAGGCTACAACCTTCTCTCATTTATTAGCCTCTCCTAGAAGGGAGCTACAACCCCCTGATCTCGTTTACCAGCCTCTCCTGGAAGGGATCTACTACCCCCTACTCTCGTTTACCAGCTACCATTGGAAGGGAGCTACAACCCCCTCACTGAAGGCTTCAACCCTCAGCACCACCATGGACCACGTTTCATCAATTTTCATACTGGATCCAACAACTTCCATACTTCACATCATGTAGGCCACTTTTCATCATATTTTCAAACTGGACCCACTCCACACATTTAAGCTCAACATTCATCAAACTAAAACTTATAACCCATCAATTCATTCATTGAATCATCAACCAATCAACCAACGACTTGATCTTCAATTAACATAATCAGCAACATATTCATCATTCAAACGACCCAGTTCTGTATGAATACATCATTGACAGATAATAGTAAAACATCAAAACAGATCAGACATTTAATTCCACTTACTTCAGAAAACCCTAGATTCCATACGCACTTTTACTTCACTGAACATGTGTATGTATGCGCTTTCATGCATACCGACTTGTGTATACTTCTATGCATTCTTCAGAAAACCCTGTCTCCCCATACGCGCTTTTCCTTAAGCGGACCTGCATATACACGCAATTTTACTGAAGCGAACCTGCGTATACATCTGTAACTTTTCAGGACTGTGCAGCTCTTCTGATCAGATAGACAACTCAGATTTCATCCTTTACTTCAGAAATTATTTGGCCTCATCTCAGATCTAAACATTCCATAACAGATCTAGAAAATACATATACATTTTAGATCTAGAGATCCCTCTTCATCATTTTCTTCATAGGTGCATCATAAATTCAGATCTATCAATCAAGAACAGAGTTCATCCATGCAGATATTCCTTAGAGAGATTTATTCATTCACCACCCTTACCATGCACACACTTGCACCATGATCTTCTTCTCCTTATATAGATTTATCTTTTGTCAATACCATGAGCCAAAACCACACAACTACTAATGGTATTCCTGGACGGGATCAAATAGATATTCCAGCGCTCAATACAATGGGTCAATACCATGGTAACACCCCTTGGTATTCTAAATTTGGAGCACAAAAGGGCATACATGACTTGGCACGTACTTTTCCGCGTGCATACGCTACTTCACCTTAACAAACCCGCGTATGCTTTGTAGCATAACTTATTTATCATTATTCTGGCACTTTCTGAATTCCTTTCTTCTGCTACTTCTGAACTGATCTGTAGATACATCAGATTTACATTATTAACAACTCATCAAGTTATTTTCCATCAAGGAAAACTTCATCAGGCAGGTTCTATCAAAGTCAACACATGGTATCATATTGCCAACAATCTCCCCCTTAACTCATCAAGTAGGTTATCATCAACTTTATGAAGTAGGTTGCCATCAAGGACAACACTCTGCATTATATTGCCAATAGTTTTATTTCATCAAGTAGGTTTCCATCAAGGAAAACTCATGCCAACAGAAACAACGGGAAGTATTTTGCCATCAAGATTCTATTATTGACTCTTATTATGATTCAAATAAAATACTGATCCAACAAGTAGCTATCCATAAACTTGAATATGAAAAGCTCGAGAATAAAATCAGCAAACACATTCAATGGAAAGCATCAGACTCAGGAAAGGAAGCGGATCTATCTCAGGTATATAATTTTCATAAGGATATCCTATTCAAATATTTGGAAGCACAAATCAAGCAGGCAAAGAAAGCAGCAACAAAAACATCAAAATTATCAAATGAAATTATTGAATCTATATGTGAACAGCTGGTGAAAGCAGAACTTATCAAAGAGTACACGTATGAAGTGTTCTCAGAAGTAAAATATCCATAAACGCAGTGGAAGCAGAAGGCATACACACAAGATGAAGTAATTAAAAAGGTAAATAAGTTTGATCAAGAAAATTATTGGAATTTTCTGATCAAACCTTATCATCAGTATCATATTCTGCAATCCATAACAGATTCAACAAAAATATCACATCCAGTACTTTCAAATGCAGTATTCAAGGGATGGGTTAGATCAAGGATTTCACAGCCAGCTCAGCTCAAGCCTATGATAGATATTTTTCAACTTCGTGACCAAATCTAGAAAAAAGTGTGGAATTCATAAATCAAAATTGTTATTTTATTTTCCTAGATTGTAGTTTAAGTTAGTCTTACAAGGATGTTTGTTTGAAACATCCTCTATATTTTTTTGATAATCTATTTTAGAACATAGTTATTTTAGTATTTAAACCCTCTCATGCATTTAGAGAAGGGTCCAGAAATTTGTCAAAAAAAATTGTAAATAATGCACTATTGTAAGTTTGTGAATGCTTTGATGAATTAATGGAACACATCTGTTATCTTTTGACAATTAAATTTTTTTAACTGATGTTGCACTATTGTACTCTTTAAATTGCATGAAAGTGAGAAGGAGCAGGTCAATTACTGTTAGTTTACATGAGTATAACTTCGTACATATGATACTTTTATTCACTTGTATTAAGTCTTGCTTTATAGATTGACGGTCATATTTTTGTTGCATTATATATTTGAAACATTATTATAGATGAATGTTACATTCACTTATGTTCTAATATCTATCTGTGATTTCTTATTGAATATATGATCACACATATAAATGCGATATATTTTTCACAATTCTTCTAGTCAAACTACTTTGTTAAGAAGAAACATTTTATATAATTTTCATCTCTTTCAACTGTTAAATTATCTATATTACTAATAGTTGAAAGATATCTCTTTAGATCGCATAAAGGAAGAAACGTCGCAGGTATATAGTAGAATAAATAGTTTATATAGATGCATAAGATAGATTACAATCATTCTCCATTTGCATGTCATATAATCACAACACCCTCAAAATCATCCTTATTGGGAAATTGGTCCCATTATCCCCAGTCGAAGCCACTGCACCAAATGGAAAAGGAGTTGCTTTAGGGTCTGGGGCAGGTGATTTTCCCCCATGTTTCGGCAGTGGAATTTCGAGGCCTCAACATGACCACAAGGTGTATGTGGTTCAAATGTATGGTTTCAATGTAAGGGGGGATAGATAAAGTGTTGGAAATGTTGTCATTGATGGCAAAAACAGGAGCAGCACCTAAACTATCCATAAGGAAAAAGAGACAGAGATGTAGCAGAGGTAGCAGATGAAACAGAGGAATTAGAGACAAAGCAGCAGAGTTAGGGATATGTGTATTATATGTATTGACTGATGTAATTCTTGTGTGGAATCCCCTGAACCTCTATATGAGTCTCTGCGTATGGAGTTAAAAGTGAATCCCTAATGAGGAATCATGGTGGTAGGATTCGAATTCCAGGATGAGACCTTCTTGTAATAAAGAACTGGCTTAGTTTGATATTTGCAGTCGTGGAACTACTTGGTTGAATATATGAGGGGCTCTCAAGGCATCCAGTGTATCCATTAAATAACTTAATGGTGGCAAAGATATGATTTTTTTGAATGTACAGGTATAAGCGGAACTGTGATAGGATAGAACTCCGAAATGGAAGGTTGATATGTTATATATATCATAGCAGAATTGAATAATGACATTGAATTGTCACGAGTTAATGTTTGTAAGGAAATCCCGTCGGAAGAGAACTACTTTTTTTCATTGAAAATCCTGCCAAAATAGACCAAAGTTATAGCGCAAACCCAGACTAACCCTTTGGAATCATGAACAGAACCTTGAGCGAAGGGTGGAACCACGAAGGAAGAACAGTGAAGGCGGTTTATGGTTTTCATCGCACCACTTTCAACAGGCAAGCAGTATTCAAGAGGTGGGGAGCAATTCCATAGAACGGACGACAAGCGTCCCTGTACGATTTTACAAAATCGCTTTTCACTATGCGCCATCATGCGTTATAGTTCAACCCAGGATGCCCAGCGATATCGTTGAGCGCCGTTGATCTGGGAAGGGGTCATCGGACGGTCGTCATTTGTTAAATATGCGCGAAGATTAACACAGGTACAGCAGACCATCGCTTGTTAACGTTCGGCATCGGAGGTCGAGCGATATACATTTACGCCGTTGATCTGGAAGCTTGCTAATCTAATGGTGATCGGACGTGGGAATTGCGCAAATATTACTGTGGTACGATGGGCGTATTGGATTGGCTATTTACTATGCATGTGGGCCCAGGGGTCAAAGATTTATCATAAGTTTAATTTATTTGGAAGCGTTGGATGTTTCTATAAAGTCCGAAGGGTTAAATTCAAAAGTTGTAAATATATTTAAAATTGATAAATAAATTAAAAAGAAATCAAAAAGCACCGTGGGACAAACTAAAAAATACTGACAGAGAAATACCACTAGCGGTTCATGGTTTTGACTCATGGTTTTAATAAAGGCAAAACTATATAAGGAAAAGGAAAATAAAGAACGAGTTTGGATTGTAAAAGTTGTGAATGAATAAATATTTCTAAGGAATATCTACAAGGGCGAACTCTGATCTTAACTGATATATCTAAATCTATGATGCACCCATGGATAGAATGATCTGACAACAATGAATCTCTGGTTTGACTGACGGACAAAATCATAAAGAACTGGTGACCGGCAAGGTATGTTGTATGGAAACTGGTGGATCCAGTTTGAAAATTGATGAAACGTGGTCCGCAGTGGTGCTGAGGGTCGAAGCCTTCAGTGAGGGGGTTGTAGCTCCCTTCCAGTGGTAGCTGGTAAACGAGAGCAGGGGGTAGTAGCTCCCTTCCAAGAGAGACTGGTAAACGAGAGAAGGTTGTAGCCTTCCGTAGGTGGGTGCCTACGTGTTGGTATAAGTTTGCACCAACATATATTGTAATAAGTTTTTACTATAATAAATATTGAAGACTGAGATTACAGCAGTGGTGGTTTTCTCCCGAATTGGGTTTCCACCTTAAATCCTGGTGTTCATATGTGTTGTTTATGTTTGATGGTTTGTTCTGTTATTTTTGTTCATGCTTAATGCTTATCTGATGCAATGCTCTAAGTAAAGACACAATAAGATATATGGACATATATGTTAGATGCAGTACTGTAACATATGATTTTAAGAGAAAGAAAAGAAAATTGTTTCAGCCCTAAATACTGATTCAACCCCCCCTCTCAGTATTTTTCCCAACAATTGGAATCAGAGCAGGTCCTTCTGAAAAAGCTTAGCCGCTAGAAGGAAGATCAAGCAAGATGAGCAATCAAGATGGAACATCATCTATTAGGCCTCCGCTCTTTAACGGAAACAATTTAATCTTCTGGAAAACAAGGATGAGATCCTATCTTCAGTCTCTGGGAGCAGAGTTATGGGCAATTGTTGAACAAGGATATCAATATCCAGCTACAGTACCAATAGATCCAATGGAAAGAAAGAATTATGAAACAAATGCAAAGGCAGTCAATGCTCTATTGGGAAGTCTAACTAAATCAGAATTTGTCAAAGTCATGCAGCTGAATACAGCCAAGACAATATGGGACAAAATAATTCTAAGTTATGAAGGTGATGCAAAGGTAAAAAATGCTAACCTCAAACTCTCATAATTCAATATGAGAATCTAAAAATGGATAATGAGGAGAGCATTGCCAATTTCTTCTTACGTCTTGATGATATTGTAAATCGTATGAGAAATCTGGGAGAAACAATAACCGAATCTACCTTGGTTGAGAAAGTCTTAAGATCACTAATGACAAAATTTGAGTCAAAAGTTTCTGCTCTTGAAGAAAAGTAGGATCTTCAAAATCTTACTGTGGTGCAACTTCATGGCATACTAACTGCATATGAAATGAGAAGAGGAGGACCATCAGAATTCAAAGAAGCAGTCTTTAGAACCTCTACAAAAGGGAAGGAAGTACAAAAACCAGAAGGATCAGGATATATCTCAGAAGAAGATGAGATAAACTTTGTAAAGAAACTTCAACTTGGCACAGGACGGTTCAGAGGTAAGCTTCCTTTCAAATTTTTTGATTGTGGAAGAGTTGGTCATTATGCTGCTAAGTGTCCTTATAAAGAAACACATAAAAAGGGGAAGGAAGTAGCAAGAAGGAATAAGAATCGTTTTAGCACTAGAAATAGTTACTATACTCATGAAGACAGTGATGGGTTATCTGATAGTGAGGAAGAATGTGAGCAAGATCTTAGACTTCTCATGGAATTTGAAAAAGAATCTAGAGAATAAAAGGATACTTTTGTGGATGCTCTAGAAGACAGTGATTTTATTGATGAAAAAAATAAACTCAAAATTTTCTTAGAAGAGAGTAAAATAACCATAGAAACTCTGAAAAATCAGCTTGAAGATAAAGAGAAACACAATGAGAAATTGGAGTGTGAAGTAGTAAGTTTAAGAAAAGAACTTGAGAAAGTAAAGACTCTGAATCTTAGATTTGCTAAAGGATCTGAAACATTAGATGAGATTATCAAGGTACAACATTCTCCTCTTGTAAAGATAGGTCTTGGATATATTGGAGAATCTTCTCAGGCTTCAGTACCAAATTATCTAAAAGCAGTTACAGCTGGTTTACAACATGCTGCCACTCAGCAAGGGAATAAAGAATCTTTACAGATAAAACATGATCATCTCAACTTAAAGAACAATAACAGGAATGTCTTTCAAAGAAACACCAATCAACAGGTAAATTCATGTAGAAGATTTTATGATCGCAGAAATTTCTTCTTCAATGGACAATGTTTCTCATGTCACAATTTTGGTCATAAAGTTGTTCAATGTGTAGCATATAAAACTATCATGACAAGAGAAGCAAGAAAGAAAAGGATTGATATTGAAACAAAGAAGAATACCTACAACAACTTTTCTGCTCTTCAAAATGAAGTTGAATGTGCTTATTGCAATAACTTTGGCCATGAAGAATCTGAATGCAGGAGCAAAGTTCAGCCAAAAGAACATGTTCCTTCAAGTTCCAAAGTATGGAAAAAGAAGCAATTACAGGTTGAAAATTGTGGCATAGCGTTGTTTTCAGAAGATGAAGAAAACCAATGGTACATTGATAGTGGATTCTCAAGACACATGACAGGTGATAAAACCAAACTTCTTGCATATAGTGCTCTAGAAAAGGAAAAGAATGTTACATTTGGAAATGATATTCCTGCAGTAATTAAGGGGAAAGGGTTTATTTTTCTAAAAGAAAAGGTGAAAGCTAATGAAGTCATGTATGTGGATGGATTAAAGCATAACTTGTTAAGTGTAAGTCAAATGTGTGATAAAGGAACTAAAGTTGTCTTTAGTTCAAAAGAATGTGTGGTACGTGATATTGATACAGGTAAAACAATTATAAAAGGAAAAATAACTCCAAGCAACCTATATATATTAAAGAACTGCAAAGAACAATGTTATTTGAGTAAATCTTCAGAAAATTGGCTATGGCATAGAAGGTTGGGGCATCTGAACTTCTCTCAAATCAACAAATCAAGCAGACTTAAAGCTGTCCGTGATCTTCCCAATGTTCCTCTACCAGAAAATATCATATGCAAATCTTGCCAATTCGGTAAGCAAACCAGAGTACAATTTAATGCCAAGGAAGGATCATCAAGTAAGCCTCTTGAACTCATTCATACTGACATATGTGGACCTATGAGGAAAAATTCACCACATGTGGTGAAGAATACTATATCTTATCTATTGATGATTTCTCTAGAATGTATTGATCAATGCTAAACACAAAGATAAAGTGCCATCTGAGAAATTTCAGATTCAAAGCATGAAGAGAATGAATTAATTCAAAAACTGGGTGGTTTTCCAGATCTGATCGAGGAGGAGAATATACATCCAATGAATTCCTTGAATTTTGTGAACAACATGGCATAAAAAGACAGTTTTCTGTAGCTGGCACTCCACAATAGAATGGCGTTGCAGAAAGAATGAACAGAATAGTTCAACAAATGGCTAGAGCTATTCTTGATGATTCTGGAACACCTGACACATTTTGGGGAGAAGCAGCACATACAGCAGCAAACATTCTCAACATGGCACATGTTAGTGTAAATAGTGATAAAACTCCATATGAACTCTGGTATGGTAATCCTCCCACTATAAAGCATTTTAGAATTTTTGGAAGAAAATGCTTTATCAAGAATAATGATGAAAAACTTGGCAAGTTTGAGCCCAGAGCAGATGAAGGAATATTTCTCGGTTACTCCTCTAGGAGTAGGGCATATAAATGTTACAATAAGAGACTTCGGAAGATTGTTGAATGTATTGATGTTGTCATTGATGAGTCTCCTGCAGCTCCAAAAGAAGAAAAGCAAACAACAGATGAAGATGATGATGACACATATCCTTCTACATCAAATAGTAATGATACAAACAGTGAACCCAGTGAAGAACCCGAAGATGATTTGTCTGAAAAGGCTCCCTCCAGATATGTTCAAAAGAATCATCCAGAATCTCAAATTTTGGGAGAAAAGGGATCAGTTGTACAAACAAGAAATACTCTTGTGGGGTCTTCTAGCAATATGGCATTTCTGTCCACTATTGAACCTCACAGTGTTAGTCAAGCTAGCAAAGATGAATTTTGGATTCAAGCCATGAATGAAGAGCTTGATCAAATTGAAAAGAATCACACTTGGGAATTAGTACCAAGACCTCAAGACAAAAATGTCATTGGAACTAAATGGATATTCAAAAACAAGTTAAATGAGAATGGGGATGTTATAAGAAATAAAGCTAGACTTTTTTGCAAGGGGTATGCTCAAAAATAAGGTATAGACTTTGAATAAACCTTTGCTCCTGTATCCAGAATTGAAGCCATAATAATGTTTCTTGCTTTTTCAAGATTATGACAAATCAAATTCTATCAAATGGATGTTAAATCTGCTTTTCTCAATGGTGATCTAGAAGAAGAAGTTTACATAGAACAACCAGAAGGATTCATTTTTGGAAATGATGAAAAACTTGTTTGTAGACTTAAAAAGGCTCTATATGGTCTCAAACAAGCTCCAAGGGCATGGTATTATCGTCTCGACAAATATCTTCATCAACAAGGATTTTCAAAGGGGTCTATTGATAGCAACTTATACACAAAAACTGAAAATGATAAACTATTGATTGTGGTTGTATATGTTGATGATATCATTTTTGGAAGTAATGAAGAGTCTATGAGTCAGAAATTTGCTTCTGATATGCAACAAGAATTTGAAATGTCTTTACTTGGGGAACTAACATTCTTTCTTGGATTGCAAGTGCAACAAGCAACAGATGGCATATTCTTATCACAAGCAAAATACCTCAAGCAAATCTTTAAAAAGTATGGCATGGAAGATTGCAAATCTGTAAGTACACCAATGATAACCGAATGTAATCTTAGTTCTAATGAGTATTCCCCCACGGTGAATCAACCAGAATACAGATCTATGATAGGAAGTCTACTTTATCTCACTGGGACAAGACCAGACATCATGCATGCAGTCGGGATTGTTGGAAGATTCCAAGCTAATCCAAAGGAGTCTCATCTTCAAGCTGTGAAAATAATATTCAAATATTTACAAGGAACTCAAGACTTTGGACTATGGTATCCAAAGAATGTTGATCTTACTCTTCATGCATACACTGACGCAGATTGGGCTGGAAGTGTTGATGACCGGAAGAGCACTAGTGGTGGTGCATTCTATATGGGGCCCCGGTTAGTATCTTGGTTTAGCAAGAAGAAAAGCTCTATTGCCTTATCTACAGCAGAAGCCGAATATGTGGTTGCAGCGTCATGTTGCACTCAACTTCTCTGGATGATGCAAACTCTACAAGACTTTCAAATCAAATGTTCACCTCCTATCTCCATTATGTGTGATAATACAAGTGCTATCAGTATCTCAAAGAATCATGTTATGCATTCCAAGACCAAGCACATTCCCATCAAATATCAATTCTTACGTGAACAAGTGCTTGAGAAAAAGGTGAAATTAGAGTATGTTTCCTCCAAAGAAAAAGTTGTTGATATATTTACCAAACGTTTACCTAGGGAAGCGTTCGGATATCTCAGACAAAAACTGGGAGTAGTCTCTGCCATGCAGAGGAACAGGTCCACTTAAATACGGAAGATTAAATTGGTTGTGAGGTGCTCTGAATGCACAGGCTCAGGAGGAACATTGGTCATATGAAAGGGATGAATTGTTGGTCATATTATGTTTGAAAATGCAACATGATCTCAGGGGGAGCATGGCATTGTCGGTTCAAAGGATCTTGATCAAACTCTTTGCCATTGATGTCAAAGGGGGAGGAAAAGCAACAAAGGGCTTCTATAAGACCATCAGAGGAAGAGTATTGCCATCAATGCCAAAGGGGGAGATTGTTGGAAATGTTGTCATTGATGGCAAAAATAGGAGCAGCACCTAAATTATCCATAAGGCAAAAGAGACAGAGAGGTAGCAAAGGCAGCAGATGAAAAAGAGGAATTAGAGACAGAGCAGCAGAGTTAGGGATATGTGTATTATATGTATTGACTGATGTAATTCTTGTGTGGAATCCCATGAACCTCTGTATGAGTCTCTACGTATGGAGTTAAAAGTGAATCCCTGATGAGGAATCATGGTGGTAGGATTCGAATTCCAGGATGAGACCTTATTGTAATAAAGAAATGGCATAGTTTGATATTTGCAGTCGTGGAACTACTTGGTTGAATATATGAGGGGCTCTAGAGGCATCCAGTGTATCCATTAAAGAACTTAATGGTGGCAGAGATATGATGTTTTTGAATGTACAGGTAGAAGAAGAACTGTAACAGGATAGAACTCTGAAATGGAAGGTTGATATGTTATATATATCATAGCAGAATTGAAGAATGACATTGAATTGTCACGAGTTAATGTTTGTAAGGAAATCCCGTCGGAAGAGAACTACTTTTGTTCGTTGAAAATCCTACCAAAATAGACCAGAGTTATAGCGCAAACCCAGACTAACCCTTTGGAATCATGAACAGAACCTTGAGCGAAGGGCAGAACCATGAAGGAAGAACAGTGAAGGCGGTTTATGGTTTTCATCGCACCACTTTCAAAAAGCAAGCGGTATTCAAGAGGTGGGGTGTGATTCCATAGAAAGGACGACACGCGTCCCTGTACGATTTTACAAAATTGCTTTTCACTATGTGCCATCGCGCATTATAGTTTGACCCAGGATGCCTAGCGATATCGTTGAGCGCCATTGATCTGGGAAGGGTTCATCGAACGGTCGTCATTTGTTAAAGATGCGCGAAGATTAACACAGGTACGGCGGACCATCGCTCGTTAACATTCGACATCGGAGGTCGAGCGATATACATTTACGCCATTGATCTGGAAGCTTGCTAATCTAATGGTGATTGGACGCTGGACTTGCACAAAGATTACTGTGGTACGATGGGCGTATTGGATTGGCTATTGACTATGTATGTGGGCCCAGGGATCAAAGATTTATCGTAAGTTTAATTTATTTGGAAGCGTTGGATGTTTCTATAAAGTCCGAAGGGTTAAATTCAAAAGTTGTAAATATATTTAAAATTGATAAATAGATTAAAAAGAAATCAAAAATCCCAATGGGGCAAACTAAAAAATACTGACAGAGAAATACCACTAGCGGTTCGTGGTTTTGACTCATGGTTTTAATAAAGGAAAAACTATATAAAGAAAAGGAAAATAAAGAACGAGTGTGGATTGTAAAATTTGTGAATGAATAAATATTTCTAAGGAATATCTACAAGGGTGAACTATGATCTTAACTGATATATCTGAATCTACGATGCACCCATGGATAGAATGATCTGACAACGATGAATCTCTAGTTTGATTGACGGATGAAATCATAAAGAACTGGTGACCGGCAAGGTATGTCATATGGAAACTGGTGGATCCAGTTTGAAAATTGATGAAACGTGGTCCGCAGTGGTGTTGAGGGTCGAAGCCTTCAGTGAGGGGGTTGTAGCTCCCTTCTAGTGGTAGCTGGTAAACGAGAGTAGGGGGTAGTAGCTCCCTTCCAGGAGAGACTGGTAAACGAGAGAAGGTTGTAGCCTTCTGCAGGTGGGTGCCTGCGTGATGTTATAAGTCTGCACCAGCATATATTGTAAGAATTTTTCACTATAATAAATATTGAAGACTGAGATTACAGCAGCGGTGGTTTTCTCCCGAATTGGGTTTCCACCTTAAATCCTGGTGTTCATATGTGTTGTTTATGTTTGATGGTTTGTTCTGTTATTTTTGTTCATGCTTAATGCTTATCTGACGCAATGCTCTAAGTAAAGACATAATAAGATATCTTGACATATATGTTGGATGCAGTACTGTAACATATGGTTTTAAGAGAAAGAAAATAAAATTGTTTCAGCCCTAAATACTGATTCACCCCCCCCTCTCAGTATTTTTCCCAACATAAAGTGAGGGGTGGTAAATTCTTCCATAATGTCATCATCGCAATAGAATATGGGGTGACTGGTGGAAGAAATACCATGTGATATGGCGAAGCTACCTGACTCATCATCATGAGAAATGAGGTTCACATGCACATCATCATGGAGGGTGACTGAAGAACAAGTAGATGAATAATCTACAGATGTTGAACCCAAGGTGATCGATAAAGGGAGGTTAGGAGAAACAGAAGGGGATGCCCCAGAGGGTTCTTCCATCGTGGATCTCATAGCTAATAACAGGTAGAGGATAGTGGCAAAAGACTACGTCATCTCGACATTGGGAGGGGGTATGTCAATGGGAGTGAATGTTTCCTCTGGTTCTATCGAAGAAAAACTCGCAAGTAATGGAGAGGCGAACTTGTTGCACTCGGCCTCGAATTGGCGAACCGCTTCCAAGGAGGTGCGGAAATCATCGAGGCAGGGACAGAGGTGAGTATAATGCCCATGGAAATCACACAAAGCACAAGATTGATTTGTGTGCAAAGCCTTGAGTTTCTTTGTTGATGATGGTAAAGTAACATGGACTTCTGGGATATCAGACTCAGGAAATGCTTCGTTGACCATGGGTTTGAGACGAGGCAATTCGGGACAATTGTGGCTAGCATGACCGACAACATCACACAAAGTGCATGGCAGTGTGCACTTTGGAGGCTTTGGAGGAGCACGCGTTTTCTAGGTAGCCTTGTCCTTAGGTGCCATTTTTCGGGCTTTTCCCCCTCACCTGAGGCTTTCGCAACAGGAGGAGATTCTTTTTGAGGTGGTTGAGGCACAAAAGAAAAGGGAGGGGTCATAGTGACTGGTTGGACCGGGGTCAAAGTAGTGTAAGCTTTGAGCTGACCAGGCAGGGCATTGTATGGGGGATCAATGCACTAGACAACGATCCCCAGGGTCAGGTTGGGAAGGTTCAAGGTAGCCATAACAGGTACCGAAAATACTTCAGAAGGGGGAGCAAGAAACAGTATCTGACCGGAGGGGTACTAGCCATACAGAATAGCTCCCAAATTTTTAAGGCTAAGGGGAACTGTTCCATGCGGAAAAAAAGGATCAGGGACACTAGCTATAGATGAAGGGCCTTGAAGAGGAGGTCCCGAAGGTTGAGTCGAAGTACTAGGAGCAGGTTGCAAAGGGCTAGGTTGTGACTAGTCGAACCAGAACGTTTGAGGTCAGACAGAGATGATTGCATCATGAAAACATTTTACGAGCTAGGGCCAAGGATAAGAGGGGGGAGACCAGGGAATGAACCAAGCAAACAGGAATATTTATAGACTCCGGGTGAGACATTGGTCAGAGGTTCAACTATTTTTTTATTGGCCACTGAAGAAATAATGGACTCTGGGGAGGTCTAATACTTCAGTTCTTAATATGTCAGCTGATCGATATGATCTTTCTATTGTGAGGAAATCACATCTTACGGTGAACCACAAATGTGATAGTAGACATCGAATAATTATAGCTACGACCCAATAGAATTTTTTAGTCTAAGGGGGCATCGATGACTTCAATGTCAACACAAACAGTTTTTCCTGCAAGAGTAATAGGAAAATTACAGAACATGCCAGACTCAGATTTGGAATAGGATTTATTTCCTTTCCCCTTCTTCACCTTAGTAGCCAAAGCGCAATTTTCTTCATCATCTATCTTAGATGAAGATCCATCCCTGGTATTCTACCTAAATTCTTCTTGCACCAAATCCGACCAAAGTCGTTGCCAATCTGGCAGCTTCTTCCTCCCATTGACAGAGTCTTGATAACTATGCCAACTCTTGGGAAGTCCTGGAAGAGCTAGGCTCACCAATTCATCATCCACGACAGTAATTCCGACGCTCCCAAGATCATCTTGACAATGGACAAACTTTGTTAAATATTTTGGAATGGTGTCGCCTTTCTCCATTTTGATTTTCCTGAGCTTGTCCTTCAATTCCAATTTTCTATGATCACTGTTGCTTTGAAACAGATCTTTCAAAGATTTCCACTTTGCATATGGTGTCACTTTTCCATGGAGACTTGAGATAATGTGGTATCCTACTCCCTCCAGTAAGATCCTCCTCGCCTTTGCAACCTTCTTTTGCCAAGCATCAAGATTTACAGCATCTGCTACAGCAGGTTTGGGAATTTCATTATCAATGAATTCTTTCAACCCATTGTCCTCTAGTACTGCCTCCATCCTGCCTTTCCACGCAATATAATTGTAACTATCCTTGAGGGCATACTCCAATCTCAAGCCATTGAAATCCATCTCAATCCTGATTCGGCTGTCTCACCAAGAATACTTTTGCAAATTCGAATTCTATTCAGTCAAAAACTCATCTTCTCCTTCATTTTAGTGATTTCCTATGCTCTGATACCATTTCAAAATTATACAAACAATATGTATCTCAATGGATTCAATCCGATCATGCGATCTACTAAAGAAAGATACTGAATCCTTCTACAAATCAATTATGTGGAAATTAAACACGATCGCCAATCACATCAAATAAAGAAAGAAACAAATGAAACCACAACACAGATATTTTCTCGGAGAAATATTGCTACTCAAAACCCCTCTATATTCTATTGTATATTCCACAAGGAATCATGAAACAATTACAATGCACTCTTCTCACAAGAGTCTCTTGCACTCTCACAACTATTTCACACTAACCCAGACAAAATTGACCAACAACTAGCTAAATCTCAGCCTCTAATAATATTTCCTTGCTTGCAAAATTCATGTGGAATGCAATCGCTATTCTTTATGAATTTCATCCTTTCTCCATTGCGCTAGTATCATGGGCAATCCTGTGGTGTTTTAACTGCATCTGGGAAGTTTGCTAATAACATAATTGATATTCAACTTCCCTTTAACCTTTGTCTCAACTGGGTCTCCACTGGTACTGACATGCATGAAAATATTAATAGTAAATCATTAGTTGCATAGAAGATCACTACATGTGAATTAAATCTAATTTAATTCACTTGATCTCTCACTAGTGAAACAAACAGTTACAACTAGTTCAACTGACTTTAAGTCACTTAATTGAGTTAACTGATTTCTCATGCATTAAACTAATGCAATAACTGTAACTTGAACTCTAAAACACATAGAATCACTCTACATGCCTCACCAACCACCCTCAACTCGAAATTCATGAGCTAACTGAGTTTATCACACTCAGTTAACTATTACAAGTGATTACGAGATAAGATTACATTTTATTGCCCAATTTAATTAAGGAAAAATTAAATTAGGCACATTTCCAATTTATTAAATAAATTGAATTGCAAACTAATGTATCGCTAGGACCCATCATTACATGACCTGCGGTCCCACACTAGTGTAGGTGTTGTCATGTTGTTTCTGGATGCCAATTTCACTATTTCTTGTTGCAAATTTTAACAATTTCTCACTGAATTTTTTTAATTTTCAGTGTACCAAAATATGTTACAACACATTCAAAATGCAAAGTTGAGCCTAAACGTGATTTGAAAGGAAATGATAAAGCTAAAGGAAGATGGCCACCAAAGCGGGAGAGACTGCAAAATGTAGGTGAGAAAGAAAATGTGGTTCCTTACAAGAAGTTCAACACAACTAGGAAAGGACTTGGAGAGAAGTAGACTGGGGGTGATGGTAGAGAATAGTTGTAGTGTTGGATATGTGGCAAGGATCATAGTAAGAGGGATTATCTATAGTATCAAGGTGGTAGACCCCAAATATATAGTGCACAAGAGGCGTAGACAGTTGGGGATGTTGGTCATAGCATTCCTCATATTTATGCACTTGTGGACAAAAAACAGGCAGGTCATTAGGCTTCTATCATTAAGATGGATGGTATGATTTGTGATCAAGTTGTTTCTATTTTGATTGATCCTATATCTAATTATGTTTTTTTAATCTTGACCTAGTGGATAAGTGTGGTTTGAGAAAATAAGTGCATGCAGAATCTTGGTTAGTGCAATTGGCTACAAGTACAAAGAAAAGAGTTCATCATTGGGTAAGAGCTTGTGCATTTGAGTTAAATGGTATGCCTACAACAGCGCACTTGAAAATATTTCCATTGGGAGGATATAACATGGTATTGGGTATGGAATGGTTATATCTTCATAAGACCAATGTGGATTATTATGACAAATCCATTGAGTGCTTAGATGATAATGGGGAACCCAGAGTCTTATAGGGAAATAAGAAAGCCACATCAGTAAGGATGGCGATATCTATGCAGGCGAAGTGCAGTCATAGGAAATGGTGTTTTTTATTTTCAGTACATGTATCTAGTGACAAAGGTAAGTAAGTTGTAGATGTAGATGTTTTTAGCAATTTTCCAGTAGTATAATTGTTTCAGGATGTATTTCCCGTAGATATTTTAGAGTTTCCACCTCAAAGGGAAGTATACTTTTCTATTTATTTGGTACCAAGGGAAGCACTAACATCAAAGGAGCCTTATGGGATGAGCACACGTGAGTTGGTAGAGTTAAATTTTTTGCTGAAAGAGATGCTTGATAATGGATACATTAGGCCAAGTGTATCGCCATGGGGTGCACCAGTGTTTTTCATGAAGAAGAAGGATGGCACACTCAGATTGTGCATTGATTATGTTAGCACAGTTCTATGCTTAGTCATGAGTGTTTTTTAAAATTTTCTTTTCAGGAAAAAAAAATTGTAAATTTCAAAAAAAATTAGAACGCTGCTAGAAGTTCCTGTAGCATCTATTTTAGCCCTATCAGGTAGTCTATTTTATTTTATTTTTTATATCGGTTTTTCTTTTACCCAATGCTACTAGAAGTTCCGGTAACCTCCCCTGTTTTTAAAAAATAAAAAAGCGCATACGATTTTGAGTTAGCCACATGTTCCCGTCATCAATAAAGTTTTAAATCTTTTATCATGATCCATGTCACGTGATAGGAAAGGTTTACACTGAAATGATGTCGAGTTAAGCTGTGGCCATACAAAGAGTGTTAGGTGTCAATCCGCAGTTAAGAAGAACTAACTCTTTTTTTTCCTCTCTGTCAGCCTGAGTCATCATATCCACGTGTTAAGGTGCATATTTATTATCAAAAATAAGTCATGGATCTACATTTTAACATGGTGACTGTTTGGGTTATCACGCATGGGTGCTGCTGGAATTTTAAGCCTGCCATAAAATACGATGGAGGTTACTTCCAATTCCCATACCGCTCAACTGCAGCCACCTATAGTGGAGAATCTGAAACAAAGCAGGAAATCAAAAATATCATGAAGTGTGTTATATGGTCCAGGATATTTCTCATTATGGAAATATTTGATGCATGGATAACTGAACCAACATATCATTTTAAATCACCGAAAGAAAGGGAAAGCAATCAGTTTTCAAATTTGGTTGTTGGTGAGTGAGCAGTTCCAGTGAGCAGCTTGAAGAGGGGGACTAAGTTTTCAGAAAGTTTTCATTGAAGATACAACAACACCTATTAAGTAAGCTTTCCTAATCTTGACACCTATCAGATTATAGCAGACAACCTTCTTTATTGTTGAAGATGACTAATAAAGGAGGAAAACTAAAACATATTGAACCTCAAGAGCCAATTTAATAGATCCAAATCCGAATGTGAGGAGGCTCTTTATACATGCAGGGTGGTATCCATTTTTTTCAAGGTTAGGAATCTCTCATCTACGAGTATCTAAGGAATTTTCCCTATAATTTGGTGGGCAAGAAGCAAATGTTTATGGCCTTAGATTGCAGGTATCAAAAGAATCCATTATTGAAGTTTTTCACCTCCCACAGGAAGGAGAAAAATGGTTTAAAATCCAAGTTATCATGGGAGGATACCACAAAAACTTCATCAATGATTAATACAGAGACTCTAAATAGGCTAAGGGGATTCCTAGCAGTTATCTCAATATCAATGGGTTGAAATTGTCAAGCTCATCTAGATATACCTTACTTGTGAGAGGAGGTATACTGTTTTTTTTTCTTTATCACATGAGGTTTTTGTTTCACATTGCAGCTATGAAGACCCTCAACCTACATTTATTTCTGCTGAAAAGCTTTAATAAGATGTTAGCTAGGATACAAACCCATACAACAACTTCAGAATATATCATTTATCAGCGGGCTCTTATAAAGGTGTTGGTTGTTAAAGAACTCAGAAAAAGAAGCCAATCATGGGAGCACTTCCTATTTTACAGGGCAAGACAACCTACACCTAGATATAATATTCCTTCTTAGCTATCTCCAGCCTCACAACAACATTCTCAACCTACCAAGAAAAAGGGAAAAAGTTAGAAACCAACTACTTCATCAGTTGGTAAGAGGACTAAAATAAAAGAAAATAAAGAGAATATCTACAAGAAAGCTAAAGGAAAAAAGGAAAAGGCTCCCTCAACCAAAGTTGAAGAGAATTTGGAGAAAGGAGAAGGTTCATCGACCAGCAAGCCCAAATCAATGAATATTGTGCCTCCTATTTCTCCTTTTCCCAAGGTTTATGCCAGAGCACGGAGGGTAAAGTCTGTAGCTGCAAAAAAATCAAAAGAACAGGTGTTGTTGGATGTTTCGGAAGCAAACATTCAACAAAAGACTCAGAAGGACTATCATCCCACCAAGTCAAATGAGGAGTTCCTGAAGGATGCAGGGTATGATATTTGTAGCAAGAGAAGAAAAAAATATGCAAAACAAGTTGTTGGCAGCAGAAAAAGACACACAAGAGCCAACAATAAATTCAAGCTAAAATCCAAAGCCCTACATAACCTAAGTTTGCTAACAGAATTTATAGATATTGAGAGGCAATATTGATGGTTACATACTGTAACTCCTTCAATTGCAGAGTCTAGCGGGTCCAGGAAGAAAGATAAGGGTGAAACCCCTTCGGACCAGTAAATAGGATCCTCTAAAAGAAGAAAAATCCATAACAGTTCAGAAGATAAAAAGACTATTACAAAAGAGAGAACCACCGGGACCACAATGTAAAAATCAGTAGTTGACAGACAAAAAAAATTTAGAAAATCTTGCAGAAGTTGCAGCTCATATGGAGGAGAGGTAAAAGAATGTCCCACTGAAATACCTTTTTGCCTACTAGTTGCATTTTTTAACAGCTCAATTTTCAGAATTTTTAAGTATGCACAGAGTTTTTCAAGTATCTTGTTGTGAATTTTTGAAAAGGAAATAGAGTGTTATTGAAATTTCTGATAGCATTATAGTTTTTGCTCAGTTATAGGGTTTTACCAGAAGTTCCAGTAGCGTCTGTTTTAAATGATTTTTGACAACTGTCAGCAAAATTTCCGAGCTATTCCAAGGATGATAAAGACTCATAATGATATGGAAATTTCAAGTGATGGTTTATAAGTGGTTTTGAGGTTGTTAAAAGTCATATTTAATGAAGACACGTGGGTTTTAAAGAACCAAGTTCATGGAGAGACAAATCAGCAGACAAGGAGGCAAGTTTCCAACACACTCGGCAGCATAGTTCAAATTGTCTTCTTTCTTCCTATCTACATATGTCATGTTAGTTATATTTTGATAAGATATGTCTTTAATTTCCTATAACTCCTATGTAATGTGAGGAAGAGTCGATCCTTATTTTTAGTTGAGATGGATTTGGTGCCTCTCTGTATATATATAATTTGTAAATGTCATTTCAGGGTTGCATTTTGGTCAACCTAAAGGATTTTCATAATAAAGAAAACTCCTTTTTGCACTTCATGCTAGAGGATTTTTTGTTTCAAGGACTATCTAATGTCTGGTGTGTTTCTCTTGTTATTTATTTCATCTAATTTATGAGTTGCAGCAACTAGCAAAGTATGAGTAAGAGAATTGTTAGAGGATCTAATAGTTAATTATCCACTGTTTAGTTTTCTGCAAATCATCTATATGTTGTGTAGAGCATGTTAGTGAACCTTTGATGAAGGATTTATGAAATTATTTATGCATGTATTCTGCTTTCTAAATGTTGTTTCCTTTACATAAAACAAAGTTTATGTAAATGGCCACTCTTGTAGCTGTGTGACTGATTTAGGATATGAATATTTCTTAGATTGAGTATCAGCTATCTATCAACTTTCATCTGTCAAAATATTCTCCCTATACTACAAATTTATCCATACAATTTATAATTGCCACATCTTGCCAAATGCATGAAAGTTGAAAAGATTAAAAATCATTTCAAACTCTTTAAGAAGCCATCCCACCACTCAAAACCTTTTACTTTGAAATGTACTATGATGTGTAAGGCTTACTCCTTTGCATTCAAGGAGTGACTCCTTACGCTAACAGATTACAGGCAGTTGAATAAAGTTACCATCAAGAATAGGTACCCATTACCAAGGATTGGTGATTTTTTTGATCAACTGAAGGGAGCAGTAGTGTTCTCTAAGATCGAATTCAAATCAATATATCATCAAGTACGCATCAAATAAGAGGACATCTACAAGACTGGATTTAGCACCAGGTATGTGAATTATGAGTTTTTTGTGGTTCCGTTCAGGTTGACTAATTCTCTAGCTACATTTACGTGTTTTAGGAATAGTGTGTTGCGTCCTTATCTGGACAAGTTTGTGATTGTATTCACTGATGACATCTTGGTATATTTTAAGAATGAAGAAGAACATGTTGAGCATTTGGAAACGGTGTTGAGATTGTTGAGATATCATCAGTTGTATGCTAATATTAGAAAATTTAGTTTATTTCAGACTGAGGAAAATTACTTGGGACATGTTATCTCCAAGGAGGGCATAGCAGTGGATACAGAAAAGGTAAGGGTTATCATGGAGTGGGAAAATCCTAGAAATGTAGATGAGGTAAGACCTTTCATGGGATTGGCAACTTATTACAGGAGTTTCATCAAGAAATTCTCACATATTGCTTATATTATTACATAATTTCATATGAAAGGTAAGAAGTTTGAGTGGACAGAGGAGTGTGAGACCAGTTTTGAAAAAATTAAGTAGTTGTTGACACATGCTCCAATGTTAAAGATCACAAATCCGGACTAAGAGTTTGTAGTGTGTACAAATGATTGAAAAATGGGCCTTGATGGAGTCATTATGAAATATGGACAGGTGGTATGCTATGAGTCATGGAAACTAGATGAGCACGAACAAAACTATCCAATGCATGATCTTGAGATAGCAATGATCGTAAATGCATTGAAGATGTGGAGGCACTATCTTCTTAGCAGGAGGTTTGTACTGTTGAGTGGTCACAGTGGGTTGAGGTACTTTTTTGACCAACCAAATCTAAATTCTAGGCAAGTTAGATGGTTGGCTAAGATCCGTGAGTTTTATTTTGAGATCAAATACATCAAAGGAAAAGATAATAGGGTTGCAGATGCTCTTAGTAGGCAGATACAGGTAAATCACATTGTAACTATGATCTCTTATGGGACAGATTTATAGGATAGAATCTTGCAGGAAGGTCAATAGGATGTTAGGTACATGGAGCTTAGGCATAGATTGCATCAGGGTACATGTATAGGTACAGGTACATCTGTTGGTAGTGGTACAAGTGCAGGTATAGGTACAGGTGAAGGTGTACATGATGTGGGTTATCATCTCATGGTAGATGGAGTAGTCAGGTTTAGAGACGGGATATATGTGGAGATAGTAGTGAGCTCAAGAAGGTTTTCTTGAGGGAGTTTCATGAAAAATCATATTAAGGTCACCCAGATTATCAAAAGACATTGAATTTAGTGAAGAATTTCTATTATTGTTTGAATATGAGCAAGGATGTGGCAGCGTTCATGGCTACATGTTTGGACTATCAGCAGGTAAAGGCATAGTGTAGGCATCTAGGTGGTCTAATACAGCCTATTGTGATTCTAGAATGGAAATGAGAGGTCATTTCCATGGAATTTATCACAGGTTTTCCAATAAAATTGATACAACATGATTCTATCATGGTTGTCATGGACAGGTTGACAAAAGTAGCACACTTCATCCCAGTGAAGACTGCATATTTAGCTAGTAATGTAGCACATGTGTTCATTAGATATGTGGTCATATTGCATGGTGTACCAAATAATATTGTGTCAGATAGGGATGCGATGATCACTTCCAAGTTTTGGAAGGATTTGTTTGTAGGTTTGGGCACAATGTTTAGCTTCAACACAAATTATCATTCGTAGCCAAATGGACAAACTGAGAGGGTCAATAGGATCTTGGAAGAAATTCTGAGGATGTATGTGATGCATCAATAGCTAAATTAGGAATATTATCTACCATTGGTTGAGTTTTCATGCAACAATGGGTATCAAGAGTCATTGGGTATGATTCCCTTCAAGGCACTGTATGGGCGGAGTTGTAATACTCCCATCAGTTGGAGTGATCCAGTTAATAGGGTGTTGATTGGACCGTACATGTTAGATGACATGGAGCAGGAAATGAAGATTATAAAGAAGAATATACAGGAAGCACATGACAAACAGAAGAGGTATGTAGACCATCACAGGGTATTTAAGGAGTTTTAGGTTGGGGAGCATGTTTATTTGTGCATCAAGCCCAAGAAGAGATCCTTGAGGATCAGATATGTTCCAAGTTGGCACCATGGTTTTGCGAGCCTTTTGAGATACTTGAGATTATTGGACCAGTGGCCTATCAAATTTTACTACTTCCAATAGTGAAAGCTCGTGATTTGTTTAATTTTTCATTACTTAAAAAGTATATAAAGTATGTTTATCATTTTATTGATTGGTATGTATTGCAAGTGTAGCAAGAATGATAATTCCATCCATAACCTCAGTGCATATTGCAGTGGAATCACTCATGCTCATGAACATAGCCATCAAGCAGGTTAAAGTGAAATGGAAGCACTTTGGGCCCGATGATGTTACATGGAAGATGGTGGATCAGATGCAGGCCATGTATCCTTCATTATTTGTCATTTGAGGCAAAGCAGTTTCGGTTTGATGTTTGATATATGTTTTGCATATGTTTTGGTGATGTTTTGGTATATGTACATATGTATATGGATGTAAATAGCTCCATGATCTAAGATATAAAGCTCCAATAAGTGGTATGGATGTATATTATCATGCTATCATGGTTTTTTCTTTTTAGTAGGTTACTCATTGTAAATACTGCATCGAGCTAAGTTATAAAGCTCCATGAGAAGTATGTTTTCTTGTCAAAATATTTTTTGAGGTGTAGGTGTGGTTTAACACCAAGGATGGTGTTCCCCAAGGGGGATGGTTATGTAGCAGACCCGGGCAAAATTTCATGTAATAAAAGTTAATAAAGGAAAAATAATACCACGGTTAAGGGACACTTATTCCAAGTTGAATGTTGGGTAAATATATCCCAGTGGGCATCATTGGATATGTGTTTATGGTTAAGGAAAAATGGAAAAGGAACTGGCTAAGGAATTACAGAGGAAAAAAATTATTTTTGACACGTTTATCTATGAAAATAAAAGAAATTTGGAGAAAAGGAAGGTAAAAGGTCACAAGTTGCATGTGAGGAGGAAAATGAATAAAATAGAGGCCTAATTGATAAAAATGCTTTTGAGGATTAGTCGGTACCTTTTTTCAGTTCAGTTTTGGATCTCTCTCATTATTCTCTCTCTCTCTCTCTCTCTCTCACTCTTGGATAATTAGAGTTTTCTCGGAGCATTTCAGCATTGAGCCAAGCAAGAGGAAATCAAGAAAAGGAAGGATAAGGAAATCAAAGAAAAGAAAAGATCAAGAAAGGAAAATCAGGACCTAGCAGCTTCAACAGGAATACTTACAGGTAAGATATTTTTTGTGTGATTTCCTAGATGGTTTGGACATGCACGGCTTATGCATGTTGGTATTTGGTTCTCTTGTTTTCGATGGCATGTTCTTTTCGGGTTTTGACAGTGGTTTTCATCCTTTCCTTGCTTTTCTAGATGCCATGATGTGTTGGGATTTTGAACTCAGTTTTGAGCTTTGGAATTAACGATGGATTTTGGAATCCAGGGTGAAGGTGGTCCCAGGGAAAATTCCCAAAGACCTAAGAATCCTTTGACCGGTTTTGGCGGGATACACGGTAAATCCTGGTGGTGGTGTCTTGGTTTAGGGCCTAGTGATCTGGGATTGGATTGTGGTAAAGCTTGAGATAAAAGGAGATAGAAAATTCCTCTAGGATAGTGATGGATTTCTGGAGGAATTCCATGTTTGGTGTGGTTTTGTGATCGGAACACCGGTTTTGTTATGATCACAGTATGGTGAGGGTGGAGGTGGTTTAACCTCTATATTCCCTTGTTTTTTTTTGGATTGGTTTATCAATAAGATTCCACATTCTTGCTTGGAATATGGCATGGGGGTGACTGGATGAAGAGAGATTTGGCTTAGCCATGTCTATGGTCGGGTGGTATGTGGAAGTCCCAAACCTCATCGGTTATTTCCTATGTTTAATGAAAGCCAAGTGTTGGGGTAATTATATGTGTTATAATTTCAAACATTAAATTATGAATTTGGGGTCATAAGACTTAGAGGCGCAAGCGCAGGTAACACAGGATCAGAGCATCTAACCTAAACTAGGGTCTGAAATCAAATTACTGTCTAAGGACATAATCGTTATTTATATCTTAAGACTAATCAATTGAAGAAAATGTGCTCAAACAATAAAAATAAGAGATTATTATTGTTGTGCAAATAAATATAACTATAATTTATCATAAACTAAGCAATTAAATTTACCATTCGAAGATTTTAATCTTAATCTTAGTAATGGAAATATTAAATCAAACACTAAGATCTATTTAATCTAAATGTAAGGATATTAAATCAATTGAGACTACCTTTAAAAGGTATTATGCTTATGAAAAATTATCTCTAATCCAAATGATTTTAAACCGATAAAATAAAAAATCAAACAATACTACAACTAATCTAATTCCTAGGATCACACAAATCAATAAGCGTTTGAAACTTATCTCTTAATCCTATCTAGTTTATACTTTTAATTCTATACAGATTGAAAACCAAAAGGTAACTTCAATTAATTCTTATATTAGAGAGCCTTCTATAAAACAAAAGAGATATATTTTATGATCTATTCAAATGATAGTCAAACCATAATTCAAATAAATCTCATGCAAGGAATTAAACTATCAATTAAAAAATCATTAAATCTACAATATGTAATTCAACTAAAAGACATTACTCACAAAACAGAGCTGGAAACAATACTTTAGAATTTATAAATGAAATGCATAACCTCACACCAACTATAATCAATGTAAGAACCTTAAATATGATGTTATACTTAACGCTCAATATGAAATCTGAATCTGTACTTAAAACGCAGAAAATTCATAATAATGCACACAATGTTTCAATCATGATTTAATCATTCTCTTAATGCATTAGATCTAGAATCAAAGGAATGTAAAACTAAATAACCCTGAGCATTTGATAAATCAGTATAGCGCTACAATATTCAAAATATAAACTCAATTCAGATTTATAAAACAAAGTGCAATTTTAAGTACAGGATAGACTTAATAATTCATAAATCTAAATGATTATGCTGCTAAATAATTAATTAAATGTAGTCCTGAGATCTATATTAGTCTGTGAGACTTGTTTCCATATGTGGTGGGCCCTTTCCACTACTGGATCAAGTCAAATTAACTCAATGTTATTCATAAATCAACCAACATAAGACTTACAGAAATTAATGCCAAACCAATTGATGTATTGAAGTTCAGAATGTAAATGGTGTGTACATCATTGTTGTTTCTCCTATTACATACAATCTTTTGTTCATATTACATACAATCATTATCCTATGCTCCTTCTCCTCTTCCTTCTTAGCCTTAGCATACATGTGAGGTAGATCTTCAAATTTATACATAACTGTGGATAAAATCAATATATAGCAATTAACTATGAAAACAAAACAACAATCCTCTACAGAGCCTTCGAATAGCCTTTGGTTGGATTCATTCTAATCAATGCATGGAAGGAGGAACCAATTCCATGTTTAACACAAAGTCGTTCAGCAAAATACGTTCAAAACCGAACCCGAATTGACCCATTCAGGCCGAACCCAACTTGACCCGACACGTTGACATGATCTCATACTTAAGAACTCATTCCTATACTTCAAAAGTGATTTGACCTTAACTTCCTTTTTGTGATGAATTTTTCCAAACAGTTTCTAGATTTCCAAAAAAGGGTATTTTGAACATGATCCAAGCCTCATAATTTCAAGATTCTTCACCATTTGATCACAAGTTTGATATTTTCAAATTTAGCAATTTTATTCTATACTTAACCTACAGTAACTAGTTTAACTAACTTGTGGAGAATTTCAGAAATGGAACGTGACAAATGGACTTAGTGAAATGAGGTGTAGGATATGTATTGGCAAAAAATGATGAAATTATGATGTGAAATGAGTGTAAATGTATCTACATGTAGGTTATGAATAGTGGTTTTGTATGATGGAAAAATGGGCATATTCGGGGCCCAACCTCCCCCATGCCTAAGGGTTTGCATGTCCTCATGCAAACAAATCACTTTCTCACTGAAATATTCTTAACATTGTTTAGTATATTTTGGTTCTTGTGGGACAACATTGCTTGGATATTTGAAGGTGTTGGTTCTTGTGGAGTGTTAGGGTCCTATAATAATAGGGTTCATAAATTTTGAATTGACTTTGATAGTCTTGTAAATATGTACATACCTTGCTTTCTGCAAGTTGTTTTCCCATATTTTGAAAAAAATGAAAAAAAATAATAATAAAGCCAAAAAGAGGGTAAAAAGTCCTAAAAGAAAAATCAAAGGACTTAGAAAAATATAGACCCCAAAAGCAAAAAGAGATAAAATAAGACCTGAAAGTGAGAAAATCCAAATGCCACTACTTTTACTTTTACTGCAAGAATAATGATTATGTGTAGAGTGTCAATAAATTCCATAATCCATGATGAATTAAATAGTTTAATCTTAACTTTTCATGCTTTCAATTTCATGTTTTAGGTAGAAAATAAAGATCTGTCAAATAGTTTAAACTTGAAAAATCAGTATATAGGTAGAGAATAATGAGGAGCTCAACAGTTTAATCTGAGCCCTCAGATTAAATAAGGAAAACTTAGATAGTTTTGTGCTTTGAAAGAAAAATGTTTTAGGGTTACAAGCCTAAATGCACCCATGAAAATGAAGTAAAAATGTTAGAAATAAAGATGGGTAGGTAGAAAGCAGTTGAGAAATCATTAAATAAAGCATCATCGGGAAAAAATCACTAATTTCCCCTCCCCTACAAATATTCAGTATTCTAGCTATCAAACAAAAAGTCTTAGAGCATTTCTTTGACTTTTGTTGGGACCGGACCCAAGGCTCGATGACTGATTAGCTAAAAATATTGAATTCCCACACTAGACCCACATTCATCAACATTTACCCTTCATTCATAAATCATGATCCCTTATTCCTAAGTAAAAACCCATTTTTACTTAGTAAAATCTAAACCCTAAATAGCTAATCTCATTCCCTTTCAAAAATCCTTCATAAACCCTCAAAATACATTTTATCCTAAGTTAAAAGTGTATCCTAAGTTAAAGTGTGAAATATAATAAAGATAAAGCAATGCTTTATTTTTGGCACTTTAATTAGATTTAACATGTATTTTATGTCCATTACACTATCTCTTTTTTCATATTAACATCTAACTTATTGTATTAAATCCCCAACTTCACCATCCCATATAATATTAAAACCTTTTATTTTAAATAACCCTCTACAACCCACTATTTTAAGTTTAGACCAAGGTTTAATATCCCATGTGTGCGAATATAAAGCCTGCGCAATTACCCCATTGGTCTAAACATATCTATATGAAAATATCCTCGTCCCCTATGGTTATTTAACACTCATCAAAAAGTTTAAAAACCATATAATTGAACCCGCACCTATCTATTAATTGAACATTGTGAAATGTTATGATTTATGCATATATGACATTATCCACCCGCCGCATTATATCAAAGCTAAGGTTTAAAACTTTGATTAAAACACCTTTTCATAAAGCTTAAAGCCATCCCCGCATATAAAATACCCCAGCCCCAGTCCCATTCCAACGCAACTCCACTAGTCAATCGTGACTGTTCGCATTGACCCACCCCGATCCAACGGATAGAAATCAATATCGTGTATAAAACTTGCGCGATCACCCCCATTCCATTTATGCGCGAAATGGGATGTTTTATAATTTTATCTCTCCTCCACGTGGTCGATTCCTGTTGGATCATGTGAGTAGGCCCCGAACCCACTTACCGCAAAAAACATGCGTGATAACCACTTACGATTTTGATCCTCCGAGTCTGAAACCACTGCTCCTGCCCGATGTGACTATCATTCAATGCAAAGTTAAATGTAACCAAAATGTTTAATAAACATATGAAAATGCATACATTCCTTATTATTTTGCATATTAACCCTGCACGAAGCCTCCCGACTATTAAAACAAAGCTCTTTCCACCATTTCTATGCCCAAAAGCCTGCAATATTTACCCTGTGACCATTGAATACTATCGAGGAGCTGTACATTGCTCCAAAAAATCTACAGAAGTTATCAACTCATTCAAAAACCTCTGAAACTGTTCCAAAGCCCAAATACTTGCATACAAAAGGTATTTCTTTATAATCTGAGCCTGCAATTAATTTTAAAGGCCTTTTAAAAAACAAAGTTCACTCAGAGATCCATAAATATCAAAATAAGTCCATCAAAATAGTCCAAAAACAGGCTGAACCCTGCCAAATGTTTTCCACAGACCCTGTTTCAAACTATTGCGCACAATTTCGAGGAAATTTGTGAGTTTTCACAGTTTGATGAACTATTTTAAACCCTAAATTAAACCAGAAAACCTCTGAAGGTATCTCAAAACTATTTTCTTAATTTCAACAAACTTTTTAACCCAATTTCTCATTAAAATACTCAAGAAACCCTTGTTTCTTATTTTAAACCAGTCAAAAGCCTGTAAACCTCTTTCACAAACATAATTGAAAAGAAAGCCCAAAGAAAAAGCTATGCTTTGCCTAATCTATCCAAATAAATCCTCTGCTAAAGTAAAATAATTTTGGAAATTGTCTAAACTTGTAGAAAGTAACCCAAAATGCCTAAGAAGCAGAGTACAAGCAAGCCTGAAGGTTCCAAAGTGCCTAAACCAACCCCTGCTATAACTTCTAAGACTGCCATAGTGGTAAATCCTCTTCAACCACCTGTTGTTGATGTTGACCACATCCCACTAGTTGATAATGATTATAAGATAGCAGATCAGATTGTTGAATTTAACTTGCTTGATATTCATAATTGGAGCTATGAGAAATCATTAGATAATGATGGAAAATTCCATATTTCGGAATCTCATTTGCCCAAACATGTTGTCCCATTAACTCAGCCATGTCAGGAGGTCATTAGATTGCAGTGTCAGCAGTATTATGTACCTGATCAAAGAGCCATAGTCAATGTTAATAAAGAATTTATTTTCACCATTACTGCTCAATCTATCAATCAAATGTTACATCTTCAGCCTGACCCCCAAGCAGTCCCTTTATCTATAGAGGCCTTAACCCAGCTGTACATCGGCCTAGATTTCCCCATGATATTCATGATTTTCCAGATATTCATGCCCTCACATTTAGAAATTCCTAAGCTAAGTCCTCCATATTCTATTGCTAAATTCCTTGAAGTTTCAAGGCAAGTGATTTCCATGCTTTCATTCATCCTGGGGTACTTTACTGATGAACACGCTGATGAATCCATTCTGGGTTTCTTATTCGCTTTCACCCCAGGTCAACCCCCCTCTGTAATCTTTGATTATGCTAGTTATATTGCAGACAATATCCATGATCAATTGATCAAATTTCCAACTGAAGGAGTGTTTAGATACACTTATTTCCTCTTCCACATGTTTCTATACTTCCAATCAGATAATTTTCTAGTTACTCTCCAAAATATGGGCATAGAGGGAAATCCTCTTTCTGTCATTTTCTGGACATCTTTGCTTAGAAAAGAATGTAAAGATTTCACATATTCAGAATTTTCAGAGTTATTTTTACGTCCAGTGATCACAATGTTAACCAAAGTAGAGAAACCAAGAATAAATGAAGAAATGAAAAATATATTGCAGTTGTCAGAACAGAGTAAGGTTGGTGACTGATATTTATATGAAAAATATACTGAAATCAGAGTATTTGGGTCAAACTTGTTACCTTACAAATTACCCAAAAATCCTTCAATGAGGATATTTTCCTTGGAGTATATCAGGCAGATCCTAAACTCTGATTCTATAAATTTCATGGCAACAATGAAGAAAACTCAATTCAAACTAAAGAATCAGATAGGGTCATTCATATGCAACCACAGGGATGTGGAGAAAGAAGCAGCAAAGCAGTTATTGGAATTCAAATTGGAAGAAGGTTTTCCTTGGAATTATGATCCACAAGGGATCCTGACTAAGCTAAGGGTTAAATGAAAGTTAACACCCTTCATCCATGAAGCAAAACAAGAAATAGAAAAATTTTCAAATCATATTGAATGGACTGAAAGTACCTTAACAGATGCAGGGAACAAAGGTAATACTAGTCATACTTTAGAGACTGCAAATTAGCCAGAAAATTCCACTAAAAGAGTAAGAGAAGAAGGAGCCTATGTGGTAGAAACTACAACTAAAACTAAGTTCAAGCTCATATATAACAAAAGGCCCAAATTAAGTTCAGTTGGTAAAGAAAAGATAACAATTGATGTGGAAGAAACATAGCTTATAGATACCAACACTAATTTGCCAAAAACAGATGTTGCTACTATGATTATAAATGAGTCAACTACAAAGAATCAGAATGAAGAACAGGTTAATACTGAAGATGCAAAAATGATAGAAAGATAGCAAAGCATGGAAGCTTCATCATCCCAAACCTCCGAGGAAAAATATTTGGACATCAGGGAAAGATACAAACAAATTAAATCCAATAACGAAGAGATCAAAACTAAAATCTATTCTCAGTTTTTGAAATAAAAACCAGGTAATCAAAATAGACTCCTGTCAGCATTTGAATACTCAAGTAAAAAACTGATCATGTCAGTATTACAGCCCATGGTACCGATTCCAAAGACAGTTGCTGACTATCAGAAATTTGATCTAGAAGTAGCAATAGACAGTATTCATGAATTAGATCAAATAGAGTTTCACAGGAAGAGTTCATAAATGTTGTACTCCACTGTTACAAAAAAGGCCATGAGTGTTCAAAAACTTGAGAACACTATCACTAATATGCAAGATCACATGAAACTGGAAAAAGCCTCATTATATGCTAAGGATATGAGAATTAAATCCTTTGAAGAATTGGTAATTAAAGTGGGATATGACCCTGCAAATGTCAATGCAACAGAGTTATTATTGAATAAGAAGAATGAAGACATTGCAGCCTTGAGGAAACAGCTTAAGCTTCCTCCAAGTGAACATCCCCAGGCTAAAGAAATCATACAGGAGCAGAATGAAAAAGATGATATGATGGACATCATCTTACAACTTACAAGGCAGATTAAGGAGATGGAGATCTAGATGGAAAAGCTTGTCTAGAAGAAGGAAACAGTGAAAGTACCAAAGATTCCTATAGTTATTCCTGTAATGAATACAACAATGCCTTCAACTCTAGCTAAAGGATTGGCACCCAAAGAACCACTGGCCACTGCAGTGCCAGTAACTTCTTCCACAACTTCAACTACTGAATCATCTACAATAGCAGTGCACCACATAGATGAAGCCAACAAATTGGTGAAAGCTATGGAGGAAATGTCTCTTAAGACAAATGAAATCAGTAAATTGAAACAGGTGATAGAGAATCTTGAGAAGTCTAATAAATTGGCTCAGATAAATGCAAATAAACATGAACAAAATGCCATAAGACTAAATGAAGAGTTAAAGAAATTGCAAAAGGAAATGACATTGAAGGACCAAATATCATATATCAAAAATCATCTTTGGAACAATGTCATTGAAGCCATTCATGATGTATGGCCTTCAATTCAGGTAATTTTTTAACAGAGAGAGTTATTACTAAAATCCCAAGTAGAAATTCAAAAGACTCAAAGTGAACTAGCTGATAAACTGTTGACATTGCAACAAGATGATGAGCTTAGTGGAAAGAAGTCGCCTTCACTAAGTGGGCCCGCGGGCTATTTTTGGCGCAAGTCTATTTTTAGACTATGTCTATTTTTAGAAATGTCGATCATATTCTATGAGTTGCAGGATGCTATTTGTGGATGGTTGGTCAAGTTGGAAAAATAGATGGACTTCTATTTTTAGACATATTGGGCAGAATCTATTTTTAGATTGCCAGTCTAAAAACAGATATGTCGAATATTATTAGCTCTTAATAATATTTGGACTATAAACATTATCTTATTCTCTTGGAGCACTTCAGTTAAGTGCACAGATGTGGCACAGGAGCTGACAGAAGGAATTACGCTATTCCCGAGGGTTAAGTGGAGCTATTGCATGGATACTTCAGTTAGAACTCATGTGACAGAGTTTGGTGGAGTTGATTGAGGAAGTTAGTGGAGTTGTATTCAGTTTAACTGAGTTAAACATAGTTGAGCTAGTTCTATCTAGTATAACTAATTGATACACTAGTGAGAGTGGTGTGAATTAATTATTAATTAATTCACTAATAATTAATTCATTAATAAACTAAATAATACATCAATTAACTACAGTGCATGGACAGTTTTAGTGGAGACCAGTGAAGAGGTAGGTGAAAGAGCAGTGTGACTATCAGTTGTGACTATAGTGTTGCATGATTTGCAACACACAGTGGTTGGAGATGCCAATGAGGATTGCGTGAGCAAGGCTGGACCAATTCGATTTCATTCAGAGCCATTCTTCAGCAGTGATTGCGCAGTAGAGGCAGGCTAGCAGGTGGCAGAGATTGGAGCATGTGTTTTGCTAGATCGGACCTGATTAGTGTGTAGCAATTGGAGATTGTACTGAGAGCTTGTGGGGAGCTTTGTATAATTATTGTTACATGATCTCTATGACATATAATATACAGATTGTTGGGGGTTTTTAGCTTTAATCTTTCCCATAAAATAATGTGTTCATATGTGTGAATGTTTATGGTTTTAATGTGCGCATGCGATTGTTTTTATTTCCGCAATTAATGATCAATGGTAGAAGAGATTCTGTATTGTGCATGAAGTCAAATAGTGTGTGATCAGGAGAATCTCAGATATAACATATCAGTTATATAAATTTCTACATGGTATCAGAGCGATATTGATCATTGGAGAAATTGCAAAACATTGAAGCGATTGAGTTTTGAGCTGGTGGAATTCGAATTTGCAGCAGTGTTTTCTTGGTGTCGAAGTTGAGATGTCTTTCAATGGATTGCGATTGGAGTATGCCCTTGAGGGAAGCTCGAATTATATTGCATGGAAGGACAGGATGGAGGCGGTGTTGGATGACAATGGGTTGAAGGAGTTCATAGATGCAGAAATTCCAAAACCTACTTCTAGTGATGCTGCCGTACTTGACGCATGGCAAAAGAAGACAGCAAATTGTCGAAGGATTCTGTTGGAAGGTGTGAAGGATCACATAGTGTCCAACCTTCATGGTAAAGCTTCTCCATTCTTGATGTGGAAAGCTTTGACAGATTTATTTCAAAGCAAGAGCGACTAGAGGAAGTTGGCGCTCAAGGATAAACTCAGGAACATAAAAATGGAGAAAGGCGACAGTATGCCCAAGTACCTCACGAAGTTCATCCAATGTAGGGATGAGCTGGGAAGTGTGGGGGTGACTGTAGATGATGAGGACTTGGTGAGCTTGGCTCTCCTTGGGCTTCCGAAGAGTTGGCATTCCTATCAGAACTCTGTCAATGGTCGGGAGAAATTGCCAGGATGGGAGCGACTTTGGTCGGATCTTGTGCAAGAGGAGATAAGGCGAAGTACCAGGGACGGATCTTCATCAAAGAACTTAGATGAATAAAATTGCACTTTGGATGCCAAATAAAGGAAGGGGAAGAGCAAGAAGAATGCTTCTCAATCTGGTGCGAAAGGCAAGAAACAGGACATGTCCAAGGTGAAGTGTTTTCGCTGTCACCAACACGGACATTACACCACTAATTGTTCACAGAAGAAGAAAAATAAGCAAGCTGCTGGATCTGAAGCTGGAGAGGCCTTAGCCTCGCATTTTGAGCTAGATTTTTTGCTGATCGCATGCTTGGTCTCAAGTGTGATGGGTTCAGTGTGGTTTCTTGACAGTGGTGCGTCTTTTCATATGACTGGAGACAAAGATTTGTTTACTGATCTGGATGAGAAAGATCTTGGAGTGCACATCGAGATGGGCGATGATGGTAGATACAGTGCGACCGGTATCGGTACCATTTCCTTTGAGAGGGAGTCTGGTAAACCCTTCGTATTGAAGGAAGTGATGCATGTTCCATGATTGAAGAAGAATCTTATCTCTGTGGCGATGTTAGAAGACAAGGGATATGATGTTGCCTTTAGCGAGGGAAAGGCTTTCCTGCGCAGTAAGGCAACTGGTGAGACCCGGAGGATAGGGGTTCGAGTTAAGAACCTTTATCGGGCCATGGTGTAGATGGTTGTTCCGTACGATGTGCAAGGCAAAGACAGGAGTTTGATGATCATGAGCGAAATACACATTATTGGAACACCACCATGGAGCTTTGAAAATTTTGCAGCAGATTTCTACCGAGCTTCCCAAAGGTACACTTGCGCAGTCAGATCAGTGCAAGGGATGTACTTTGGAAAAATTTGTGAAAGCCACCTTTCACGAGAAGGATAGTCGCACCACGACCATCCTTGAGAAAATTCACACAGATGTGTGTGGACCTTTCTCAGTAGCTTCGACAGCAAAGCACAGGTACTATGTGATATTTGTTGATGATTTTTCTCGGAAGTGTTGGATCTTCTTCATGCAGAAGAAGAGCGAGACATACTAAAATTTCTATGAGTTCAGGGCACTGGTTGAGAAATAATTGGGGAATCAGGTGAAGGCTCTTAGGAGCGACAATGGTGGTGAAGTCATCTCTAGTGAATTCAAGTACTTTTGCAGCGCAGAAGGAATTCGAAGAGAGCTCATAGCGCCTCATAACCCACAGCAGAATAGGGTTGCTGAGCGAAATAATAGAACGATCGTGGGTGTTGCACGGGCGATGTTGCATGATCAGGGCCTTCCCATACACTTGTGGGCTGAGACATGCAATACTGTGGTTTATGTGCAAAACCGTTGTCCTCACAGGATACTTGGCATGAGTACACCCGAGGAGGCGTTTTCTAGTAAGAAACCTGATATTTTCCATTTGAGGATTTTTGGTTCACCTGTTTACATTCATGTGATGAAGGATGCCAGGAAGAAGCTGGAGCCAACTGTAGAGGTTGGTATATTTGTGGGGTACACTGATACGCCCCATAACCTTCGTGTGTATTTTCCAGACAGTCGCAAGACTATTGTGCGACGGGATATCAAATTTCATGAGGAGAAAGCCATGAAGTGTTCGCTTGAGAGGGAGCCACACTTGCATGCAGATGAGGAGCTATTAGTTCCCAAGGATGAGTCTCAGGATGTGGATCAGCCACAAGATGAGGTTCATGGAGTGGAAGAGACCACTCAGGCAGCGCCAACCATCAGAGGGCGGAAGCGCACTACAGAAGCTGAGCGACTAGCTCAAGATGCAGAGAAGGTTGTAGGAGCACCTACATCAATAGTCACAGACAAAGAGACAACAATTGAATTCGTATATATCGATTTTCAAAAGGGTTCTTATGGAGTGCTGCATCGTGACAGATCCATCCTCTTTCGAGGAAGTTGTGGAGGAGCTCACATGGGTAGATTCCATGGTGGAAGAGTATGATTCGATTGTCAGAAATAGTGCATGGGAGATTGTCCCAAGGCTGGAAGTGAAATCAGTGGTAGGTTCAAGATGGATCTACAAAGTGAAGCAAGCAGCTGACGGGAGTGTGGAGAAGTACAAGGCAAGATTTGTTGCTCGAGGCTTCTCACAGGTTGAGGGGATCGATTATGAGGAAACCTTTGCACCTATCACAAGGTATTCTTCCATACAGACGATTCTTTCTCTCTCAGTGCAGATGGGGTGGCACATTCATCAGATGGATGTGAAGACTGCATTCCTCAGTGGAGTGATTGAGGAGGAGGTGTACATAGAGCAGCCTGAAGGTTTCGATATCTTCAGCAGTGAGTTGCATGTATGCATGCTCAAGAGAGAGTCAGAGTGGCTGTCGGGCACCCGTGTCAGACACACACCGATAGACGCTATTTCACCAGACCTACTCCAAGAGGCAGATTTCTCCGAACCTATACCTGTATTAGGTGGTGGTGGTGTAAAGTCACTGGCTAATTTTAAAGTGATGATTTGATTTTGACGGGTGATGAACTGTTGACAGCCCCACCAAAGGCCGGACCCAAAGGAGTTGGTATGGGTGACTTGGTTTCTTCGTTTATTTCTTGATTGAATTTGGCAGCGCAGTGATGGACTGTTTGTGTCTCAAGGCAAGTATGCCCGGGAGATACTGGAGAAGTTCAACATGCATGGCTGCAAGCCTATCAACACTCCTCTTCATGGTGGTTGGAGGAAAGAGGATGCTACATTGGCAGAGGTAGTGAATGCCACTGTTTATCGACATTTGGTGGGGTTGCTTATGTATTTGGTCAATACACAACCCGACATATGCTATGCTGTTAACCCGCTTTCACAAGCTATGGTTAAGCCTACCAAGCTCTTTTGGAAGGCAGGCAAGCATGTATTGAGATATCTCAAAGGCACATCGGGATATGGATTATGGTACAGACAGTCCGATGAGGTGAAGTTGTGTGGCTTCACGGATGCAGATTGGGCAAGGATCCCAACAAATAGAAAGAGCACATCTGGAGGGATTTTTAGTATCGGTTCGACAGCAGTTTCTTGGTACAGCAAGAAGCAGAGATCTATGGCACTCAGTTCAACAGAGGCCGAGTATATGGCAGCGATTTTGGCTACATGCGAGGCTATATGGATGAGGAAGATCCTGGTCGGGTTGTTCAGATCAAACTTAGATCCTACTGTGATATATTGTGATAATAAGAGTTGCATCAAACTCTCAGTTAATCCAGTATTTCATGATAGATCTAAACACATTGACATCCGGTATCATCATATCAGAGATTGTGTGCAGTGGAAGATCATGTTACTTTCATATTCACTTATATCCAAAATGTCGATATCTCGACGAACGCGCCACCAGACAGTACCCGGAATACCATAGAAGGGCACGATAGGGGGTGGAAGATATCCTCATATTATTGAGGAGTGTTGAAAATGCAACAAGATGATGGAGCTTAGTGAAAAGAAGTCGCCTTCACTATGTGGGCCCGCAGGCTATTTTTGGCGCAAAGTCTATTTTTAGACTATGTCTATTTTTAGACATATGGATCATGGTCTATGAGTTGCAGGATGCTATTTGTGGATGTTTGGTCAAGTCGGGAAAAATAGATGGACTTCTATTTTTAGACATACTGGGCGGAATCTATTTTTATATTGCCAGTCTAAAAATAGATATGTCGAATATTATTAGCTCTTAATAATATTTGGACTATAAACATTATCTTATTCTCTCGAGCACTTCAGCTAAGTACACAGATGTGGCACAGAGTCGACAGAAGGAATTACACTATTCCCCGAGGGTTAAGTGGAGCTATTGCATGGATATCAGCTAGAACTCATGTGACAGAGTTTGGTGGAGTTATTGAGGTAGTTGATGGAGTTGCGTTCAGTTTAACTGAGTTAAACATAGTTGAGCTAGTTGTATCTAGTCTAACTTATTGATACACTAGTGAGAGTGGTGTGAATTAATTATTAATTAATTCAATAATTATTAACTCATTAATCAACTAAAGAATAGATCAGTTAACTACAGTACATGGATAGTTTCAGAGGAGACCAGTGAAGAGGTAGGTGAAAGAGCAGTGTGACTATCATCTGTGACTATAGTGTTGCATGATTTGCAACAACCAGTGACGGGAGATGCCAATGAGGATTGCATGAGCAAGTCTGGAACAATTTGAGTTCATTCATAGCCATTATTCAGTAGTGATTGCGCAGTAGAGGTAGGCTATCAGGTGGCAGAGATTGGAGCATGTGATTTGCTAGATCGGGCTTGATTAGTGTGTAACAATTGGAGATTGTACTGAGAGCTTTGTGAGGAGCTTTGTATAATGATTGTTACATGATCTCTATGACATATAATATATAGATAGTTGGGGGTTTTCATATTTAAGCTTTCCCATAAAATATTGTGTTCATATGTGTGATTGTTTATGGTTTTAATGTGTGCATGCGATTGTTTTATTTCCGCAATTAATGATCAATGGTAGAAGAGATTTTGTATTGTGCATAAAGTTAAAATAGTGTGTGATCAGGAGAATATCAGTGTATAACATATCAGTTATCAAATCTCTACATAAACCGGAACAAGCTTTAAAGCTGATCACATTCCTCAATAGTAAAAACATGCATGAGTTAGAAGAACTCAAGATTAATGAGAGAACTAAAACTATCCTAGAAATTAGGAAAGTTACTACAATGAAGAATCTGATGAGGCAACTGGAAGAAAAGTGTGAGAGTATGAATACTGCCATAACTAGGTTTATGGTAAAGCTTACAAATTTGAGGCAAAAAGGACTGTCTGATATTATGGTCATTAATGATAAACTAATGCCTCAGAATGACTATGATAAAAAAACTAGAGAGTTTGCAAAAGAACATGTAAATAAACCACAAGGACAAGGCATTCCAACTAGAAAAGTGTTACTCAAGATTTTTGAAGACTTCTTCTATTTGAAACATGAGATAAAACACTTGTTTGTCATCAAGCCAACATTTTCCAGATATACTGAAGCTGATGAAAACTTTAGGAAATTAAAGAAAATACAAATTCCTAAAGATGAGGATTAGCAGTCACTCACAAATTTATTATAAAGGATGAAAAACAAATAGATAAAATGAGAATAAAATTGTTTTCTAATCTACAGTCAGAACATAATTTTTATAGCAGTAAACAGTCTTTGATTATGGTTAAATAGTATCAAATTTTAGAGAGTAACAGTGAACAAAGAGAATCAGAGAAAGATTATCAGACAAGTCAGATCAAATTCCAAAAAAAAATTTAAATATCTAAATCCAACAAGGAGGACACCAAGGCAGCCATCTGCATCTTATCCTCAAAGCAATTTCTATTTATTTTGGATAAATAGGACAACTTGCTGATTTGTTAAGTAGTTATCCCTATTATTGTTGTAAAGATATTTTATTTTCCCTTAGATAATTCCTAGAACCATTCTAGGATATTTTGTAAAGAATTATGTATATATACTTCATCTTTAGAAGTATTTGGTGTGGAATAAAATTGTTGGATATTGTTATATTCATTTTTGTTGGACTTGAAAGCTTTTGTGTGTCAAATTTCGAGTAGCAGGCTGGATCAAACCAATTGGCATCATACTTCAGGATTCCTGCAATGAGCTATTTGGAGTGAAGTATTTCCTTATTTTTCATTGTTATCTTGCTTTGTTACATGCATCCATCTATATTTATTCTAAATATGAATGTATAACTAGGAGTATTACTATAAGATTTGTTAAGAGCACCCTGTTTTTAACTAGTTATCATTTATATGCTTTCCTCTGATTTCCAGTGTAGGGAACCCTTAATTTCTCCCTCTCTTGTTTGACCTCTTCCAAATACTTCCTTTTCCGGATCAAAGGATTCTTAATTGCCCTTTATCCCGATCATACCACCTCATAAAAACAACTTTCCAATATCTTCAAGGGTTATCTATCTTGCCCTGAAAACATTTGACCTTTTTGGCCTTGATCCCAGTCCTGTTTTCTTGATTTTGACTCCTTATCCCAATGGACAAATATATTTCCCACTATCCTTCCTTTCATGTGATTTTTCCCAACAAATCTACCAAAACCAAACCAAAACTGCACATTCATAACAAGCCTAATATTTACAAATCAAAAAAAAGTTAAATTTTAAAGAGAGAGCCCTCTCTGAACCCTAGGAAGGCTAGATCCTAGAGTTTAAAGTTTGTTTGTGGTTACCTCTAGTGTTCTTTGACTAAAAACCAAAAATCTCACAAATTTAGAATTACTAGAGTGATACCATGGAGCATCACTGCTTGAATACTTGGAGGTGTTGGTTCTTGTGGAGAAAAATTCTTCACATTTAGTATGTCACACTAATTTACCGAGAAATACAAATTGAGGACAAGAAATTAATGGATGAGGGAGATGGTGAATGGGTGGTTGCATACTCTCTCATCGTAAGGCCAATTTCTATAGGTGGTTTCCTTTATAATTTCATGGTAGTAATGACTTCATCCTATGAATAGAATGCTTGTTATCATGGAAGGAGAAGACACAATAGAGACTATCTTTATTAATGCACCATAAGGATTTTATTTTAACATGGTCTTGTAATCAAAGTATATGCGTAATGAATGGAAGGAAATAATGTTTTATGAAAGATTAAATGCGTATAATGAGAAGTGGTGATTCATTAAGTTTCTTTAACCTTCTAATGAATTAGAGAATCTTAAGCCAAATTTACCTCAAATTTTACCTTTGTCGTTGATGTGCTCGGCTCTGCAAGATGAAGTGGATGATGAACTAGATAGAGTTGATGTGACTGATGATCTAATCTGTTGAAGAAGTGTTAGAGCTACAATGGAGGCTGATTTGGATCTGCTGAAGGAAGCTAAAGAACTGAAGGATGAACTTAAGATGTTGAAAAGGTCCCAACAACCACATTATCCTGAAAATGTTGATGCACGTGTATTTTTTATCGTGATTTCATACGGCTTCCAAAAACAACACAAGAATCATCATTAATAACCCTTTTGATGCATATCTTATCGAAATAAAGGAAATGAACAATTACCTGATCATGCTCCAAGTTTAAGGTACTAGCCCAACAATTGTGCAAAATGATAGTAATAACAATGAAAACCATGAGTACGCATAGGGTAAAAATGTGAATTAAACATGAAAATTTCGATCATCTCTCTCCTAATATATCTCTCCCCCCATGTCAGACATCTTGCATGTCCTCATGCAAGAAAAACCTTCAATAGATACCAAAGTTAATTAAGACTGTAGGGCTATGGTTTCTCTATTAGATTCATGCTTCATTGACTTAAAGTGTAGGACTAAACGAGTGAGAGCATGTAAATATGTGTCAAGTGATGTCAACTTCCTTTGCATGAATAAGAAACATTTGTGACCAAGGATCCAATGATGACAAGGCTTACCTTTATTTTTCCAAAATATTAACTAATGTTAGGGCTATAAAGGAATACTAAGAATGTTGTTACTGCAGGGATAATGTCATCCTAAAATGGTTATCCATAAAAATTTCCACAAATAATCTCAAGATTAGTCCACAACAATAGGTATTCACTTTCAATAGGCTCATTATTATAAATAGAAGTGAATTTATTTAAAAACCAAGGCATTAAAATGGACGGAAAAAGGAAAAAATAAACATGACAAAACGATACCAGCTTCTGAGGATGATCATCTTACCATTACCCAAGAATATATTTGAAGCTCCTCTTATTCAAGAAAAGTGAATTACCTACACTAAGGGTCTCACATCCATAAAAATCGAATTATTTCTGAAAGATAGAACTCCAAATCACATTGTTGAAATGATCTTAAAGCCATTCTCAGAGAGATATTATAATCAGTTCAGGGAAAGACAAAAACAACCAAGTAAATCATAGTGTAAAATCAACTTTAATACCAGAGGTGTGGCCCTACTTCCAGCAAGCATTTATAGCCTTGACATGGATGCCTCCTAACCCAAATAAATGTTTTTGTCCCACCTATTAGATATAGATTCATAGTCATTTAAAATCATTTACTTTAATTTTGGAATTAACTGAAGTCTGCTATCTTGGCTTGGTAACTAACGAACGATAGTTCCATTCAGAAGAGATAACAAGAATGAACAATTTGGCTCGTGATGAGACCTCTCATCTTTTATATTTTCAATGAAAATTCATTACCCTGGCTTGGTGACCAGTAGTGGTAATGTAATTCTCATTAGAACCCATGATCATAGTAGGTCGGATCATAATGAGACCTCCTATCCCTCAATTAATCTGTTTGTGTTAAAAAAATATGATTATGATTAACCTCATATATGTTACTTAATAGGTTGGGAGGCAAATCTACTCCTTAAGAGCACAGAATGGCGTGAAAATTTTTTAATTACTAATATTTGTTGGTTGGTCCTGCTACCCTAAAGACTCATTTAAAAAATAAAAACATCTCATAGAATGACTGAAATATTCCTCAAGTTGGTCATGCTAAGGTTCTTATGAGATCCCATTATGGTTTTATAGGAGTGGTCCACCATAGGAGACTTTTCATCAATAACTTCATAGAGAAACTTGAAAAGGGTTCTTGGATGACAGTCTGTTAAGATTATGAATGGAAATTAAAATGAATAATCTCAGCCAATAATCAGAGTCACTTTATAAAATATGAGGCATTAAGAGTGAATTTCTTCTGACAAGCCTTATCACAAGAGTGTATAATGACAAAAGTTTCAATGGGCATGCCTTAGGAATTGCATTTTTAAGAGTGTTTTTGTAACAATTTTATTTCAAATGACAATACTACCGTACCTACTTTAGAGGGAGCAAGATCTCCTTCAAGTGTAGGAGTACTTCCAATGTAGCCATGTGCGTAGAATGCTAAATATACTCATACTCAATTTTAAATAATAAACTTCAACACATATCAGAGTATGAGAAACCAGCTGCTTTAATTGATATGGTACCAATAGTTTTTGAATGATGAGGGAATAGGGTGTTTTGACGACTACTTGAAACCATGATTTAATGAGATCCACATATTTATGATTCTCCAACTTATGCAAGTATTCCAAAGTTTGATAATCACTCTCTTGGAGGCATAATGGAATGGACAAAAGACAAAAGATAAATCCCTCAAGTTTTGGCTCAAATATTTTCTTTTTAGATTGACAAGGATGATTAAGGGAAATTCTAGGGTTTTGAGCTTCAAAAATATTTTTAGAATAGGTTCCAATTATAGATTTTCCTTTAATGGTCATTGAATTATATCTTCTTGGGGTAAATGTTTTGTAATGATAGGAGATCTTTCCAAATTTACCTAATCCCCCAACCTTGAAGGTATATCATTTTGTTCAGTGGGAGAATCAATAGGAAGAACAAGTATTTTAAATTTTTGTGTAACCTCCTTGTTTGGATTAGGGTTTGTGTTAAGGCTTGGACTAGGCTTTGGATTTGGACTAGAGTTAGTTCTAAGGTTTAAGTTAGGGGTAGGTTTTGGATTAGGGTTAGGTCTAGGGTTAGGATAAGATATAGGGTATGGATTAGGGTTAGGGTTAAATAAATGTGGCACAGTCACTTGTGACCATGAAGGATGATAACTTGATGGCAAATTGAATGGAAATTGTGATTGTTGTCGATTTTGCATGAAATATTGTCATGGGGAAAAGGTTCCAAATCATGGGTATATATGACACGAACAAGAGGGCCAAGGAGAGGGCCACTGTGACCATGAAGTAGGGTATTCAATCAAAGGTGGATTAAAAATTTTCCATGTAACTGCAGGATTATAAATTTGTTAAAGAACCTGTTTAGGAGAATAAACATTATTCCAAGTATAAAATGGTGATGGGTTTTGAGTTATACCTGGAAGTTGATTTTATTCCTTACTTGATTTCCTGAGTACCTTTCCTAATCATGGCATTGATGGGAAATCTTCAGTTTCATGATCATCTCGCAAATTTTTCAAACTTCCAAACCTCTAAGTGGGCACTTTCCAATGCAGTGCTTCTTTCTACAACTGGAAAAAAAGATAAGAGGTGGTTCTGAATCCTTATTTTGTTCTTGCAAATCATCCAATTTCAAAAATAAAAGATTTAATAATATTAAATTTATGTTCAATAAAAATATTAAACTTTGCATTTGTGAACTCTTCATTGGATGACTTATATGTCTCTGTAGTAGCATCAAAACTCCTCATTGAATGATTCCTCAAAATGCCATTTTATTTTTCTCAAAAATACAACTCGTATATTCTTTCATCACATGGATTAGTACAAAGGGGTTCTTATAACACCCCAAAAATGTTTTATCTTTAAAGAGCTTGAAATTTTAATCTAAATGAATTAAAGCTGCTAATTGAAATAAAACATACCAAACTTGAACTCTTTGCTTACTTGGACAACCAGAATTTGGAGCAACCCCACCATAATGGATGTGCGGCTCTTCACTCACATCTTATTGCACACTGCCTGCCCTCTGATTTCCCTACAACTAAGATCACACAAAAAAACTTCTAAAAGAAACTACTCTCTAATCCCTTTAGCACCTCTCCGACAATGACGCCAAAAATGTTGGGGAAATTATATGTGTTATAATTTCCAGCATTAAATTATAAACCCGGGGCCATAATACTTAGAGGCACAAGCGTAGGTAACACAGGATTAGAGCATCTAACCTAAACTTGGGTCTGAAATAAAATTATTGTCTAAGTAATGAATAGTTATTTCTAGTTTAAGTTTAATCAATTAAATAAAATATGCTCAAACAATACGAATAAGAGATTCTAATTTTTGTGCAAATAAAAATAACTCTAATTAATCATAAACTAAACAATACAATTTAGCATTTTAAGATTTCAATCTTAATATAAGTAATGGAAATCATAAATTAAACACTAAGATATATTTAATCCAAATGCAAGAATATTAAATCAATTGAGACCACCTTTAAAAGGTATTATGCTTATGCGAAATTAACTCTAATCCAAATGATTTTAAACTGAGAAAATAAACAATCAAACAATATTGCAACTAATCTAATTCCCAGGATCACACAAGTTAATAAGCGTTTGAAACTTATCTCTTAATCCTATCTAGTTTATACTTTCAATTCTACAAAGCTTGAAAACCAAAAGGTAACTTAAATTAATTCTTCTATTAGAGAGCCTTCTATAAAACAAAAGAGAGATATCCTATGATCTATTCCAATGATGATCAAACCATAACTCAAATAAATCTCATGCAAGGAATTAAACTATCAATTAAACAATAATTAAATATGTAATTTGTAATTCAACTAAAAGACATTACTCACAAAACAGAGCTAGAAACACTACTTTCAAATTTATAAATGAAATGTGTAACCTCACACCAACTATACTCAGTGCAAGAACCTTAAATATGATTATATGCTTAATGCTCAATATGAAATCCGATTCTATACTTAAAACGTTGAAAATTCATAATAATGCACACAGTGTTTCAATCATGATTTAATCCTTCTCTTAATGCATTAGATCTGCAATCAAAGGAATGTAAAACTAAATAACCCTGAGCATTTGATAAATGAGTATAGCACTACAAGATTCGAAATATAAACTTGTTGACACCTAATATAAAGGGATTGGGTGAAATTGTATAATAGTGTAAATTAGGAAATAAGGAAGTCTAAGAGACATTGGGAAATGAATCCCAACAGTCTCACATCCATGTACAAATTCATGTACACCCTCCATAAAATTAATATTCCATTTTATGGAGTTACCTCCTGGCCTGACATGGAATCAAATCTAAGTCCATTTTTGGCTTCCTTGCCCTTGTAACTCCCTCCTCCATTCTACAAAACTGGTTCTGCAATTTTTTTTGCAAACTGTCTCTTATGTCATACTGCCAAATCCTGCCAAAATTACCTATGTGTTAAGCATGCTTCATTTTGCTATATTCTGTTGTAGCTAGGTTGTATTTTTTTGTCCCAGAGATACTACTCTCCCTCGATACCCAACCTCCACTCATAGATCCACCATCTACTCCCTACTCCCTCTATGGTTGTGTGTGCACGCCTTCTCCTTCAGCCCACAGCATACTTCCGCAGCCTCACCACTCACCCTGTTTCTCCCCCATCCCCCTCACATATCCATCTACCCATTCCAGAATACTCTCCCTCTCCCCTGTCCCCCATCCCCCTCACATCTCCCTCTCACCCTCCTGCAACCCCTCCCCCTCACTTCTCACCCTGCCATAGATTGTCCCCTTCACCACTCACCCTCCTGCATACCCTCCCCCTCACTGCTCACCACATCCCCTCCCCTCACCATCACGCTCACCACTCTTGATTCATGTTCCCCTCCCTACTTTCACCTCCCCCTAACCCACCTCCCCCAAGTTGACCTCCCCCAGGTCCGACCCTCCCCAAGTTGACCTCCCCCAGGTCTGACCTTCCATAGGTCAACCTTCCATAGATCTAACCACCACACAAAAAAAATTACAGAACTGGTTTTTTTTTACAACAGAATATACGTTTTTACCAAAATTATTTTTTTACAACAGAGTGAATTTTCACTCCAGAATTGAGTTTTTTGCAGCAAAGTACATTTTACACCATAATTGAGTTTTTTTTCCTCCAGCAAAATTTTCCAAGAGTCACAATGCATTCTCTCATATCTATTGTGGGAGTTGTAATGTTCCCAATTAGTCATGAGCTAATTGGAATATTCAATTTTTTTCTATTGCTTTGTTTAAAGAAAAAGAGGGCAATGGAGGTCCATAATTCTCCTTAATAATGAATAAATCAATGCCAAATGTGAAAGATACAAATCTTGGCAACTTAATTAATGAACCCTTGGTGTGAAAGGGGTTGGATCACTCCTTGTAATGTTCCCAATTAGTCATGAGCTAATTGGAATATTCAATTTTTTTATATTGCTTTGTTTAAATAATAAGAGGGCAAAGCAGGTCCATAATTCTCCTTAATAATGAATAAATCAATGCCAAATATGAAAGAGACAAATCTTGGAAACTTAATTAATGAACCATTAGTGTGAAAGGGGTTGGATCACTTTGACTAGGTCAACCTTGTCCAAATCAACAGCGCTATCATGGAGGAGTGGTCATCAATGAGGGACAGTGCAGTTTTAGATGGAGAGGTTTTGTGTGAATGTAGTGATATTTTTGGATGGGGCTTAGGGTTTGAAAGCTCATATTCTATTTCAAGAAGAGGATGGTAGCCATATTCATTATGTTGATGTATGGGTTTATTATATTTCTTACTATATGGTCTATTTAGAAATATATCTTTCTCTTGTTGTTTAGCTGAGATAGAGTGTTGTTTAGCACATGGTATTCTTGATCAGCAATCCCACCTTTTCCATTCATGAGGAGCTCTTGGAGGAGTCTTGTATTACATTTTCCACTATCAGGCTTAAGAACAAGCTTCTTCTTTCTTTTACAGCACAAATCCTATTGAGGGTTTGGTTTTTTGCAGGCTGCAGCAAGTGGTGTTTAGTTCTCTAGATCTAGGCCATCTCATTGCTTATTTTCAGTGGAGGAGGCTTCCTTTCCATTGGGAGGATAGTATTGAAGGCCATTGAGCTTATTTTTAGATCTTGGCATCAGGCCAACTGGTTATTCATCCCTACAGCACAGTTTACTTCCAGATCTGCATTATTTCTATAGGAGGAGTTACAGGGTGTTTTAACACACCATTTGGAGACTTTATTTCCTAGTGAAGGGGGTTTTCCTTTCACTTTGAGGATATATTGGAGGAGGCTATTGTATTGATCATATCGTATCAGCCACACTTTCCAGATTTGTATTTTTTAGTAGATCTGTAGTCTTAGATCTCAGATCTACAACTTGTACTCGGTGTTTTGCTGAAAACCCTTGAGGGGTTCTTTAAAGGAGCTTGTATAGTGCTCAGATCTGATATAGATCTATCTTTTGAGGCACATATCAGCCCTAGATATGATGTATAGTCATTTTCTGTAGCAGAGCTAATAAAATAACGCTGTAAGGGTTTTCCAACTTTTCTATATAGTTGTAGCACCTCATATTGAGGGATTTTGTCCATTGGAGGCTTGTATTTCTTGTTATGCATCTTATGGCCCATTTCTTATGTACATTTTGTTTCTGTAATAACATATGAAAGGTCTCCATATTGGCCTCTTTCTTTTTAAATGATGTTCTGCAATATTGTTCCATAATTTTGTACTATATTCTTGCTTTTCCCATTTCGGAATATTACAACCCTGAACGATCTTGGAAAATCAAGCACACTTTCATTTTTATTGAGTTATGGAGAGGGATTTGTGAAGGAGAAGGAGACAATCCACCGAAAAATCCCACCTCAGACAAGGAGATTTCCATTTGGGAAAACAAGAATTGCAATGCCTATGCCTAATTGTAGCTTTTGTAAATGAAGAGGTGAGTCACCACATTACACCATTTTCAAATGCCTAAGAAGCCTTAAGAAAATTAAAAGAACTCTATGACTCACATTCAGAACTTAAAATTTATCACGTAATGATTAATTTCTTCAGCCTTGAATTGAAAAATGATGACCCTCTTGCTTTAGCATTAGAAGTAAGATCTATCATGCATGACATTAAGAATATTGGTGTAGAAGTTCACATACCTCTCATAGCTTATGTTAAGGAATTGTATCCCACCTACTCACAGTACCTTGAGTCATTGCAAGCAAGTGGAAACCTCATGAATATCACGTTTGATTCCCTTTAGAAAAAATTTACAGAAAGAGAGAAGGATTTTGGAAAGAAGAAATCCCCTCTGTCTTTTGAAGAGGCTATATGTTTCGCACAGAAGAATCATGCTCAAGATTCTTCCAGAGGAAGCAGTGGCCGAAGAGGAAGAGGAAGAAGGAATTTTAGAGGAAAGGGAGGCAGACAAGCTTAAACTAAAAAATCTTATCTTCATTGCATATGCTTCAATAAATATTGGCATGATGCATCTACATGTAAGTTTCCTTGGGATAAAATTGAGAAACAAATAAATCAATAAAAGCGTAAAATTCATGACAGAGACAAAGGTAGATCACCTGAATCTGCTCATTATGTTGTAGCACATTATAACAATGGAGTAACTGAAGACTTGTTTTATGCTTCATTTACTTCTTGGAGGAATGATTGGTTGCTAGATTCAGGAGCAACATGTCACATGACTTTTAGAAAATATTTTTTTGATCTAATAACATCAAGGGACTAAACTAGTAATATAGGGACCTGAACGTGCCCCTCTCCTTCAAAAAAGTGTTGTCCTCAACACTTGAGTAGCTCTAGGTGCTTCTGTATAAAATTCTCATCCTCCCATGTAGAATCTTCAATGGGTAAGTTCTTCCACTTGATGAGATACTCTGAAATTGAGTGATTTCGTAGCTGTCGAGTTCTTGTTTCCATGACCTCTTCAGGTTCCAATATGATTTTTCCTTCCTCATCAATTTCTGGCAATATTGCTTGAACTGGAATATTTTCACCTATAACCTTCTTTAAGCATGAAACATGGAAAACTGGATGCACTCGCGAAGAAGCAGGAAGCTCCAATCATGCGCCAGGAAAATTTAACCTTTTAAACGCACCTCTTGTAAGGACCATAGTACTTTGGCAATAATTTATTATCCTTCTCTTAGCTTTTCAGAGGAAATTTTTTTTATGGTTGTAGCCGTATGCATTCCAATCTCCACACCAAAATCTCTCTCACTACTGGATGGTGATCTCACCTGTTATTTTAGCTTCCATTTCCCAGTTGTTCTAGGTTATCCTTTAAGAGTTGGAGAACTTCTTGTTGATGCTCGATGTGATCTTCCACTGCTTGAACCTTAGAATTTTCTCTTAAAGATGATGTGATGGACGGTGGATGATATCCATAAAGTGCCATAAATGGAGTCATTTTTGTTGCAATATGGAAGGAAGTGTTATACCACCATTCAGCAAAAGGTAACCACTTGACCCATTGTGTTTTTTTATCACATACAAAACAACGAAGATATCCTTCCAAACATTTATTCACTATCTCAGTTTGACTATCAGATTGAGGATGATAAGATAAGCTATGAGCTAATTGAGTACCCAAACAAGAAAATAAATCCGTCCAAAAATTTCCAGTAAAAATTGGATCTCAGTCACTCACAATAACCTTTGGGTTTCCATGTAGCTTTTGAATTGTGTCCATAAATGTAGTAGCAAATGTACTTGCTTTAAATGGATGAGATAATGCACAAAAGTGTGCATACTTGGTAATTCTATCAACTACCACCATGATGACACTCTTTCCTTAGGATTTAGGTAAACCTGTGATAAAATCCATTGAAATCTCCTCCCAACGTTGATTTGGAATGGATAAAGGTTGTAGAAGACTCGGGGTTTTAATTGTCTCAACTTTATTTTGCTCGAAAACCAAACATTCCGCCAAAAAATTTTGAATATCAGATTTAAGGCCATCCCAAAAAAATTCTTTCTTCACCTTGTGGTAAGTTTTTAAAAATCTTGAGTGTCCTCCTAAAGGAGAAGTGTGCAATTCCACAAGAACATTTTGTTTTAGTTGGGAATTCTTACAAATATATAAGCGATCATTGTACCATAAGGAATCATTTTTCCCAATAAATGTATCATATGTACTAGGATCTTGCTGCAACTTTTGAATGAGTTTCCACACTTCTTCATCCTTCTTCCATTCATCCCTTGCTTCGATTATCCAATCTGGTTGGATAATAGAAATGGCACAAATAAATGCTTCGACCTCTTCATTATTTATTGAGAGTGCATCTTCCATTTTAACAATATTTAGCTTCCATTTTTTGTAGATTATTTCAAAGTCATAACCCAACATCTTTGTGACCCATTTTTGCTACTCTTCTGAAGATAGTCTTTGTTCCAAAAAGTGTTTAAGACTATCATGATCAGCTTTTACCTTGAAGTGTCTTCTCATTAGGTAAGGTCGCCATTTCTTTAGTGCATGTAGTATTGCTAACATTTCCTTCTCATAAATAGCTTTCCGTAAATACCTTCCTTTGATTGGACAACTTTCAAAAGAAATGGGTCTTCCTTCTTGCATTAAAACAACACCAATTCCATTTCCCGAGGCATCACATTCAACAATAAAGGTTTTTGTGAAGTTTGGCGTAGCTAATACCGGTGCTAGGAACATTTCCTCTTTAAGATTTCAAAGGCCTTAGTTGCTTCAGGAGTCCATGAAAATGCATCTTTCTTCAATAATTTTGTTAGAGGTGCTGCTATTCTCCGATAATTCTTAACAAACTTGCGATAATACCCTGTTAACCTGAGAAATCCTCACAATTGCTTTATGGTTGTGAGGACTTTCCATTCCTTAATGGCTTTAATTTTGTTAGGGTCTACCTAAACACCCTCATGAGATACAATATGACCCAAATATTCCACCTCTTGTACTCAAAGAAACATTTGGATATTTTTTCATATAATTGTTTCTCCTACAATATTTTTAACACCTTGTCAACATGTTGAACATGATCCTTCCAAGACCTGTTGTAGTTTAATATATCATCAAAAAATACTACCACAAATTTTCTAAGGAAGGGTTTGAAAATGTAATTCATCAACCCTTGAAATGTACAAGGTGCATTGGTAAGGCCAAAAGGCATGACCAAAAATTTATAATGACCCTCATGAGTTCGAAATGTTGTTTTTGGAATATCTTCAGTCTTCATTCTAATTTGATGATATCCTAAACGAAGATCCAAGTTGGTAAATAAATTTCTCCATGTAATTCATTCAATAATTCATCAATCACAGTAATGGGAAATTTATCTTTAATGGTGAGTTTATTGAGCTCCCTATAATCCAGACACATGCGCCATGATCCATCCTTCTTGTGCACCAATACTACTAGAGTAGAGAAATAACTTTGACTAGGTTGAATTATACCAGCCTCTAACATTTTTGCAATCATACGTTCAATTTCGCTCTTTTGGACATAAGGATATTTATAAGGCCTGATGTTTGAAGGAACACTTCCTAGAATCAAATGAATAGCATGATCATGATCATGAATAGGTGGGATTCCTTTGGGAGTTTCAAACACCTTGGAATGACTATCCAAGACATTTTGGAGATCTGCGGAAATAGATGATTTTTATGTTGGAACTTCTAGTGAGCATAATTGTGCAATTACACCTCGTTGTTCTTTCTTCAGAAGATTTGTCATGAAATTAGAGCTTATTATCTTTCCTAGCTTCCCTGCGATACCCCGTAATTCAACTTCCTTTCCTTCTGAAAAAAATTTCAAGAAAATTTCTTGAAAATTAAAAGCTACCGTCCTCAAAGATTGTAACCATTGTACTTCTAGTACAACATCAGCACCTCCCATAAGAATGGAAAGCATTGGACTATTCAATACATATTTCCCCATGGTTAGCTTGATATTATGGCATTTTCCAGAGAAATTTATAGTTCCTCCATTTGCAACCATCACTTGACATTCTGGTGCTGGGTATAGGAAACGATTCAATTCCTTGGCTACCTTACAATGAATAAAATTATGGGTACTATCCGAATCAATCAACACTATTGCCTTTTTCTTCTTGATATGTCCTTCTATCTTCAGAGTTTGAGGAGTGGTAATTCCTGCCAATGCATTACACGATATGGTTAGAATCATTTCTTCCTCTTCTAGGGTTGGTTCCTGGTGTATATCCTCTTCTTTTGAAGATTCTTGTTCATTTTATTCTTCCTCTTCACAATCTATGTAAAATAATTTCTTCTCAGCACACTTATGACCTTTAGTGTATTTTCTATCACAACTGCAGCAAAGCCCTTTAGCTTTTTTTTCTTCCAATTGTTGTGGTGTCAACCTTCTAGGTTGTGGAAGTCTAGGAGTAGCAACACTTCCATCTTTATATATGTGAGTGGTAGGCTTCCCTGTTGCCATAATCTTACATTCAATTTTTCTTGCCAACCTGAATACCTTTTCCAATGAATCAAGTTCCCAAACGAAAACTTCGTGTTGGATGTTATCCTTTAAAGTCCCTATGAAGACATCAATCCTGTGTTCCTCTGGAATATTAGTTACCCTTATATTCAATTTTTGGAAGTCCTCAATGTGCTCCGCCACTAAACCCTTTTGTTTGAGATTTATCAATTGGCTAAAGAAGGTGTTTCTTTTTGTATCCTCATAATGTGCTATCATTTCTGTTGGAAATATTTTCATTGATGGAAAAGGAGAAAAAAAGATAAGCAAGGAGCAGCATTAGACAAGAAACAGAGGCAACAAAGGCAGCAAAGACAGAGAAGGAGTAGAGAGGTAGCAGAGGCAGCAGAGAGAAAATTAGACATGAAGCTGGAGAGGCAGAGTAGTGAGGTAGAAGGCCATCAAATTCGATGAATATTATTCAACTTAAATGCTGGTAGGCCTTGAGTTCAATAAGAAATTGTATGAACAATGTGTGATGAAACCCTGTACTCGAGATTTTAAATGGGTTTCGTGAAGAAATCGACATTCATGTCGATGGTGTGATGACAGAAGTTGTTTTAGAGTTATATGACTATTGGTTGGTATAAATTTTGTGTGAGAATGTTTGAATCCCCGTGATTTCTGTATGAATGGCTTTGCAAGCAACTGTGTAGGAAACAGTGTGGTAAAATACTGAATTTGGGCCAATGGTGTTTCTGCACACCTTTGATAGATAAATGGAAAATTGTGGTTGAGTATTGTGAACTTGAACCCTGTGTGTCTAATTTCATAATAGATAAAGGATATCTATTGCGCAAGGGAAGAAACTCTGTAATAGAGCTCTGAGATGAGGCTCTGCACTTGATGGAACAATCGAAGTTAAAATTTCGACATTGTGTTTGAACTGGAAGCGTGAAGGTGAATGAAGAGGGGTTGTTTAACCTCTGTTCGTAGTTATGGAAGCGATGGCACGGTTTCATAACGAAACCTTAAATTGATACGATGGCATGTTTTAACTTATAAGAAGCCTGAATCGAAAGAACCCGTAGTTAAGAAGCGGAGGAGGAACCGTGAGGAAGGAAGCGGAACCATGAAGCGGCCTGGAGAAACCATGGATGGTATTCGCAAAATTTATACACGGTAAGCTATTTTGTGGAAAAAAAGTGCAATACGGTTCGGCGTGTGACACATGGCTTGGGAGGTTTTGAAATACAGCCCATTTCGCATTTGTTTTGGGCATTAAGGTTATGTCTTGAAGAAAATGCGATAGCCATTGATCTTGGTGTTAAGAATGCGATGATGCGTCATCTGTTGGATGATGTGGAGAGATAAGTCAAGACAAGGTACGTTGAAAAGCACTGTGGGCCCACAGGTTATTCTTATGTTTGCGCTGTGGGGTTTAACCAAAGTCGAGAGTGAAACAAAGGAAATGTTGAAGCACGGTGTGATGGTTGAAAGGGATATTAAACCAAAGGTTTAATATAATTGATTTACAAAGCGGGTTTGGAATATTAAAGGTTTCTTAACAGTTGGAGGGTTGTTATAATATATGTCGAGGTATATATATAATGTCTATGATAAATCCGAACCTTACATATGAGTTATATAGTAGATGCGAAAGGTAAGCTTTGAGCATATAATATATTGGGTTTTATAAAGTTCAAATATTGGGTTGAGCTCCGCCGAGGTGAAATCTTTGGTTTATTGAAATATTGAATATTTGATTCAATATATGAGTTTAACCATAAGTGAAGAAGGGTAACTTCCATACATAGTGTTTATTTACATTGGGTTCATAACCATGGAGATAGAATAGCTTCCGCATATGAAAATTTTGAACTGGGGTTGATTGTAAATCAAAGAGTGGAAAGGTAAAGCCTCCGCAAATGTAATCTGGGGTTTGTATGGTTTTCATAAACCATAAGAGAAATGTTATATAGAGGAAACTCCACATATGAAATTCATGTAGTAGGTTTAGACCATGGTTTAAACCTTCATTGAAACAAGTCGAGTTTCTGCATAAAAACGAAATCTGAGACGGTGGGGCCCAAACCTCAATCTATGTTGATATTCGGCTTATGCACTAAAATTTGTGGACATTCTAAGTGATGAAAATTCAAATGATTTAAATCTAAAGTCAACGATTATAAAGTAGAAAGGTTTAATTGCATTCGAGACAGTGGAAGCATTTAAAACGCATTTACATCTACAAATGATGCTATTATATAGTGTTTGGGTTTTATCCAAAATCGGGAGTGTAAGACAAAAGGAATATTTGTATGGTGTAGATATATGATGGGTTGATAAAGAATTATCATATATATAAATATGTGTGAGGGTCGAGACCTACATTGAATGATAGCAAATTCAAACGTTTAATATTCATGAAATGGACTTGACTATGGTTTTTAACCATAGAGCATTAAAAGCAGCTTCCGTATATGAAGACCAATGTTATTTGATTGTTGGGTTCTGACCATTGTGTTAAGAACATAAGGGTAACTTCCGCATATTATTATTAATAATTGCCCATATTTGGAAATAGCTTGGGTAAAATTTTGGTACGCATTATATATGCATGAGACTTTGAGAGTTGTTCGGGAGCCAAACTTGTAAAGTAGGTATATATGCAGCAGATACACAATTGCAGTGAACAGGAAAGTATGCAGAAACTAAAAAAGACACAGGGCATTTTACATGCATGGAAAATAGAGGTATGCAGAACAGTTACATGACAGTAGTAGAAAAGACAAATGCACAACAAGCCAAGGGCCAAAAAAGGGCTAAGTGAAATTGTTTTATGTAACTGAAAATGTGAATGTAAATGATTTAAAACTATTTTTATTGTATGTGATGCATTGGCAAGTCTCCATAGGCAAACAAAACTCCACTGTAAAAGAGAAATTTGTACATATTTCTATATTCCTCTGAATGAGCTAGACAAAGAAATGAGAAGGCAGAAGTCAAAGAGTCATGGCTATTCATTTCGAATTCCCTATGGAATAAAAATAGTCATGAGGTGAAATCTATAAATGATATCACATAGATATGCATAGACAGGTTAGAGAATGGATAAATGAGGCTGAGAGGGTAAGAAGAAAGAGGAGAAGACATAGAATCTGTGAAGGTTCAGAGATAATATAAGGCAAATATGAAGGCTGGTCAACAGCAGTAAAGAAGGAACAAAACAGAGCTGATATCTAGGTAAATTAGCATATGTTTGTTTATGAAAGAGTGAGGAATTTGGTGCTTCCATATCAAGTTGTAGCTTATTAGATGTCAGTTGTAGCTGACTGAGGTAGGAGCCTCCTATAGGTTGTAGCCTATAGAAAATAGAGGAAGTTGGTGCTTTCATATCAAGTTGTAGCTTGATAGAAGTCAGTTGTAGCTGGCTGAGGTAGGAACCTCCTATGGGTTGGAGCCTGCAGAAAATAGATGGGAGTTGGAGCTTCCTTACAAGTTGTAGCTTGCTGAATTGAGGTAGGAGCCTCCTCTAGGTTGGTGCCTATAGAGAATCAGTGGTGAGAGGGAGTTGGAGCTTTCCTTTGCATCACAACAATAATAATATGTGGTTTTCTCCCTTATGGGTTTCCACTTATATCTGTTTTCTATGTGCATGATGTTTATGTGTTGATATGGTGTATCTAATCTGCTTAATACTTGCTGCTCACATATTAAGATTGCTATTACATTATCTTAATACTTGCTACTCACATATTAAGATTGCTCACATATTAAGTTGATCATGAAATGAAGGTGTAAATAAGTTTAAAGGAAAGTTTTAAAAGTCCATGAATGTGTTAAACTGATTCACCCCCCCCTCTCAATTTAACTAAGGGTTCAACAATTTCCTCCGTAAAAATTGACCAAGTGACAATTTTTTTACGGGAGCAAAGCCATCGATACCATACAAATGTATTTTGTTCTAAATTTAGAGTTTCAATGCGTACCTTTTGTGTGTTTTGCACATTATTGAGATAAAAATATTGCTCCATCTGTAGTATCCATGTTACGAGATCCTTTCCATCAAACCTCCTCATATCCGTCTTTGGAATATGGTGGTTCTTCCATCCAACATTAGAGTTTATGAAATCACGATTAACAGTTATTTTGTTCTCATCATGAGTTTCCTCTACGATCTTTTTGCCATTAGGAAAAATTTCTTATATCAACTTTGCCAAACCTTCGACGTCTACTTTTATATCATTCTTCATGTTTTCCATTTTTTCACCGATCTTAGCTTCCATGTCATCCATCTTAGCTTCCATGCCCACTTCCATGCCTTCCATCTTAAGCTTCTAAACCATTCATCTTAGCTTCCATGCCTTTCTTCAAACTATCCATCTTAGTTTCGATTCCTTTCCTAAAAACTTCCATTTCATTTTTTGTTGCTCTTTGCAATAGCGAAATTTGGCGCACTTGTTCTTGTAATTTTGATATCTCATGTTGTGTTTCTTTGTCTTCATGAGTCATAGTAGAGCCTTCTGAAGGCTTAATGTGTGTTGAATTATTTTTAGGGGGAAATTTTATAACCCAATACTGATATCTATTCTTCAATATGCCCTTGGAATAAATTCAAACTAACTTTTTTCAAACGAGACTTATGTAATTCAAAAACAAATACACACCTTTTTCTTGCTTTTGGGGAGCTCGATATTGAAACTGAATTATCTATGTGATGTTGGATTTCAATATCTGAAATTTGGCCCTGAAGTATCCCTCTGAATCATCTTTCGAATGCCACAGGGCTGACCTGATTTGGATTCTTCAAGTCAAATTTATGCACAATCTCCCACGATGACCTAATTATAGACTTGTTCAGTAGAGCAAACTTGTATGACTTTCCACGTGTCACTCTTTCCTCCTTCGACTCTGAAATTGATATACTGAAAACTAAAGTCCATGTACTTGCAGCCACTTTTTACAGAATCTCAATCCGACGCTCAGAGAGAGAGTTATGACGTTTTTTCCACGATCACCTCTTTGATAGGAAATTCGGGAGCCTGAAACAATTCTAACTTCCATAGATAATATCTCCAGAACTATTGTGAACAAAGATCTAAAATTTTTACAGGAGGTTCTTCAGGATTTCGGCTTCGCACTGTAAAAATTGTAGCTTTTGAAACTTCGTATACCAAAATATATAGCGAAAATTCCACGATTACATGTTTTAGTTAAAATTCGGGAGCCTGAAAAAGCCCTAACTTCCCCAGGTCATATCTTTTAAAATAGTGTGAATCAAGATCTAAAATTTTTACAAGACGTACCTCAGGATTTTGGCTTTGCACTGTACAAATTTCAGCTTCTGAACCTTCGTAGAAATAAATTTATTTCGAAAATTCGATGATGAATTGTTTGGAGCAAAGAAACCCTAGAATCCAAAGCTCTGATACTAAATGTTATGAAACGAGCTCCAAAAATAGAAGAAAAGAGAGATCAACACCTTAGAAATCAGCCACTTCGAGGGGGAAACCTCCAATACATTACATAAATGAAAAATTATTGGATGATACAAATGACCAAAACCTCCCTCTATATATAGGAGTCCATGAGCCCACAATATAATCCTAGCCGACCTAACAATAACAATGCAAGGGCACAATAATAACAATATTGGGGTTACAGGGGTACAACATTAACAATAAGCGGGCTACACTAATAGCTATAAGGGACTAAACTAGTAATATAGGGACCTAACACATTCCCATCAAGTATTTTATGGCATGCTAGATTTGGACACTTCAACTATGACAACCTTCGTTTGTTGAAGAAAAATGGTGTTACTGGATTGCCTACAATTCCTAGGAAACTTAAGCAATGTGATGCTTGTATTCTAGGAAAGCATAGCAAACAACCATTTCATGATTCACATTCCAAAGCACATAGAAAACTTGAGCTTATTCATTCAGACTTATGTGGCCCCATGCATGTTGCTTCTACAAATGGAAATAAATATATGATGACATTTATTGATGATTACGGCATAATGTGTTGGGTTTACTTATTGAAGAACAAATATGATACTTTTCAAACGTTCAAAAATTTTCATGCATGGATTGAAAATGATGCACAAACTCATATTGTCTCTTTGTGCACTGATAATGGAAAAAAATACACCTCTAACGAATTTGAAAACTATCTTCGCCAACATGGGATCAAACATCAAACACCCTGTCCCTATAATCCCCAACAGAACAGTGTAGCTAAAAGAATGAACAAGGAAATTTTAAATATGGTTCACTCCATGATGTTTTTTAATAATGTAAAATTGATGTTTTGGGTTGATTCAGTTCTATGTGATGTGTACATAAAGAATAGGTGTCCTTCTAATTCAATCAGAAACAAAAGTCCTTATGAAATGTGGCATAGCCACATTCCTTCGGTAAAACATTTCAGGTTCTTTGGTTCCACGTGTTATGCTTTGATACCTAAGGTAAAAAGAAATAAACTTGGTGCTAGAAATCAAAAATGTATCTTCTTGGGGTATTCCAATGCCTCCATAGGATATCGTCTCTATGATGAAGTCAATAAGAAGTTTGTAGTATCCAAAGATGTCATATTCCTTGAATCTTACAAGACTGAAAATGTTGTTGAGCAACAACTTGATCGCTTGGATAGATTCACAGATGAAAATTCATTTCAAGAATTTGATAATCAGATTCCACATCTTGAAGGGGGGATTCCTATACTAAATCAATATGTGGAATCATCTTCCGAAGCACTCTCTCCCCCACATGAAGAACCAACCACGGATGACACCTTGAACGATGTGATTGATAGAATTGGGAGATTGAATCTTGATTCATTTCCAACTCAGTCAAATGAGCAGCATGGTCCATCTCAGAAAGGTCCCCCAAAATGGCTGACAAAGACACTAGACAATTTTCATCCCAATGACGTTGGAAAGACAGGAACAAGAAGTTCCACCAGGAAAAATGGAGGTGACATAGATAATTCTGATTCACCTATTGATATGGATATTTCTTATAACTGGGAACTCAATTTTTCTACAGATCTTGTGATCCAGATTTATGCAGGAATGCAACAGAATACACATATAACCATAACTACAAATATGTGGTGTAAATAACACTTCATTTCATTAATATCAAAGAACTGAAATTTGCTTACAGACAGAATGGAAATAAACTAGCTAGGGCGCTGGTAGCTTATCTCTGATGAGAGATGTGGCAGCTATAGGCCTCTGAACTGAGTCAATGAGGCTCGAGGGCATATTTATTATTTAGAAACAATGGAAAACCCTAACCCTAGGAGATGAAGCACCAAAACTATGGGCCCTGTTTGTGTAAATTGGTGTTTCAACTTCTTGGGGATGTAACTTTGGCATACGATCTCTGTTTGACGCGAACCATACCTCGTTAGAAATATCAATCTGAGGACTAAAAATTTTGATTGAGCAACATCAATCCATGGAACCATGTTGAGAATGGTGGTTATGGCCACGATTGGTGGTCGGCTGAGGCAATTTGCAACATTATTGGTGCTACCCTTCTTGTACTTGATGTTCAAATGAAATTTTTGCAGATATGTGGACTACTTCTAATGGAAATAATTCTGCAAATTCCCTTGTGTCTATATGAACTGTAGGGGTCAGTTGTCTGTGTGGATTATTGTCTACTTCCCCAAAATTTAATGCTTCCATTGTCGACAAGCCTGCACAATGGAATACATTTCTTTGTCGTAAGTGGGATACTTGCAAATTGTGTCGGAAAATGTATCACTGTGATATGCCACTGGATGCCCCTGTTGAGTAATAACTTCCCCAATAGCATAGTCAAAGGCATCTGTATTGATCTCAAATGGTTGTTGCAATTCTGGTAATGTGAGCACTGGGGAAGAACAGAGGTGATGTTTCAATTCTACGAACACCTTTTATTGAAATTCTGACCAAAATAATTTTTCTTTCGCTCCTCCCTTGGTGACTTGACTCAAGGGCCAAGTGATATGAGAAAATCCCAACACGAACCTATGGTATAAATTAGCAAGACCCAGAAAGCTGGGAAGCTCTGTTAGAGTGGTTGGGGCTGGCCAATCCCGAATGAATTGGATCTTGGCCAGATCCACATGCACCCCCCTTTCATCAATAATGTATCCCAAATATTGAACCTGGGTCATGCCAAAAGTGCACTTCTCCAAATTGGCACACAACTTGTGTTTCCGTAGTGTTTGGAGGACTTCTCAGATGTGGTGGAGGTGCTCTTCCCAAGTCTGGCTGAAGATCATAATATCATCCAAGTACACCACTACAAATGAGTTGATGAATGGATGCAAGATGTCATCCATCAACCTCATGAAGGTTTTGGGAGCATTCTTCAACCTGAAAGGCATGACGAGCCATTAAAAAATGCCCTCCTTGGCTTTGAAGGTAGTCTTCCATACATCCGAGGGTTCGATTGGTACCTGGTGATACCCAGACTTCAAGTCGATCTTGCTGAAATATTTTTCCCCTTTGAGTTGGTCTAGAAGGTCATCAATCTGTGGGATCGGGTACCTATTCTAGACAGTGATCTTGTTCAGTGCCCGATAGTCAATACAGAGTCTCCAAGTCCCATACTTCTTCTGCACCAACACGATTGGCTCTCACAGGGTGATGAACTTGGCCGTATGTGACTTTTCTGCAGCAGCTCCTGAATCTTCCTCTTGATTTCATCATTCTCCATAATAGAGCACCTATAGATCAGTCCATTGGGTAGCGGGGCACCTCGGGTCAGGTCAATGGGGTGCTTGACTTGACAATGCAGAGGCACCCCTGTGGGTGAGGTGAATATGTCCCCGTACTCCTCCACAACCTTTTCCTTTATTGTTGTTGTGCAGAGGAGCCATGTCTGGAGGTTGTGGCCACAGTATTCTTCTTTCCCTGGGGGCGGATAATCAGGAAAACAAATTTCCTAGTTTTGGAAATGAGCTTATTGCATTGTTTTGCAGTAACCAAAGAGATAGTGGGAGGCAGTGGTACCTCTAGTAACCTGTACAAATTATTTCCCAAAGTAATAATAACATCATGAAGTCGGGACTCATACACATCATGTTGCTTCCACAAGTATTGTTGGCCTAATAATACATCAGAAACATCAATAGGAGAAGTGTCACACAATACTTCATCCATGAAGGGCTTGATGTTATATGGAAGGCAGCATTGTTGGCTGACGTGGACATCCCAAGCGCTTTACGAAATCTACTGAAATAAGGTTATTTTGGCTCCCATTATTGACAATGAACTGTAGTGGGGAACCCTTTACCCACATCTGGGAGTGGAAGAGACGCTTTGCCTCCTCTGGATCTTCGCAGTGGCAACAGTGGCGTTGGGCTCCGCATGAATAATCTGCTTCCATTTTTCATTCCCCTTGTTAGGTTATGATTCAGAGTCGGAGCATGTATCTAATTCGGAAGCCCTCATCTCGGCCACCATCGATTGCTTGGCCCGACACTCACTTGTGTTGTGAGTGGAGCTCTTATGGAACTCACACCACTTTCCCGTGTCCTTCTTTGGCTTCGTGGTGTTGTTCTTTTCTTGTGGCTTTGGCAGGTTGTCTTGGGCTACCATGTCTTGGCTTTGTCCTTTGTTCTACGGTTTGGGGGCACCTTTCCCTTGCTTTTGATTCGCAGATCCAAAGTCTCACTTCTTCTATTTGAATTTCTTCTCAATCTTGGCAGCATAACGGTATGCTGTACCAAGTGAGGAGATGTCGAGGAACTCCATTTCCTCCTAAATGTATCAGTGCAGACAACTGTGATACTTTAGCACCAAAATTTTCTTAGAATATTTGATACCCAACTTTGTGCGTGGGGTATGGAACATATTCGTCAACTCATGCACATCTTGATCCCTTTGTTGTCACAGCGTGGTCCATTGTATGTACTTGTCCTCATATATCCCCACGGGATAGTATTTTTCCTTGATGGAATCTCAGAAAGAATTCCAAGTGGGTACGACTGAGAAAAAAGAGGGTTATGTCTCATCCTTTTTCTCACAATAGGTTTCCCACTAGTCCTTGACATGGAGGGTAGCTTTGAGGAGTGCAAAAATAATCTTTTCCCGGTCGGAAAAGTCATGAACCGAGAAATATCCTTCTAATAGATTCAACCATATATCTATGGCATATACATCTATTTGACCCTCAAATATGGTAATTTCAAATTTTACTTGTACCTTAAAGGGAGTTGCGCCTCCAGAGTGGTTGTTGGATGTAGATGCGCCGTCGGTGGGTAGATGTTGAAGGATATGGGAAAAATTATCCTTCATCGCGTTCCTTTATTTTTTGAGGGCCTCCTCGAGCAATATTTTGATAGGATCTCCTGCTCCCTCATATTTATTTTCATCCCCCATGGGCGTCCTTCGGGGTTTGCGAGGCTGATCTTGCAAAGGTTCCACCAGATCGAGCCCTAACTCCTTATACCCCGACCTCATTGGGTACATGCAAAGAAGGATCGAGAAAAAGAAAACCGCTCTAATACCACTGATCTAGATTTATGTAGGAACGCAAAAAAATACACATATAACCATAAATACAAATATGCAGTGGAAATAACACTTCATTTAATTAATATCAAATAATTGAAATTTGCTTACAGACAGAATGGAAATAAACTAGCTAAGGCACTAGTAACTTATCTCTGAGAAGAGATGTGGTGGCTACATGCCTTTAAACTGATTTAAAATGAGGCTCAAGGGCCTATTTATTATTTAGAAACAATGGAAAACCCTAAACATCCAAAACCCTAACCCTAGGAGATGAAGAGCCAAAACTATGGGCCCCGTTTGTGTAAATTGGTGTTTCAACTTCCCAGGGATGTAGCTTTGGCATACGATCTCTGTTTGACGCGAACCATACCTTGATAGAAAGATCTATCTGAGGAATACAAATTTTGATTGAGAAAATTCAATTCATGGACCCATGTTGCTCCCAATTTTCCCAAAAAACATCGTTTAGGGCCTCAAAACGGCTCTGGAAGTTCAGGACCCGAAAAACTGCTAAAAATAGTAAGTTGTGCTGAAACTAAAAAAATGAAAGAGATGATGGTGGGGCCCCATGTGGAATAGGCAGGTGGCCACCAATATCCACCTAGTTCATCTTGAACCAACTTCCTTCAAAGAAGTCACTTCTCATGATGAATGGAATGAAGTGATGCAAAAGGATTATGATGCCTTGATAAAGAATGGCACTTGGAAGCTAGTTGATCCTCCATTGGGAACCAAACCAATTGGCTACAAGTGGGTCTACAAGAACAACTACAAATTGGAAATATCACTTGAAAAGAACAAAGCCAGGCTTGTGTCAAAGGTTTTGCACAAAAATAAGGGGTTGATTATGAGGAAAATTTTACCCCCACAGCAAAATGGGCCGCCATCTGGACACTCTTTGCCCTAGCAACTCAGAAGGATTGGAAACTCCATCATATGGATGTAAAAACCACCTTTTTGAATGGATATCTAAAGGAGAAATTTTTTATGTCCCAACCAGAAGGATTTTTTGTGAAGGGCCAAGAACAAAAAGTATGCAAGCTTATAAAATCCTTCTATGGCCTCAAGCAATCACTGCGAGCCGGGTATGAGAAATTAACTGAGCATCTTCTAAAACTCAACTTCAAACACTCTGATCTTGATGATGCAACTTTGTTTGTTAATAAATTTGGGAAAATAGTTTTATATCTTATGGTGTATGTAGATGATATTTTGATGACAGTGAACAATGACATTTATATTACATCCATAAAGAAAGAATTGAAGTAAGGTTTTGAAATGACTGATTTGGGCTATGTTCACTACTATCTTGGTATTGAAGTAACTCAACATCCTAAATTTATATTCCTTTCTCAAAAGAAGTACATTGGAGATATTTTTCACAATTTTGGCATGGATGAATGCAATCCTTTGAGCACTCCAATGGAACAAAACTTGAAGCTCACATCCATTGAAGGGAAGGAATTCAAGGATGCAATGAAGTATAGACAACTTGTAGGAAGTCTCATCTAACTTACTGCTACCAGACTAGACATCTCATTTGTTCTTGGAATCCTCTCCAGGTTTATGCAAAAACCTTGTGAAGGGCATTGGTCTGCTACAAAAATATTTCTAAAGTACTTGAAGGTGAATAAATACTTTGGACTCAAATATACACATGTGGACGACTTCAGCTTGATCGAATACTATGATTCAGACTTTGATGGGGAAAAAGAAACTGGGGTATCTACTTCAGATTATACTATGAGTCTTGAATCAGGAGTTGTCTCCTGGATATCATGAAAACAGTCAGTTCCAATAGATTCCACAACTGAGGTAGAATATGTGGTAGCAGCTAAAGAGACAAAGGAAATTGTGTGGCTTAGGAAAATCCTAGAAGATTTTCATATGAAACAAATGCATTCAACTCCACTCATGATCGAAAACAATTATGCAATAAATTTGGCCAAGAACCCAAATTTCCATGATCGAATGAAGCACATCAATACAAAATACTATCTAAATTGACATCATGTTGAGGTCAAAACTATCCTTCTATGACATTGTTCCACAAATGAGCAGACCGCAGACATCTTCGCCAAAGCGCTTGGAAGAGAAATTTTGAAAATTTCAGAACGATGCTTGGACTCACCAACATACCTTCAAATTAATTGGGGGAATGTTGACACCTCATCCTAAGGGATTGGGTGAAATTGTATAATAGTTTAAATTACGAAATAAGGAAGTCTAAGAGACATTGGGAAATGAATACAAACAGTCTCACCTCCATGAATAAATTCATGTACACCCTCCATCAAATTCATATTCTATTTTTTGGAGTTACCTCCTGGCCTGAAAAAACTCATTTTATATTTATAAAACAAAGCGCAATTTTAAATACGGGACAAAATTAATAATTCAAAAATCTAAATTATTATTTTATTAAATAATTAATTAAATGCAATCCTAATATCTATACTAGTTTTCAAGACTTGTTTCCAAGTGTGGTAGGTCGTTGCCACTACTAGAGCAAGTTAAATTAACTCAATGCTATTCAGAAATCAAACACCATAAGACTTACAGAAATTCATGCCAAATCAATTGATGTATTGAATTTAAGATGTAAATGGCGTGTACATCATCGTTGATGCTCCTATTACATAAAATATGTTGTTCCTACTACTTACAATCACTATCCTCTTCTCCTTCTCCTCTTCCTTCTTAGCCTTACATACATGTGAGGTAGAGCTTCAAATTTATGCATAATTGTGGATAAAATCAATACATAACAATTAACTATGAAAATAAAACAACAATCCTCTAGAGAGCCTTAGTATACCCTTTGGTTGGATTTATTATAATCAATGCATGGAAGGAGGAACCACTTCCCTGTTTAGCACAAAGGCATTCAACAAAAGGCATGGAAAAATGAACATGAATTTATTTTTTCAGGCCGAACCTGACTTGACCCGACACGTTCAGATGATCTCGTACTTAAGAACTCATTCATGTACTTAAGAAGTGTTTTGACCATAGCTTCCTTTTGGTAATGAATTTTTCCAAACGGTTTATGGGTTACCTGAAAGGGGGTATTTCGAACACGATCCAAGCCTCAGAATGTCAAGATTCGTCACCATTTGATCACAATTTTTATATTTTCAACTTTAGAAATTTTATTCCGTACTTAACCTACAATAACTAGTTTAACTGACTTGAGAATTTTGGAAATGGAACCCTACGAAAAATGGAATTAATGAAACCATCATTCGAAAATCATGACTAAATAATCTCTAATCATAGAAAAGCTTAAGAAAATTAATGATACCTAACCATGAGGTGTAGGATATGAATTGGCGACAAATGATGGAATTATGATGTGAAATGAGTGTAAAAGTATCGAAATGTAGGTTATGAATAGTGGTTTTGTATGTTGGAAAAATGGGAATATTCGAGGCCCAACATTCCCCCATGCCTGAGGGTTTACATGTCCTCATGCAAACAAATATCTTGCTCATTGATAGATTCTTAACATTGTTGTGTAGATGGTGGTTCTTGTGGAACAACATTGCTTCAATATTTGAAGGTGTTGGTTCTTGTGGAGAACCACTGCTTGACTACTTGGAGGTGTTGGTTCTTGTGGAGTATCACTCTTCACATTTAGTGTGTCATACTAATTTACTAAGCAATACAAATTGAGAACAAGAAATGAATGGATTAGGGAGATAGTGAATGGGTGGTTTCATACTCTGTCATATTAAGGCCAATGTCTATAGGTGGTTTCCTTTATCATTTCATGGAAGTAATGACTTCATCCTATGAATAGAATTCTTGTTATCCTGGAAGGAGAATAAATTATAGAGACTACCTTTATTAATGCACCATAATGATTTTCTTTTAACATGGTCTTGTAATCAAAGTATACATGTAATGAATGGAAGGAAATAATGGTTTCTAAAATATGAAATGTGTGGAATGAGAAGTGGTGAATCATTAGGTTTCTGTAACCTTCTAATAAATTAGAGAATCTTAAGCCAAATTTACCTCAAGTCTTACCTTTGTCGTGGATGTGCTTGGTGCTGCAAGATGAAGTGAATGATGAACTAGATGGAGTTGATGTGACTGTTGATCTGACCTATTGTAGAAGAGCTAGAGCTATAATGGAGGTTGATTTGGATCTGCTTGATCTGAATATGGGAAAACTAGTTATTGTTATGCTAGCTCCCTCATAATTATTAGAAATGTGTGATTAGGAACGTCTCAAGTTAACCATTTGTGAAGGGGTTTATGTGTCAAGTTTCATGTGTCTTTGATGATCAAATTATGAGTTAATTAAATATTAAAAACTCATGTACAACAAACGAAATGCATAGAAATAACACACAAAAATCACATAATACCATGGATGATAACGAATCTCACCCCTCGTGGGCGACATCTCCATGGACCTGCTTCAACTAGCTAGGCCCTCTTGGGATTAAGAGTCAAATGTATGATTAAAAGCACCTGTAGTGATCCAATGGATTTTCAGCTTAAACCATTGGCTTCAAAACACCCAGAAACCCCAAAAATGACTATTCAATCTCTAAAATTGGTTTCCAGCTTATCTAGGCTTGACCTCCCATCCTAGTGGTCATGGGCTTATTTAATCTCTAAAGTGACAAAAACACTTTCATAAGTGCTCCAACACCTCTCCAAACTATACCACTGTGTTCATAGCATCAAATACATATAAAAATGACTCTTCGTGAGCCAATATTGGTCTTCAGCTGATTTGGGCATGGCCTTCCCTCCTGGTGGCCCTGGGCTTCAAAATTATTAAAGGTGAAAAAACCCACCTATATAATTGCTCCTCTGCCTCTACAAGTTGTGCCAATGGATTCATAGCATGCCAATATGCTAGGAATGACTCTTCCTGAGCCAAAATTGATCTAACATTTCTCTAAATAGGCCTCATTCAATTTTTCTTAGTAATCTGCCTCTAAAACTAGACAGGACTCTAGATAGCTCCACCAGAGTTGGAGGCTGATCTGAATTTGGAGATTCCATCGAAAATCCTGTTGAATTAACTGTGGATTAATTATTGGATAAGCTGCAATTAATGGTGTGTTAATTGCGCATAAGCGCATTTAGTGGGAGCGCTTGTGGTGAGGTCATGTGGGAGGAGGGTTGGCCCATGGGCTGGCCCCATCCATTTCGCCGTCGGAAATCTTCATGCACTTTAAATAAATTTTGGTGGCCATCATTTAACAAGGAATACCCGCGGTCCAGTGGTAGGGCATGGGGTTATGTGGAGGGAGGTCAAGGGTTTGACCTCGACCTCCGCTCCTGCTCATATGTATTTTTCCCACGAAAATAATCACACCGCAAACTTTAGAAGTTTGGCATATTAAATTGCACCTCCAAAACCTTTGTATTTTATTTAATTTGGACCTTGAAAATTATTTTCCACCGATCGTACTATGGTTTATATCCATTTCAATGCCACCATAAATTAAATTCGAACTTGGTCTTCGAACTTGGGCTTCACCCATAGTTTAATACCATAGGTTTACATTAAAATATATATATATTCCACCACATGCTAATGTAGCCTGAACCTTAGGTTAGTATTTAAATCTGGAATTTGTAATACTTCCCGCCATACAATATAAAATTCCCACCAATTTTCAGACCTTAGGTTAAAAACCAACCTTTCAATATCATGAAATTTGAATATAGCCTTGGAGAGGGGATCCACCAGGGGGACACGTGGCAGTCCCTAGTTGGGTTGTCCTCCCTCATATAAAAAAAAATTGAATTCAACCTTAGGAGGATATTTGGATATTTCACCTTATCAAACCAAACTGGAAAATCCTGTAGTGACACTTGTCACAGTCCCATTGGGAAAAAACTGAAGAAGATTCCCTGCATGTTGACTGGGTTGCCATGTCATCAACCTGTACCTGTTCTGCAAATTTATTTTTTTTAATTTTGCTTATTCTGAATGGCGATCAACTGACTATAACTTCTACTTCCGAACTTGGTTTCCAACGAAACAAGTTGTGTTGGATTTCTGGCGACAGGCAGGTCGATGTCATTCTAGTTTGGTGCGATTCTGAGCACTTTGAATTTTGGAAAAAAAAAGTTCCCCTAATCCATATTCCAATCACTACTGAAGGAAGAGGGAGAGCTGAAGGATGAAGTGAAGATGTTGAGAAGGTCCCAAAAACCACAATATCCTGAAAAAATAATGCATGTGTATTTTTTATCGTGATTTCATACGGATTCCTAAAACAACACAAGCATCATCATTAATATCCCTTTTGATGAAAATCTTATAGAAATAAAGTAAATGAACAATTACCTAATCATGCTCCAAGTTTAAGGTACTAGCCCAACAACCATGAAAAATGATAGTAATAAAAATGAAAATGATGAGTAAGCATAGGGTGAAAATATGAATTAAACATGAAAATTTCAATCATCTCTCTCCTAACATCTCTCTCCCCCAATCTCGGGTGTCTTGCATGTCCCCATGCAAGCAAAACCCCTGACAGAGACCAATGTTAATTAAGACTGTAGGGCTAGGGTTTCTCTATTAGATTCATGCTTCATTGACTTAAACTGTAGGACTATTGAGTGAGAGCATGTGAATATGTGTCAAGTGATGTCAAATTCCTTTGCATGAATAATAAAAAGCTGTGACCAGGGATCCAATGATGTCAATACTTACCTTTATTATTCCAAAATAGTAACTAATGCTAGGGATAATAAAGGAATACTAGCAATGTTGTTAATGCAGGGATAATGTCGTCCTAAAATGGTTATCCATAAAAATTTCTACAAATCATCTCAAGAGTAGTCCAAAGCAGTAGGTCTTCACTTTCAATAGGCTCATTATTATAAATAGAACTGACTTTATTTAAAACCCAAGGCATTAAAATGGATGGAAATAGGAAAAATAAATATGAAAAAATGATACCTTCCGAGGATGATTGTCTTACCGTTACCCAAGCATATATTTGAATCTCCTCTTATTCAAGCAAAGTGAATTACCTGCACTAAGGGTCTCACATCCATAAAAAAAAATTTATTTCTGAAATATATAACTCCAAATCACATTACCGAAATGATATTAAAGCCATTCTCAAAGAGATATGATAATGAGTTCAGGGAAAGACAAAAAGAACCAAGTAAATCATAGTGTAAAATCAACTTTAATACCATAGGTATGGCCATGCTTCTAGCAAGCGGTTATAGCCTCAACAGGGATGCCTCCTAACCAAAATAAATTCTTGTGTCCCACCTATTAGATATAAACTCATAGTCATTGAAAAGCATTTACTTTGATTTGGGAATTAACTTTAGTCCACTATCCTAGCTTGGTAACCAGCGAACGACAATTCCATTCATAAGAGATAACAAGAATGAACAATTTGGCTCATGATGAGACATCTTGTCTCGCATCCATAAAAACTGAATTATTTCTGAAAGATAGAACTTCAAATCACATTACTAAAATGATCTTAAATACATTCTCAGCAGTGTCCTTGATGTTGGGCTTAACAAGTGCCTTAAATCCCATGGACGAATGCACACGTATGGGTAAAAGAGTCCCTAGATGCACACATGGCTATGTTGTGGGAGTGTCTAGAGACTCCTAGATGAACCCTTTCCCATATCAAGGGAGCATCTAGGATTTTTCTTCAGAAAAATTCAATGGGACCCACAGACAAGTCAACTTGATGACTGGGATAGCCTCTAGGGGTCCTACAGTAGTTTCATGGAGACTTTGTTATGGTTTTTGGCATTTATTCCACTTCCTTAAATTCACCAAGGAGGTTGAGCCGACTCTTAACTTCCCTCAGCTCATATTTACCCTAGTTGTTCAGTTATTTGGGTAGATGTGAGGGGAGGTGTACGTTACAAATAAGGCTTTCAAGCTTACAATCATCGTGAAGGGTTCACCTCGTTTCAAATAAGACAAATAAATTCCCTAGGTGAAAATAGGTGGGCAACTTCGAGGAAGGTAAAGAAATGAGAATGATAAGAATTATGGGGTCAAGCTTACAATCATGGGTTAAGTTATGTGAGCAGGTTATTAAAAAAATAGCAAACAGAGGAACCTGATTTAGATCTTACCACCATATTAAAGATAGGTGTCCAATGTTTCCCTACTCCAATGCCCTCATGCCCATTGCTCTACCTTGCTCGAATTACCTTGTGCCTACTGCTGAAATTCACTCATGGCCTCCTTGAATGCCCTTCTTCCACCCTATGGAATTCCCTCATGCTCCCTTTGTGAACTTGATTATGCCCTTTTCTCTGTTGTGAAACCGCACTAAACCTACACTTTTGATTATATGATTATATATTGTATTATATATATAACCTATATAATTCTCTATTATATAATATATAATATATATTATAAATTATATATAAAATATATATTATATATTATATATTATATTGTATATTATTATATGTTTCCTATGAGTGGTGCAATACACAGAAGTAGGTTTCTCCATTTTCACTTAACCGATGGATGGAATTTAGATTGATTCCATGCTTTCTCACATTGATTACGAAGCCAAGGGAGTTCGGTGACTGATAAGCCTCCATGACCACATAGTAAAATTGAAATTCTAGTCCATGATTATTTAGTAAGTATGAATGTAACCATGTATATATGAGACTAAAAGGAAGTGAGCAACCAGACTAACAATCATTCATTATTTAAGGGTTATCCTTGCTTCGTCCACCTAGTTTCACACTAGAATGAAAGAGGTTTAGGGAAGGAAGGAAGTGAATATTCCAACGTCGTGAGAGTGGTGATAGAGAAAATTCTAAACTTGTCTCAAAAATTACCCTAGATGAAACTATGTCACACTTTCATAGGTGAGAGCACAAATTTTCACAAAAACATATGAAAAAATCTCCATATTCATTCCTAAAGAAATTAATAAATTTATATAATGTGGTGTGTTGTGTGGAATTTATGATTGCGGACAAAAGTATCTTCCCTAGACCTAGTGGATTGGTTTCAAACAACAAAAAGAAAATAATACAGAGTTTCCCTTAAATAAATTGAAGAATGGAAATAGGCTTACTTGGAATTCGTCGCAAGATTTAATTTCTTCCTATATTGTAAGCTCCAATCGTAGCTCCAAATGCTATAATTAGAACCTTCACATACAACGAAAACAAGACAAGCATCCACATATAGGAAAACTTGATACTCTTTGTATTTATAGAAATAGAAGAGATTTTACAACCAAGAATAGTAGGTGATCTTGTAGATATCTCCCGAAGTTGACTTGTCCTTCCTTGTCACATAGCACACATCAATGTCACCCTAATGCATGAAGATGATGATTCTCTTATATTCAAGGCAAAAACATAAGGGCATGATCGGTCTCCAAAATCCAACCCTGATGTTATGGATGGCAGTAAATTTATAGGAGAGGGATGGTAGTTTAGGATTTACCATAATGAGCTTGAGATGCACTTATGATGGGAGGATGAGCTCAAGGGATAAGAGGTGAAGTCTCCAAGGTAGGATCATATAGGAATCAAGCTTCTTATCCAAGGTAAATGGTTAAAAAAACCCCTAGAAGCTTCTGGAAGAGGAAGCTTTAGAAATATTTTTTATTTTCCCTAATTTCTAGAATCAGTGCACCCCCAGGAAGGAGCAAGTTATTGCTAACCATCGCTGGTGCAGAAGGAAATAGCCACCATTGAACGCAGGTATCCAAAGGGGTAGGGTGCGATGGGGCTTAGAAGCTTGATTTTGAGCAGTTAGACCCAAAAAATAAGACATTTTTGAATGGTCATGCTTAGGAATTTGTGTAGAGATTATGACAACATGTTCACAGATGTGGATTGATCCAGTTTGCAGGCCTATTTACTAGATACAAAAAAATGGCCTATAACATGGTGCACATGATTTATCTTAATTAAGATTGATGAATTATCTCTAAAGCGATTAATAGTGGTAAAAAAAACATAGATGAGTGGGTCAAAAAAAAATTAGATGAATTTTGTGAGGAAAAATCAATAGAAGAAAGGCATCCTTCAATGATGTTAAAAAAGATTTTATGTAAAATTGTATGACTAGTTCCTCTACATAGTACCCACTTTAATTCACAAATCCTTAATTGGCCAAGGAATTTGGACCATTGTTGAACTCCAATCTCCACTAAAAAGACTAACTATTACCTAATAGAAAAAATGACAATATAGTTGGGAATATTTTTTTAATTCTAATTGAAAATTTTCTCATGAAGCTTAGGAATACTTTAGAAATGAACGGCTAATTGTGGTACCTTTCTCAATTAGTAAAATTTATTTTGGCTTTGTGGTGGGGGGTGAATGTTAGTATATTCTGACACATAGGAAATATTTAAATGTAACTTGGTCTAGCGTAGAGTTAGGTAAATTGTGTTTCTTTAGTATTTACTTTTGTAACTTATAATCTAACGGTCATGATATGTAGTGATCCGACAGTTAATTCTCTCCTCGATATTACCGACACTTGGTCCGTGGCTTAGCACCCGATTGGTCCATGATCTCTATTTAAATAGCATGGATGGTTATTTGTCTAGTGATTTTTTATGAGATAAGCTTATGTAAATTTTCTTTCTTTATATGAATAAATTGCATGAAGTGGTCATTTTGGCTCAGGTCGTGGACCGTTTCCCTCTTCGAGGTTTTTAACCACGTCAAATACTGGTGTACTAATTTGCAATATGTTTGTGAGAAGTGACCTTTGGTGTTTTATCTAAGGAACTTACCCTGTAAATTCCTACATATGTCTTCCCTCTGTTTTTGTTGCTCATAATGATGAAAAAGAAAACTTTGAAATGAGCGATTTGGTCACTTAAACTATTTCTCTCTTCAAACTTTCTGTAAAGAAAATATGGTGACAAGTCTTACTGTGGTATCTTGCCGAGATGGTGTTTGTTCTGGTTGTGTACTCTGAAAACATCATCGGAATAATTTTGACAAACATGCCTCTTGGCACACTTCAACCCATTTGTAGCTTGTGCATAGTGATTTATGTGGTCCACTTCAAGTTGTTTCTTTCTCTAGCTACAAGTACTTCTTAAATTTCATTGATGATTTTTCTAGACGCACTTGGGTATACTTCTTAATACTCAAGAGTGAATTTTTAACATGTTCTTGGCTTGTAAGGCCTTTGTTGAGAAACAATCTGGACATCAAATTCTTAAGTTAAGATATGACAATGGAGGAGAATATGTTAACAACAAATTTATCAACTTTTGCACTGAGCATGGCATTCAATTACAACATAATGTTCTGTATACTCCACAACAAAATGGTGTAGTTGAAAGGAATAATCACACTATAAAATAAATGGCTAATTGTATGCTTAAATCTAAAAGACTTAGTCTTAATTTTTTAGCAAAAGAAATTAAATGTGCAAATTACATAGTAAATCGCACCCGTACTAAGGTTTTAAGGAATATCACTCCAGAAGAAGCCTAGATCTCAATCAAACAAGATGTAAGTCACTTTCATGTTTTTGGATGTGAAGCTTGGGCCCATATTCCAGATGAGAAACATAAAGCCTTAGAACCTAAGAGTGAAAAATACATTTTTGTTGGATATTCTGAAGATGTCAAACATATAAACTTCTTCAACCCAAATCCAAAAAATGTAATCATTAGAAGAGATTTAAATTTTTATGAACATATATCGGCCTGTGAGCCTAGTTCAGAGGGTGTGTCGCCTTTGGCCTGCAAGCCTAATTTAGCATATGTGCCACCTCTCTCTATCTCTTCTACTTCTGACAACATTCCTTCTACTTCAGATGATGACAACAAGGATGAAAATACTCCTCCAACTCCTCAGGTTCTTCCTTCAGCTCCAAAGCTTCCAAAATGGGTTCTCTCTACATGGGATGCAACAGGTTCTCTTACAGGTGACCCCGCAGATCAATGTCGTACACGTTCTCAATTCGAAAGAGCCTCTTCCTAATTGGCTCAAGTTCCATAAAATCATGATCTAGGTATGTTTGAAGAAGCTTCAGGTCATCCAAATGGGGATGCAGCTATGAATGAAGAATATTGTTCCTTAATGGCAAACGATACTTGGGATATTGTTCCTCTTACAAAGGGAAGAAAACTTGTCAGATGCCAATGGGTTTAAAGAACAAAGTTTGGACCAGATGGAAAAGTGGATAAACATAAAGCTCGTTTTTTTGCTAAATTATTTTCACAATTTGAATGCATTGACTATACTGAAACATTCTCCCTTGTTTCCAAAATGAATTCTATCCATCTTGTTATTTCCCTTGTTTCCTCCTTTAAATGGGAAGTCCATCAGATGGATGTTAAATCCTCTTTCTTACATGGGGACTTGCATGAAGAAATCCACATGGAACAACCCCATAGATTTATCCAAAATGACTCTAGCCTTGTTTGTCACCTTAAGAAGTCTATCTATGGTCTTAAACAAGCCCCTCGGGCTTGGTATGCCAAAATGGATAGCTTTCTCTTAGATAATGGCTTGTCTAGATGTCATTCCAACAATACTGTCTACACCAAGAAAGTGGGTAAGTCCTTAATCATCCTTTTCCTTTATGTTCATGACCTTATCCTTACTGGTAGTGATCCCAACCATATAAACCATGTGAAGTATAGCATCAAAAATAATTTTGAAATGACAGACTTGGCAAACTTTCATTTTTTCTTTGGTCTTCAAGTCTTGTAATCCAAAGAAGGTATTACCCTTTCTTAGTCCAGTTATGTATGTGATATTCTATGCCAATTTCACATGGAAGACTTTAAGCCAGCCCCTTCTCACTTTCAGTCTAGAGTCAAGCTTTCAGTCACTTATACTTCCCCTAAATTTGATGCTACCATATATCATCAACTTGTTGGAAAACTTATGTATCTAACCCATACTCGTCCTGACCTTTCCTTTTTCATTGGTCTTGTTGCTCACTTTATGCACAAACCTCATGAAAGCTACTGGAAAGAAGCTAAAAGAATAATTCAATATATTCGAGGTATAGTTCTTTTCGGGATTCATTACAATGAAGAAGCATATCCATTGTTGATTGGTTTCATTGATTCTGATTGGTGACCCTGATGATCAAAAGTCTATTTCAGGTTATGTATTCACTCTTGGTTTAGGACCTATTACATGGTCTTGTAAGAAACAAAGTGAAATCTCTATTTCTTCGGCAGAAGAAGAGTATCATGGTATTGTTGAAGCCAACAAGGAATCCATGTGGCTTCGTTAGATCCTGTCTGAATTTTGTCTTCATTAGTAGAATCCAACTACACTTTTGGTGTGATAATCAGAGTGCCATTCAGCTATGCAAAGATCCAGTTCGACATCAACACATGAAAACCATTGAGCTACGCACACAATTCATCAGAAATCTCATTCATGATCATGTTATTGAAGTGCGCTATTGTTCAACCAATGATTAAGTTGTTGATATCTTTACAAACGCTCTCATAGAAGCGAAGTTTACCAAACTTAAATCTATGCTTGGAGTTCAGGAAATTTATCATTAAGGGGTGATAGGCCCTAATTCCTCCTTCCTTCTACTATTATGCCACCTTTATGAATCCTTTAATACTATCCCAAGTTGTTCTTAAGGGGGGATGTTAGGATATTCCGACACATAGGAAATAGTTAAGTATAAATTGGTCTAGCGTAGAGTTAGGTAAAGTGTGTTTCTTTAGTATGTACTTTTGTAACTTATAATCTGATGGTCACGATATGTAGTGATCCGATGGTTCATTCTCTCCTCGGTATTATAGACACTTTATTCGTGGCTTAACACATGATTGGTCCATGATCTCTATTTAAAGAGCATGGAGGGTTATTTTTTCGGTGACCATTTATGAGAGAAGCTTATGTAAATTTTCTTTATTTATATTAAAAAATTTCTTGAAGTGGTCGTGTTGGCTCGAGTCATGGACTCTTTCCCTCTTCGAGGGTTTTAACCACATCAAATAGTGGTGCACTTATCTATGATATGTTTGTGAGCGGTGACATTTGGTGTTTGATCTAAGGAACCTACCCTATAAATTCCTATAGTGGAAGTGTGAGAATGCCTAAAATAGAGTAACCTTAGTTGATACACATTGAAGAGTCATTATGTTGAGGAGAATGACGAAGTCAACTACAAGAGAGTGAGACTATGAACTAGATGAACAAAAAAATAAAAGGATGCTCAAAAGAATGCAGCCATACAGGACAATGATTAATATTCAAAAATTTGGAAGGAACAAAAGCAAAAATAAAAGCATAGTGATCCATGATGTTGCGAACCATAATCAATCCCAAAGAAAAAATCCTCAATCGTGTAAATTCATTCTAGTGTTGAATCGTTTTGATAATTAGAAAGATGTCATGTGGGAAGAATCCTTAACAGTTTGGGTTGAATGAAAATACAAAGTTGGTAGAGGTAGGCATTATCACCCTTTGATTGGTAGGGATTTTTGAAAGCATATAGGTTTATAGTTAGGACATATGATACGAATCATCCAAATCCTTATGTAAAAATTCGTCTATGTTCAATAATTCATCATTTTAAATAATTATTTTGGGAACATTTACAAGTATGTTCTTGACGATCTTCATAGTGGTATCAACTAGACAACCATGTAAATATGAGAGATATTTTTTTTACTTGGAATACTCAGAAAAAATGAAATTGTTTAAGTATTGAAGGAGATAATAACATACTACTCCACATAAAATATATTAGAACTATACCCCTTATCTTCTTTACTATTTGAGGAGGATACCTCAACTTTTTCAAACATTGCAAGTGATGCAACCACAAACAAGACATTTTACATACTATAAAGATCAAAATTGTTAAATCGATGAAATAAAACTTCTAGTAAAATCAACCAAAGTTGATCAATTAAACACTAAGAACCCATTGAATATCCTATGACTAGATCCACCTACTAGAATATAGTAAAAAAATCCTTCTCCTTAAACAATTGTTGCACCACCATCTACCTCTCTATGAGGGTGATGAAGGTATTAAAAATAATTTGTTCATATGTGAGAAAAATTGGGTTGTGATGGATATACAACACACAAAGAAAAGCCAATTGAAAAGTGCGTTGGAGCATTAAAGAAAAGATGTTAACATGATTTATTAATTTTAAGGAGAATTAAACAAAAACAAAAACAAAAATGGAAGTGAAGGATAAATTTTTATCATTCCCAAAAACTCAATATCTCAAACATCTAATAGCACAAAAAATAGAAGGCACTAATTATATGCCTTGTGAACTTGTGTAGAAATACAACAAGAGGTTATATATCTTCTTAGCTATATACCATATATAATCAATAAGGAATTTCTCATAGAATGGTTCATAGCATGCCTTCTATAAAATATAAGGGGTAGTCTTTGAATACATGAAATAAAAACCTTCCAATATGTCCTAAAAAAAGAATAACATATGTAATAATATGAATATTGGTATATACCATCATCATTTGATAGAAAATTTGAGTAAAAGCTTGAGATGCTTCAAAAATTACGTATTGAATTGACCCTTTAATGAAGTGTCCTATGGTGTACAATACATACAAATGAAGGTCACTCTACTTAAGACTTTTATAAATATAGAATTGAATAATAGAGACCCAAATGTTATCGTGACTAAAAGTTGAATATTTCTACAATATATTCTCAAATATTAAGAGTCATAGGACAAAAGATTTTCCACATAATTTAAACAATGCAGTTCCAAAGTTGTGTGCTATTTTTTGAGAGGAATCTCGTTCTATTCAAGAATGTTGATGGAGCACCACGGATTGAAAAAAATTTGAGATTAAAAAGTTAAGTATTATAGTGTTTTTATGGTGATTTTTCCTCAGAAAACGATGTGTTCATTATTTATGGTTATTTAATTGATTATGTTTATGCTTAAATTTGTTTATGAATTATAAGGGTATATTTATAATTTATTCTTGCGAATGGATATGAGTTGTTAAATCAGTTATATTAGGCTTGGAATATGCCTTATTTAGCTTATAACATGTCAATTTTAGGAGTTTATTGAGGATGCATATAATTTAAGATCAACATTTGGGGGGGAATTCCACTTGAACTCCTAAATCCTTTAGAAACTTACGTGAATCATATCAACTATGTGTGTATTTGGAGAACTCCAAACAAATTTTAGAGGGTAAGTTTGTCCAAGGAATTTGATTACTACAAGTAATAATGAGAAGAAGTATGTCATCTTTAAAGGATTTTAATGAAACCTTGAATAAAATATTCTACGTGATTAATAGAGTGAACACAAGAATTAGATATAATAGGAAAATACTAATACATATTTGATGCAGGGACATTAGGCTCTAGAAATACTTTATACTTTTATAAGACCTAGGGGGGTCTTATGTTTTTAAATTCTCATGTAAATATTAGTATTTTGAATAAAATAGTGAGGAATTGTAAATGTTCTCTAATAATTAGAGAACATGAGAGAAATGATCAGTTGGGAATGTGAAGAGATAGGCAGTTTCAGTTATTTTAGAGGATTAGGCTCAATTTAGGATTTTTGAGAATTTCAAGGGTTTGTCGAGCTGTTAGGGGACCTGAATCGATTCAGTTCATCACTTTGCATAAATGTAAGCATGAAAGATAGTATAGGGCCTCAGAAGTTCAGAGATAGAGAGCTGTTCGAGAGAGGACAGAGTAGTGGTGGAAAAAAGGTCCATTTGATTTAAAAATCTGGCCAGAACCAAGAAGGATTTTGTAATTGAGTCCATATGAATAGATGAAGAATTGTTTCGGAATTCTGTGTGATTTGTCTACATTTTGGTTTGTGTGACTGATGAATTGGGTGAATCAATCACTGAAAGGATCGATTCCTTTAGGGCTTTAATTGCATGCCTAATTTTATATATATGACGAACTGGATGCGTCCCAAAGTGAATTGAATTTACGCAGTCACTGTATGGTTGAAAGAGGATTTGATTCCTTCTTATTTCCTGAGTTATTATATTATTTATTATTCCTCTCTGTGTGAAGAACAAATTTTGTTCCCTCGAGCTTCTTGAGTCACACATTTAAATCTCTGTGTGAGGAGGCTTTACATCCTCCTAGGAATCCAATTGATATTGATAATAATCTATGTACGAAATTGTTGGTTCAATTTACATAAATCGATCCTCTCTCTTGTGACAAGATTTCATACATCGTTCAAAGAGACGGCTTGATTTCACACTCTACTGTGTAACGAACAACGCAGTGAGATTGGGAAGTTGAAATCATTTCGAGGGTTTACTGTAATGGAAACCGATTAATAAGCATCGGATATCCAAGGCACAGAGGAAGAAAGAATCAGAAGATTGTTAAGTGTGGAGATGTCAAAGTAGAGAGTCGTAGGCGGAACCTTGAGCCGGTCGTGGAACCGTGAGGAGCTACAGTACAAGCGGTATTGAAGATAAAAAACCGGCAGTTTCGCACTTTTATTTGGCGGTAAGTGGAATGGCTTAAAAAAACGCAATACACTCCAGAGTTGGACACGTGGCCTTAGGTGGTTTCCAAAAGCCACAAATATCATGTAAGTTTTGTGTGTTATACCTCTGCCGTGGAAAAAACGCGATATGCGTTACACTCGTTCGATGTGAGGGTTGGATGATCCAACAGTGTTCGCGTTGGGAGATGTTCGAAGGTTAATGGCGAGGTAAGTACTCATTTCCGTGGGGCCGAATGCCATATGAAGTCGGGGTTTGATATAATTTGAAATTTTTATATATTATATTTGATAACGAAGGGTGTGCATGTAAGAGTTTTTATATGTGAATCATATGATATATTGTGGGCCCGAATGTCATTTGTTATTGGCACTGGCATTTTAACGCCGTGAGTTGGTTAATCCAAAGGTTTGTGGTAAGGTTATTTAAGAAGCTGCTTCGTTCGCAAATGTATTAATGAAGGGGAAAGCAATAAGTGTTAACGTATATGTTAGCGATTGGGGTTTTACAAAGTCGAACCTTGTATAAAAGGGATTTGCGTGCTGGGGACTATATTATATAATGGGCTTTATGCTAAAGTTCATTCGGACGCCCTGAGGGAATAATTTTGATTGAAGTTGTAATACGGGTTTTAACGATTGAGTTTAAGGTAAGTCGAATGATATTCAAATTATGTAGAGAGGTTTTATTAGAGTGGGTTATAACCAATAATTTATGAAAAGCTCATAGTGTTAGAGATTTCCAGATAAAGAATTATTTGGGGCATGAATTCGAAGAATGCATTTTATATGCAACAAGATTGAAAATTGTGGATTGAGTATAGTAGCCCGGGCATCAATATTTATATAAGGTTTCATAACATGAAATTTTTTATGGGACATTGTTTATCAAGTATTATTTTTTAAATCTTTATTAAACCACGCCCACCTAACCGTTGTATCGCCTAATTTACCCATCACCCAACTCGCCCGGTACAAAGATGATGGTGATGATGACAATGAAGAAAAAGATGACGATGAAGGGTGAATTTTTTTTCAAATGGAAGGGTAAGGATTTTTCTCAACCTCTCAACTATGAAGTACATTATATGCCTGCAACTGGTAAATAGTAATAAATAATTTCATGTCCTTGACATTTATATAAGTTATTATTTTGTAATTTGATTTTTAAATTATTTATGTGAGTCGTATGTCAGTCTCAAAGCCCTCCCATATTTCCAATGCACCCATCTACCATAACCATGTCAAATTGTAGTGCATACAAGAACAAACTAAAAAAAAATTCAACGTTGGCCCATTCTCAAGTCATGAGTAGTCATGCATGTATGGGCTGACATTACTTATTTTGTACGAGTGCCCCTTTCCAAGTTGGATTGACCCACCAAATCGTCACATGGGCAACCCTATAGGGTAGGCACCCTGGTGTTCACAACACGTGATGCCCCCATGGGTGCCTGTGCACCCTACCTTCGTGCAGGCACACCCAAGGCGGGGGCCTTCACCCTGTTGTACAAACTAGTGAACACAAATCATCAGCTCTTCAATGAAAAAAAAATGTTATCGTTTTTTAGTACCATGATTTTGATGCATAATTAGTAAATTATAAACTGACTTTTAACACCTAAAAAATAATTTACATAATTTTCTAAAAATAATTATGATACCCCCTTGTGGGAACTTTTTTCATGGGAATTCATGGGCTCACATTGCTTCTTTTGTGTGGGTTCCCCTTTCCAAGTCGGTTCGACCCACCAAATCATTGCATGGACGCCCTTGTCAGGAAGGTGCCCTGGTCGCGTGCCCAGCATGTGATGCTCTGATAGGCACCCAGGTGCCCCACCTTCGTGCAGGCGTGCTCAGGGCGTGAACATTCACCCTGCTCTGCAAATCAGTGAACATAAATCATTATCTCAACAATGATAATAAAATATTATAATTTTTTATTTCCATGTTTCATGATCAATCAATTATAAACCTACTTTTCACGCCCAAACATTAATTTAGTCAATTTTCTAAAATCATTATGAGACCCCCTTTTGGGAACTTTGTTAATAGGAATTCAAGGGCCAACATTAATTATTTTATGTGGGTGCCCCTTGCCAAGTCAGCCCGACCCACCAACTCGTCGCAAGGGTGCCCCTGCTGGGCTGGCGCCTTGGCATGCCCAGCACACGACGCCCCCATGGGCACCCATGTGCCCCGCCTTCGTGTGGGCATGCCCAGGGCCCATGAATTCACCCTGTTGTGAAAATAAGTGAACACAAATCATTATCTTGTCAATGACAACAAAATGTTATCATTTTTTAGTACCATGCTGCATAATCAATTAATTATAAACCGACTTTTAACACCTAAACATTAATTTATTTAACCTTCTAAAAATAATTATAATACCCCCTTGTGGGAACTCAGTTCATGGGAAGTCATGGACCAACATCACTTCTTTTGTGTGGGTTCCCCTATCGGGCGAACGTCGTGGCATTCCCAACACATGACGTCTCCCGTTGGCGTCTAGGTGCCCTGCCTTCATGTGGTCGTTCACCCTATTGTGCAAATCAGTGAACACAATCATTAGCCCATCAATGATAAAAAAATATTATCATTTGTTATTTCCATGTTGAATCATCAATCAATTATAAACTGACTTTTAACACCTAAACATTAATTTAGTCAATTTTCTAAGAATAATTATGAGATTCCCATGTGGGAACTTTGTTCATGGGAAGTCATGGTCCAACATTACTTATTTTTTATGGGCACCCCTTTCCAAGTCAATCTAACCCACCAACTTGTCAAACGGCACCCATATCGAGCGGGCGACTCCCTGGCGTGCTCAACATGTGATGCCCCCATGGAAGCATGCACGCCCCACCTTCATGTGGGCACACCTAGGGTGGGATAATTCGCCTTGTTGTGCAAATTAGTGACCACAAATCATTATCTCAGCAATGATAACAACAAAATATTGTCATTTGTTAATACCATGTTGCATAATCAATCAATTATAAACTGACTTTTAACACCTAAAAATAAATTTATTTAATTATAAAAATCGTTATGAGACCCCCTTGTGGTAACTCAACTCATGGGAAATGTTGGGCTGACATTAATTCTTTTGTGTGCGTTCCCCTTGGCAAGTCGGGTCGACACACCAACTCGTCACGCGGGTGCCCTGTCATGCCCAACGCGCAACCCCCCCATGGGCGCTGATGAGGGCCATCATTAGGTGTATTTTAAGGGGTTATAGTGTCACCTTTTTAGCTTATTTACTCTCTCACACACAAATTTAATTACATTTTTTCATATTTTTCTTAGTGAGAATGGTGTAAAAAGGAGTGTCATGACTTGAAGCCTAATATGGTTTAAATGCAGGAAATGAAGAAAATAATGTTATTTTTGGGTGAGATTCCATGTCAGGGATCAGAGTAGACAGCGAGGATAAATCATAGGGAGGTTGACCACCTTCTTAACTCCTAGAAGCATTTTATATCTCTTCAGATCCTCCTCCAAAAACTTGAAGTCAAAATCAAGCAAGTGATGACAAGAGGGAGCCAAGCTCCACTTCTCTCGAGTTTCAAGGAAACAAAGACCTACATTTTATGGAGTTGTTGGTAGCTACCCTCTTGTATAAATAGAAAAGAGCAAGAGTTCATTAGGATTCAGATTTTATATGCAGATAGAGAACTCTTGGCTCTATATTAGGAATTTTTTACTTGCATTTTGAATGTAAGAGACTGGTCATAAAATAAGATGAGAATTTGGTTTCTTTCTCACTGAGTTGATTCTAGGGGGTTAATCTTGTGGGTTAGGGCCCAATCCATGGGCTGAAATCTCTTTTGTGTACACTTGTGTCTTCCCTTTATGCTTCAGTAGTTGGTTAATTTCATTGAATTGGGTAGCATATAAAATATCAAAATTTGTGTTGCCAAGTCTCCCTCTCTCACCTCTCCATTAGAGCTTGAGGAGGAAGGTCTTCCACCACAGACCAAACATATTCAGTTCATGATTTCTTGGAAAAGTTAAGATATGTTTTACTTTTCTTACCATGAATATGTTGTAAGTTCAGAGTTATATCTCTGTTTCAAGTGCATAAGTAGTTATGGTTAAATTCAACTCATCTTTTCCACCATTTCTATGATAAGTTTATTGATGATGAATGCATAAGTAGATGTATTTTTTTCAGTTTTGGTTATATCAGAAGAGAAGGATGCTTAAAACACTATTATTCTAAGTTTCCACCCTCCATCATTCACCTTCCATTCAAGTCACCCACAACATTGTTTTGGAGACCATCATCACACCACAAAGAGCAGCCTTTTTGGTGCAAGACAAGACTTTTTGAGAGCTCTAAGCTTGGCCAAGAGGGTTGGTCAGACTCCATTTCCTTGGATCCACCTTTCCCTCACATTTCCTAGCCTTCTTCTCATCATTTCTGACCTCCAAACCCTCTCAGCCTATTTCTTGTAGCATTATAGGACATCCTGTAGAAAAATAGGAATCCTATAGTAGCTTCCTGTAGCAGTGTTTAGAGCCCTCTCCTTCATCCAAAAATCACTCCTCCACCTCACCTAATCCTATAAAATCCATTATTAGACCTCCATATTTAAATCATTGGTTCAGGACCACCCTTAGGAAACCCAAACTCCCTAATCTCTTATTGCATGATGCAACAAAACTGCATCTTCATAAATCTCAACCTCTGATTCCAAATGATAGCAGGGTTAGCGGAATTAACCCCACTAATTACCTACATTTACATTTTAATCATATGTACACGAAAGCTTAATAATAAGTGGTTCTGGTTCAAAAGTCAGATATACCAAATAATAAGCTTTACCTTTATATCGTGGTCGCCTTCTTTACATTTCTCGTGGCATCGCATATGGTATCACCAAACCATATCGCATCGCAACATTAAACCATGTCCCATTTAACCCTTATCGTATACACAAAACTTATCACATATACTATGCTCACTTCTCGAAACTTATCACAATTTCGTTGTTATACTGATTTCACAAATCAACAAATATTACACTTCGCACATCACAGAACTTACCACTTCGAATATCGGCGAATACAACATTTCGCACCTTATCAATCATACGATATATTGCATATCACAGATACTTATCCATCGCAATTTGAATTTTCACTAATTTATCATTCTTTCATTAGTTGCTACCCATATCACATGCGTTATTCGATATGCACTTGGACCTCCGTCCGACACATGTCCACTTTGAAACTTTCCCAACTTATATTGTGAAGTAAAATGGATCTCGATCTTCGCTCTAGTCCTTGCGATTTAATCCTCAACGTCTGTTCTCTTCCTTTGGAAATCTTTTAATCGTTTGTTGCCCTAATATTTTCTCCTGTTTATTCAACTGCCACCACTCTGCAACTTCGTCTCCTCCACGCTATTCATCTTGAGATTTCTCTTCTGATTCTCACTCAGATCTACGGCTTTCACATTATTTCATGCTTATCACATTGTCTACAATCCCAAATATCACTGCTTATTCGTTCTCTGAGTCTGGAATTCATATTTGTTTCACCTTCTTGGCCTGAACATAATTTTTATCTGCACTTATTTGTTCTCATCAGCTTCACACACAGTTGTTTAATTCTCGGACTGGAATCATATAGATTCTACCCATCCATTAAGCCCCTTATCACTCAGAAAGAATTATTCATTCAATTATAAATCATTACGGGGAATTATTACACTAATATCAAATTTGTTCTATTATGGATCACTCAACACATAACAGAAATGACACACGGTCACAAAGAAATTCGGTTTCTTCATTAATAAATAAATCTTACATATACAAAATAAAAACCTGTCTATAGTCTATCACTTGGCCTGATACGTTATTTCGTGGCCTTCTCCCCTCTACACAGAACCCTCTCTGTCTCTTGCCTCTCGCCTCTCTACTCTATCTCCTGGCCTAATCTTATTTGTTTTATTTTGGCCTCCTCTTCCTTTGAGGCTTACAATGAATTTATATTACAATTTGAGTTTATCCAGACCTCACTTAACTCTTATATACTTGTAACCACTTCTATTCTCAGAAAATCCTTCCTATCTCTAATTTATGACTAATCTAATCTCTTGAGAATAAAAATAAAATATTCTCTCTAATATCCCCTTTTTCATGGATATGTTTACAAAAGTCAACTAGCATATTCCCTACCAATGCTTTCTAGGAATTTAAACATTTTACAAGAGAATTTTACAATATTTACAACTTGACCCATCCTTGGGCTAATCAAACAATTAAATTTAATTTGAGTGCTAATTCTCCTGCATCAAACTCCCCAAATAAAAAATAATCATGATCTCCAGATCATGTGTTCCTATCATTATCCTCCGGGATCCCACACTTTTCTCTGTAATGATCCACTATCTCTACCTTTTATGTTGTTTTTTTGTTGTTGTTGTTCTCCAGGTCTCCATACTTTATGTTACATTTCCCCACTTGCTATGCTCTCACATTCTGTTTTTGTATTTATCTTATTGTTTCTGCTTTGCTTCCTTGATGTTGTCTTCTTCTGAGACACCTTCATCATCAACCTTCTTATTCTTTCAATCTCCATGTCCAGTTTATTTTCTGATTGGTACTCACTCTGCAAATTGTTGCTGCACTCTATCCATTCATCTACAAACTGTTGTTTGTTATCTTCTCTTTGAAGTTGTTGGATTCTTACTACCACCCTTACATCCTTACTCTCTTGTTTCTTTTGAACTTTCATCTCATCTCCAAAAAACCTCTGTTCAATATCTTTGATAAAAAAATTATACTCAAATTCTTCCAGCAAACAGTTCAGCAATTCACTTTCTACCTAATTCCTTTCAAACACCTCATCACTATGCTGTTCATCAACTCCAGCATATCTTTCTTCCTCTTCCTTGACAACCCTAAGTGATTTTCCTTCACCTCCTTGACTAACCTTGATATTCAGTTCAACTTCCTTTAGTTCTACGATTAATTCCTCTTTAGCATGAGACATGCCTACCTCACCTTTTCCCAATTTCAATTGTACATTTAGAATATTCATTCTCTGACTTACTAGTCTATTCTCCAAAATACTCAGCTTATGCCACAAATATGTCATCTCACTTGGAAATTCTTCCAAAAACTCTATACAAGATTCCCTATCTTCTTCTTTGTCACAAGTCCATTTTCTTGGTGACGCTGCTTCCTTATTCTTCATCAGAATAAGATTATGATCCTCTATCTTTGTGACAACTTTAGATGTTTGTCCAACAGTCTTCCTTTAGTCACTTAATAAAGCCAATTTATCTTTGTCCTTACCAATAACAGGTTCCTTCATATGAGATATGATTGTATCACCTTCCTTGGAGATACTTCCTCCACTAAGCAGGGAATTTATGAACTCCTTCTACTGCAATAACTCAACTTGATCTTCTTTTGAAAGATAACCATCATCTTACTTTTCTTGGGAACTTTCAACTTCATTCAAGACAATTCCAAGAGATGGATTGCCTTTTTAAACACCTGAAAACACAATCAAATTATCAATCTCAAAATCGCAAGACCTAATGGTCTCATTTGATGATCCAATCACCAAATATTCCTCTTGTTGTTCTAAGTCCTCTACATGACTCAAAACATATTCAATGGTCTTCTTATAAACCTCCTTAAGCATTTCACTTGGTTGCTTGATATCCTTCTCCACTTCTCCCTGCTTTTGACTGTCATCATGAGTCAAAATTCCTACGCTTTCCGTCCTTACAACATGGCGAAAAGCAATAGCTCCTCTTAACTGTGTATGATCATCCATATGAGATCTAACTATCTCAAAACTCAAATTTTTTTTCTCTACTTTGAAATTACCTGTAAAAATACACAAATTATTAATTTCAAAATCTTAAGGCTCAATTTCCTCAACTAATGTTTCAAACATCACTGCTCCATCTTCAAGTTCAAAAGAAAATTGTTCTTCTCCAACAACTTTGTCTTGTTGTAGCTCAACTCCTTCAAGCTTCTCTGTCCTCAATTGAACATCTATAATCTGCTCAAGCTTCCTCAGCTCCTCTATTAGCTGCATATTCACCTGTTTTTATCTCTTCTCTTGTAGCTTATGCCGCTTCATTTTCTTTCTCATTATGTAAGAAAATCCTTGGTCTTATTTTCTCCTCTAGAAAAAATTCATCAACAAATTAAATTTCATCCTTATCTCAGCATTGTATCTCTCATACTCTTCATCCACGCCATCTTCTTTGACATATTTCTTCACTATTATTCTACTGTGGTCTCTCTCAGAACGTCTGTTATGACTATCATTAGTCATCTTCTCCTCTATCTCTATGAGTTCCTCACTCACTATGAGTTGTACTTAAGCCTTTGCAATAACAAGTTCTCCTTGCTAAAACTTACCTCACCAATATTTCCTTTGTACTTGGCCACTAGTCCCCTCTCTAGAACATTATTTGAGAATTCCTCTTCTCCTTCTAGGCTTCAACTCATCTGTACTTTTGAGAACACAATTTTCCTCTTGTATTTCAATCGCAAATGAAATACTAGGTTCTAGCCACACTCTTCTTTCACTCAGAAACCCTTACTAGCTTCTTCATCACTGATTTTAAGGTTGTGATCTTATTTTTCTGAGATATTTCATTAGCTATAACTATCAATCTTCAATCTATATTTACCCTACAAAAATCAAATCAGAGTTAAACAAAAAAATACCTACATGATTTCACAAGCAGTCTCCATCCACTCTTTACATTCGAGTGAATCTCCATTCTCCACAAGAAAACAACCATCACTATGCTTTCTTTATGATTTTGCAATCTCTTTTTAAGAGTATCACTTACTCCCATATTATACCATACTTTACCTCTGTATGCCTACTAATTGTTAGATTTAAAATCTGATCTCCTCTTTCTGCAATATCTCTGTCAATTTTCTACAAAGCACATTTGCTTTACTGATCTCTTCTTTCTTCCATAATCACACTTACATTCTGCACAATTTTGCTTTAAATTTTTTGCAAAAGAGCTTTTACCAACCTCTAACTTTAACCTTCAAAAGAGAATTAACCCGCTATGATACCAAAAATGATGCAACAAAATTGCATCTTCATAAATCTCAACCTCTGATTCCAAATGATAGCAATGTTAGCGAAACTAACCCCACTAATTACCCATATTTACATTTTAATCATATGCATGTGGAAGCTTAATAATAAGTGGTTATGGTTCAAAACTCATATATACCAAATAATAAGCTTTACCTTTATATCGCGGTCACTTTATTTACATTTCTCGTGGCATCACATATGGTATCACCGAACCATATCACATCACAACATTAAACCATGTCCCATTTAACCCTTATTGTATACACAAAACTTATCACATATACTATGCGTGCTTCCCAGAAATTATCGCAATTTCGTTGTTATGATGATTTCACAAATCAACAAATATTACACTTCGCACATCACAGAACTTACCACTTTGCAGATCGGCAAATATAACATTTCTCAGCACGGAAATCATACAATATATCGCATATCGTAGATCCTTGTCCATCGCACTTCGTCTCTTCACTATTTTATCATTCTGTCGTTAGTTGCTCCCCATATCGCATCCCCTATGCATATGCACTTGGAATTCTGCCCGACACATGTCCACTTCGCAACTTTCCCAACTTATCTTGTGAATTAATTTGGGTCTCAATCTTTGCTCTGATCCTTGCGATTTAATCCTTGTCGTCTATTCTCTTCATTTGGAAATCTTCTAATGGTTTTCTACCTTAATATTTTCTCATGTTTCTTCAACTTCCACCGCTCTGCAACTCTGTCTCCTCCACGCTATTCCTCCTGAGCTTTCTCTTCTGATTCTCACTCACATCTATGTCCTTCACGCTATCGCACGCTTATCACATTATCTACAATCCAAAATATCACTATGTATTCGTTCTCTAATCTGGAATTCAGATTTGTTTCACCTTCTTGGCCTGCACATAAGTTCTATCCGCAAGTATTTTTTCTCATCAGCTTCACACACAGTTGTTTAATTCCTGGACTGGAATCATACAAATTCTACCCAGCCATTAAGTCCCTTATCTTTCAAAAATACTTATTCATTCAATTATAATTCATTACAGGGAATTATTACACTAATATCAAATTTTTTCTATTATGGATCACTCATCACATAACAGAAATGACACACGGTCACAAGGAAATTTGATTTCTCCATTAATAAATAAATCGTACATATATAAAAAAAAAAACCTATCTACAGTCTATCTCTTGGCCTGATGTGTTGTTTCATGGCCTTCTCTCCTCTACATAGAACCTTCTCTGTCTCTCGGCTCTCGCCTCTCTACTCTATCTCTTGACCTAATCTTCTTATTTTTTTATTTTGGCATCATCTTCCTTCGAGGCTTACAATGAATTTATATTACAATTCAGAGTATATACAACCCTCACTCAACTCCTATAGACTTGTAACCACTTCTATTCTTAGAAAATCCTTCCTATCTCTAATTTATGACTAATCTAATCTCTTGATCATAAAAAGAAAATATCCTCTCTAATATCCCATTTTTCATGGATATGTTTACAAAATTCAACTAGCATATTCCCTACCTATTCTTTCTAGGAATTTAAACATTTTACAAGAGAATTTTACAATATTTACAACTTGACCCCTCCTTGGGCTAATAAAAAATTTTAATTTAATTTGAGTGCTAATGCTCCTGCATCAGACTCCCCAAGTAAAAAAGAATCATGATCTCCATATCATGTGTTCCTATCATTGTCCTCCTGGATCCCACACTTTTCTTTGTAATGATCCACTATCTCTACCTTTTCTGTGGTTTTGTTGTTGTTCTCTAGGTCTTCGTACTTTATGTTGCATTCCCCACTGGATATGCTATCACATTCTGCTCATGTCTTTCTGTTGTTGCTGCTACTTTTCTTTCTTGCTATTGTCTTCTTCTGAGACACCTTCATCATCAACCTTCTTATTCTTTCAATCTTCATGTCCAGTTTATTTTCTGACTGGTACTCACTCTGCCAATTGTTGTTGCACTATGTCCATTCATCTTTAAACTATTTTTTGTTATCTTCTCTTTGAATTTGTTAGATTCTTACTACCACCCTTACATTCTTACTCTCTTGTTGCTTCTGAACTTTCATCTCATCTCCAAACAACCTCTGTTCAATATCTTTGATAAAAACATTATACTCAGATGCTTCCAGCAAACAGTTCAGCAATCCACTTTCTACCTGATTCCTTTCGAACACCTCATCACTATGTTGTTCATCAATTCCATCATATCTTTCTTCCTCTTCCTTGAAAACCCTCAGTGATTCTCCTTCACCTCCTTGACTAATCCTGGTATTCAGTTCAACTTCCTTTAGTTCTAAGGTTGATTCCTCTTTAGCATGAGACATGCCTGCCTCACCTTTTCCCAATTTCAATTGTACATTCAAAGTATTCATTCTCTGACTTTCTAGTATATTCTCCAAAATACTTAGCTCATGCCACAAATTTTTCATCTCACTTGTAACTTCTTCCAAAAACTCTATACAAGATTCCCTATATTCTTCTTTGTCACAAGTCCAATTTCTTGGTGACTCTGCTTCTTCATTCTTCATCAGAATAAAATTCTGATCCTCTATCTCTGTGACAACTTTAGATGTTTGTGCAATTGTCTTCCTTTGGTCACTTAAGAAAGCCAATTTCTTTGTTTCCTTACCAATGAAAGGTTCCTTAATATGAGATATAACTGTCTCACCTGCCTTGGAGATACTTACTTCACTAAGCATGGAATTTATGAACTCCTTATGTTGAAATAACTCAACTTGATCTTCATATGAAAGAAAATCATCATCGGACTTTTCTTGGTAACTTTCAACTTCATTCAAGACAATTCCAAGAGATGGATTACCTTCTACAACACTTCCAAACACATTCAAATTATCAATCTCAAAATCACAAGACCTAGTGTTCTCATTTGATGATCTAGTCACCAAATCTTCCTCTTGTTGTTCTAAGTCCTCTACATGACTCAGAAAATCTTCAATGGTATTCTTATCAACCTCCTCAAGAATTTCACTTGGTTGCTTGATATCCTTCTCCACTTCTTCTTGATTTTGACTATCATCATGAGTCAAAATTCCTCTGCTTTTAGTCCTTACAGCATGCTGAAAAGAAAACCTCCTCTTAACTATGTATGATCTTCCATATGAGATCTAATTGTCTCAAAACTCAAATATTGTTTCTCTACTTTTGTTAGTGCCCTATAAATCATAGGATCTCAAGGTGACTGGATACTTCATATTTCTTGCAAGGTTTTCATTATTGAAAGGCTTTTCAAAATTCAAATGATTTCTAATAAAAAGAAAAAAAAATGAAAAGGAAAGAAAAGAGGGTATAAAAATAGAGAAAAATAAAAAGAGAAAAATTTAAAAAATAAAGAAGAACCCCAAAAAGGATTAAAACTGAAAGTGCTGCATGTTAAAATGCCACTACTCATTAGATAGGTCTGCCTAGTCATAAACAACTTAATCATGATTGAACAGTTTTCAATTTATATTGATAGGTTAGAGAATAAATATTTTCCAAACTATTTAATCTTGGCTTATCAGTAGATAGGTAGAGAATGAAATTGGCTCAACAGTTTAAGTTGAACCAATGGCTGAAATAAGGAGAGGTGTTAGGATAGAAATTTAAAATATATATATATATATATATATATATATATATATTATATATATATATATATATATATATATATATATATATATATATATATATATAATGGTTTATGTAGAAATTATATAACTAATATGTTATATCCAAGATTCTCCTTATCACACACTATTTTAACTTCATGCACAATACAGAATCTATTCCACCATTGATCATCACATGCGAAAATTTAAATCAATTGCATGCACACATGAAACCATAAAAATTCACACATATGAACACAATGTTTTAACGGGAAAGCTTAAAGCTGAAAACCCCAACTATCTGTATATAATATATGTCATAGAGATCATGTAACAATCCTCATACAAAGCTTCTCACAAGCTCTCAGTACAATACAATCGCTACACACTAATCAGGCCCGATCTAGCAAATCCATGCACTGATCTCTGCTGCCTGCCTCTACTGCGCAATCCCTGCTGAAGAATGGCTCTGAATGAACTCAAATTGGTCCAGCCTTGCTCTCGCAATCCTCATTGGCAACTCTACTCTTTGTTGGATGCAATCAATGCATCACTATAGTCACAACTGATAGTCAATCTGCTCTTTCACCTACCTCTCCTCTGGTCTCCACTGAAACTGTCCATGCACTGTAGTTAACTGATGTATTCTTCAGTTGATTAATGATTTAATATTTAGTGAATTAATTAATAATTAATTCACACCACTCTCACTAGTGTATCAATCAGTTAGACTAGATACAACTAACTCAACTGTGTCTAACTGAGTTAAACTAAACACAACTCCACCAACTACTTCTAAAACTCCACCAAACTCTGGCACATGAGTTCTAACTGAAGTCTCCATGCAATAGCTCCACTTAACCCTCAGGAATAGCATAATTCCTTCTTTCAGCTCCTGTGCCACATCTGTGCACTTCACTGAAGTGCTCCAAGAGAATAAGATAATGTTTAGAGTCCAAATATTATTAAGAGCTAATAATATTCGACATATCTATTTTTAGACTGGAAATCTAAAAATAGATTCTGCCCAATATGTCTAAAAATAGAAGTCCATATATTTTTCCAACTTGACCAACCATCCACAAATAGCACCCTACAACTCGTAGAATATGATCAACATGTCTAAAAATATACTTTGTGCCAAAAATAGCCTGCGGGCCCACTTAGTGAAGGCGACTCTTTTCACTAAGCTCATCATCTTGTTGCAATCTCAACACTCCCTCTCAAAAATATAGGGATTATCTGCCACCCTGATCCTGTCTCTATGGTATTCGAATTTTCTCCTAGTGAGCGCCTTCGTCAGAATATCAGCATCCTGATCCTCCGTAGGAATGTAAGATAGTAACATGATCTTCCACTGCACACAATCTCTGATATGATGATACCGGATGTCAATGTGTTTATATCTATCGTGAAATACTGGATTAACCGAGAGTTTAATGCAACTCTGATTACCACAATATATCACAGTAGGATCTAAGTGTGAACCGAACAACCCGACCAGGATCTTCCTCATCCATATAGCCTCGCATGCAGCCAAATTTGTTGCCATGTACTCAGCCTCTGCTGAACTGAGTGCCACAGATCTCTGTTTCCTACTGTACCAAGAAACTGTTATAGACCCGATACTGAATATCCCTCCATATGTGCTCTTTCTGTCCGTTGGGCTCCTTGCCCAATCTGCATCCGTGAAGCCATGCAGCTTCACCTCATCTGACTGTCTGTACCACAATCCATATCCCGATGTGCCTCTGAGATATATCAATACATGCTTGCCTGCCTTCCAAAAGAGCTTGGTAGGCTTAACCATAGCTTGTGAAAGCTGGTTAACAGCATAGCATATGTCTGATCGTGTATTGACTAGATACATGAGCGAACCAACCAACTGTCGTTAAAAAGTGGCATCCACTACCTCTGCCGATGTAGCATCCTCTGTCCTCCAACCTCTAGGAAGAGGAGTGTCGATAGGCTTGCAGCCTTGCATGTTGAACTTCTCCAGTATCTCCCGGGCATACTTTCCTTGAGACACAAACAATCCATCACTGCACTGCGAAATTTCCAATCCCAAGAAATAATGAAGGAGGCCCAAGTCCCTCATCTCAAAACCCTTTGCAAGATCAGCCTTGCATGAGAGTATCAACTGTTCATCACCTGTAAGTATCAAATCATCTACATAAAGTACAATGATAAGAAACTTACCCTCCACCACAATCTGGTATAGTTTCAAATCCGCCTCACTCTTGGTGAATCCAAGACCAGTGAAATAACTGTCTATCCGTGTGTACCAAGCACGAGGTGCTTGTTTCATCCCATACAATGCTCTTTTGAGCCTGCACACATGCGACTCGCTGCTGAAGATATTGAAACCTTCGGGCTGCTCTATGTACACCTCCTCCTCAATGACTCCATTGAGGAATGCAGTCTTCACATCCATCTGATGAATGTGCCAACCCATCTGCACTGAGAGAGCTAGGAATCATCCTTATCGAAGAATACCTTGTGACAGGTGCAAAGGTTTATTCATAGTCGATCCCCTCGATCTGTGAGAATCCCCGGGCAACAAATCTTGCCTTGTACTTCTCGACGCTCCCGTCAGTAGCTTTCTTCACTTTGTAGATCCATCTCGAACCTACCACTGATTTCCCTTCTGGTCTTGGGACAATTTCCCATGCACTGTTTCTGACAATTGAATCATACTCTTCCACCATGGCATCTACCCATGCAAGGTCCTCCACAGCTTCCTAGAAAGAGGATGGTTCTGTCACGATACAATTTCTCATCAGAGCCATGTATCCAGTATATCGATCAGGTGACTGTCTTTGTCTGCGCTGTGATGTAGGTTGTTAGTCATCAGTATTTTTCACCTGTGGATGATGACTAGTTGTTAAAGCCAAGTTTTATAGCTGCTGATCTCCAATATGTCAAATTTTTCAGCTAGAAAACACCCATAAAATTTTTTTCCCTCCTAACCTTTTCAATCAACCCATGACGAGATAAAACCTCATTATCAAAGCCCTATCTAGCCTCAGCCATACAAGCTTGTCCATCAGCTCCAAAGAGAATACTCCAAATCTGTCCAAAAAGTCTCCCCTAAGTTAGGTAGTGGCGCTTTAGGCGATTTTCCCTTGGCAAACTATCCTAAAAGCCAAAAGAACCTCTATCTTATATCAACCAGTCCTAAATGACCTTCCTATTTTTGCAAATAAAGATTGATTACACCCTTAAATCACGCCACTAACAAACCTTGATGTCTCAGCAGTGCATATGCCATAGGTCAAACTGATATTAGGTGGATTTACAGTGTTTCAATGTCTCTTTAAAGAGTAGAAGTGTGTCAGTGTTCCAGAAGACATTATTAAACTCAACATGAGAAGATAGCTGCTTCTCATGTGGTTTTGAGCCTGGGATGCAAGGGCTGGACAGAGAGTTATCTCAATAAGCTCCTGCAAACACAGTCAAAGGTTAGTGACTTATGAAATAACAAGAAATTCTCTACAGATACTGGCCAGGCTGCCTCTGATTGTCTAAAGATGCATAAAGGTATTTTAGCAGCAGGATTATATGTCTCAAAGAAATGCCCTTCATGGCATATTTTCAATTTTTCACTTTTATTTGCTTAAGCATGAATAGGTAGTGAAAGGAAAGATAACACTGTTTGAAAGCTGATGAGATTTCATAACTGAGAAAACCTCCTCCATACATGAGCAGAGGGTTGAAATTATTGAGAAAACCTCCTCCAAATATGAGCAGAGGGTTTGGAAATGTGATAAAGGCCTCCTTCATTTAATAAGAAGAGGGCCAGGAAACAGAGATGTAACCTCATTTCAAAGCAGAAATTTAAGGTGTTTTTAGATGACTTCAAAAATGATGAGTCACTTTCCTTCCAAAGGATGAGCAAAAGATACATCAGCAGATTTCAAATGGTGTTTAAATAAAAATATGTTCAATACAATGCTGTTGAAAACCTTTTTCCTTACGGTTATAAGAATCTCCTTCAAAGAGGAATCTGGAGGTGGAGTTTTGACTAAAGATAGCCTCATCTGAATGACCAAGGAAGTAAAACAATCTTGGTTTTAAACTGAATTCTGCTATCAAATACAAAGAAAACCACTAATAGTGTGTTCATAAACATTCTTCATTTGGTTAAAACAGGGGTTGAAAAGAGCCCAGGCATTTGTCAAACATATGCCTCCTTCATAAACAAGTAGAAGGCTCACCATTGTTTGAAGATGAAAAGCTTTTATTTCAGTATGGCAAAGATTTCAAAAGGGACTGCTCTCAAAAATCGTGAAATGAATGAAAATTCACTTTTCTTACAGACCTCCTTCACATAGGAACAAAGGGACAGCCTTCGCATGTTTACATTTCAACTTCAGCTCATCATCCCCTGCTATATCTCTGTAAAAGTTGAAGTCTGGATTACTTTGGCAAATCCAAGGTTAGTCATTTGCCCTGATGGTGGAGACTACTTGTAGCAGAGCTCTTCACTTGGAATTTCAAATGAGGTTTCAAATAAAAGAGATAAATTACCCATCCTAAAATACCAGCCTTGCAATTTATTGATATAGACCAAGAATAGTTTTATTACTGCAATTGTGAAGTTCAGGATGGGCAGGTTCTTATATTTGTTGATTGTTGTGATTGGCACACATAAGCCTCTGTGGATATCTTTGTCTTTGATGCCTGAAGATAAATTTTATAAACCCTTGCTGTTGAGCCTATACAATGGGCATGATAAACCATCAAACACCATAATAGTTGGTTTGTAAACTAGAAAATGGCCTCCCTCACAAAAGGCAGAAGATGTTTTTCAAAAAGTTTTCAAAGGTTAAGCAACAGCCTCATGTTAATGAGTATTCTCAGGTGAAGGGTTTTTTATGAGGTTCCAAATCAAATTCCTGTTTTAAAGGAGCAAGGAGGTCTTCAAAAGTATAAATTCGTGCTTCAATTTTTTGTTTAAAACTAAAAGCCTTTTCAAAAGGCCTCCAAAACCCTCACAAAGCAAATTTCAAAGGGTGTTGGATTTTTCAACTATAAAGGGAGTGATCGACCGTTGCAAAGCCTCACTTTCGAATTTCAAAGCAACCAAACAACAATCTCAAGCGGCCCATTGCAGAAGAGAGGGATTTCAATCCATTTACAGAGTGTTTTGAGGCTTAAAGCATGCGCGGCACGCCTGGAATAGTGTGCGGCATGTTTAGCGAAGAAAATACATAGCATTTATACTGTGGCATGGCGTGCTTGTAGCGCCGGTCACCACTACCTAAAGGCCAACCCGACTGTTTCTTGTTGCGCGGCGTTCTTTCCAGAAAACGTGCCGCGCCTCTTTTCACCTTCTAAGAAGCCCTAAAAGCCTCCCAAATGATCAACCAAAGCTCGTGAAGGATCTTTGAGGTATTTTTCATTACCTCGTGATAATTTTAGATTTTTGAAAGAGGTGGTTTGCTGTGTTTTTCTCCAAGAAGAAACAGTTGTCCTAAAAGCACTTCATCTTCCAAAAAACAATGAGATAAACAGTGGCTTGTCAAGAGCAGTTTGTCATATAAAGAACCGAGACCAAAACAGTGATTAAAGGGTGGGTTTTTGGTCCAAAATTAAAAAGTATTGTTGCTATGAATGCCAAGAGAGAGACAGTGATTAGAGGGCAGTGTTTTCGAGCAAACTCAGAGTGTTTTGTTGCTGTGATTGTTACACATTTTTACAGTGTTGGGTGGATGTTTTAAACCATCTTAAAGGACCCTGAATGCCTTTAAAAAAAACATTGATTGCCCACAGGAAAAATAAGAGCAGACTTTGTTAAAAAATCAAAGGGGAAAACAGTGGTCATAGTCTCAAAACCTTTTCATTTTGAAAAAGTCCTCTCTATGTGGAGAAACAGTGAAAACTAGTCCAGCCTCTTTGTTCCATAAAACAGAGTATGTTATGAAGATCTTTTAAATCAATTTGAGGGTGTTTTTGTCTACCTGTGTATAAGAAACAATGAACAGCAGAAGAGTGTTGTTTGGGGAAGGGTGATTTTGTTTTTGTCTAAATACAAGGTTGTTTTGTTTCTGTCAAAACACAAAGGATCCTTGTTCAAATAACAAACCACAAACATCTCTTTTCAAAAGACTTGGCCCAAACACAGTGATAAGATTGAGTTTGTTTCATTTTGACAAATATTTTTTGATTGGCATCAAAGAAGGAAAACAGTGACTGACAAGGAGGACAGAGGTGTGGTTGAGAAAAATATTCCGAAGGCCATTTGAGACAGCTTGGTTTTGCAAAGAACATTCAAAACAAATGCCTCCCAGGCAAGACAGTAGGAGTGGCCTTCACAGGAGGTTTGAGCCTGTTTCCACTGAAGAGGTAAATGCCCATCCATCAATCTTGTTTAACTTTCATGAGGTTGGGTGTCTAGAGTTTTGTCAAAGGGTGCAGGAGGTGAAAAGCTATTCTCCTTTCACACATCTTTGTGCTTTGAGATTTCAAGAGAAGCATTTTCAGCTGGCAGGCCTAGATTTCAAATTCTCTCCAAGGTCCATTTCCAAGGCCACCAAAATCCCTTATGTTGGAGAGAAGTGGTTTAAACAAAGCCACCTAGACTCAAAACAATACAAGCCTTTTCTAAAGCCTGAGCATAGAGATTCATGTCCATCCATTTTTCCCTTCTCATATCTATTGACTAGTTATGCCCCCCTCATGAAGATAATCATGAAATACTTCACTTGTGAGGAAACATTCTCCCGAGTCTATGCTTACCATGTCTGATTGCTCATGCATTTCACGAGATCCAAATTGTTAAATCTCCCTTTCTTCCTACATAGAAGTATTGAGAAAATGGCCTCCACTATTCAGAAAAAACCTCCTTCTCAGCAGATATCATGCCTCTTCCATCATTCCCTCATCAAGGTTATCATTCTTCATCAGCTTGAGAATAAGGAAGTCTCTTGGGATACTTTCATTACACATCCAGATTTCGCCACTGTCCCTTCATTTCATACATCTCCTTCACCTTCTACTCACCATCCTTCGCCTTCTTCAAGCAAGCCCATTCCCAAGCAGCTCAAATTTCCCATTGAACAAGAAAAATAGCATGATGAGGAAGAAGAGCCCGAGCAAGAGGAGGAAGATGATGATGAGCATCATCACGATGAAACAGGGCAGCAAGGGGAAGAAAAACATAGCGAGGCAGAGCAGCAAGGGGAAGAAGGGCATGATGAAGAAGAAGATGATGATGAGCAGCATGATGATGAACAGGCACAGCATGATGAACAGAGGCAGCCACATGATGATGAACAGCAGCCTCATGAAAAATATTAGCAGCATGATGAAAAGGTGCAACACAGTGAGGAGGACAACCCTCAAAAAGAAATGCAAAAGGACAGTCAAGGCATCCATGAAGAAATCCAAGACAATGGCTAGAATGATGAGCAAAGTAGCAAGGGTAAAGAGCCAATGGAGCATGTGCTAGCTGCCTCTCCTAGGCAAGGGGCCATGCTCTCTTCTCCGAAAGTGGCCAAGCCCCAGACATCAAGGAAAAGGGTGCCTAGAGTTGTAACTCCAAATGTTACTAGGGCCCTCCAAAGCAAGGGAAAATTTCCCAAGAAGCCCATTGACGAATTTCCCAAGAGGAGGAAGACTAAAAGAGCCACCCAAAACAAAGGAAAGGAGAAAGAAGAAAGCAGCCATGAAAAGGAGAGGGACTTCGACATAATTCAAATTCAAAGTGATGATAGCGACAATGAAGCCCAAATCCTTGAAACTCTCTTGATCAATAGAGAAAACCAAATTGATGCTTTGAGGACTGATCTTGAGATGGCTAGAAACTTCAATCACTTTTTGCAAATTCAAAACAGATAGATGAGTGTCCATATGGCGATATATGAGACACGGGCCATCAAATACAAATAAGAGGCCTCTAAAGCACAAGTGAGATTGGAAGAACTCATGGGTGAGTTCGATGAAAATGAAGATGAAGATCAGCCCAGGAGAAAGAGGCCAAGAACCATGGGGCTCAAAAGAGCCCTTGAGAAACAAAGGGAAGAAGAAACTGCCCTTCTCCAATCTACCCCTCTCACTACATTGTTCGCACAGGAGATAGAGAACAATCGAGAAGCATGGCTTGAGAGGGTTAATTATCACTTGGAGAATAAGTTGGAGAAGGAAAATAGAGACTTGGACCTTCAACGGAGGATGACCGGGCATTATAAGAAACTCAATCAGTTTGCCTGGCGGAAATTGAAGGCCACTCAGGAAAAACTCAAGGAGGCTAAAAGGAAGTGCCCGACACCAAAATTGAGGAAAGACACCTCAAAGCTCCAAATTTTGGCCTTAGCTTCACATCATGTTTTTGAAAACCCTTGAGGGTCATGCTCATTAAAATTGGGTGAAATTCGACAAATTTTGGTTTCTTGTCAATTTTGGGTTTTTGGATAAAACTCATGGGCATCGCCATTTCAGTTTGGGGCATCCTCAAAGGATGAAAATGGTATCATTGGATTCCATAATTTTAGGGACATATACTCAGCGATTTTCAGATCAATTGAAGATCATTTGTTCCCCCAAAATGGCGAAAAACACTCGCTTTTTCTACACTCTGCCCCGTTTATCAGCAAGGCCTATTTTTTGGGGTTTTACACACAGGTCTGTTTTTGGAGGACCTATAGTCATCAGTTTGGATCAAAATAAACATTTTCAGAAAATATACATTCAGATATTTCCAACGAGCTATCATGGGCCTCGTTTCGACATCGGGAAGGCCTCCAAAAGCTGTCGGCAAGTCAGGGGACTTTCTGCTGATGTATTTCTTAAGTATTTTTGTAAAAAAATGCACTTTTCAAAAGTGAATTTTCCTCATGTGCGTTTAGCTATTTTTGTGCATGGTTAGTTAGGAAAAGTCAATTTATTTTCCTTTTTTAGCGTTTTTGAGATATTTTATTAGATATTTTGTGCCTTGGGATTTGCAAAGCCTCAAGGACAAAATCAGATATTTTGGATTGGCCAATGAGATTGCAAGTTGAACTAGAAGGTTTTCCCTCATGTTGGCCTATATATTCCAAAGGATTTCATTGTAAAAAAGGTTGAACTTGATGAATAGAAGCAATATATGGTCATAAAATCTTGGAAGAAACACTTGTCTCATGCTTTTGGATAGTTTCTTGGATGTTGTTGGATGATGAAAGAGGATTTTTGTTGGATTCCATGACTTGGTAGAATGGTATAGTGTCTCTCTCTCTATTTTGTTTCTTAGTTTTCATTCATAATTCCATGTTCTTGCTTGCTATAAGACAATAGAGAATAGATTTGAGACATGCCCTTGGAGGCACCTCAAATTTCCTGTTTCTTTATAGCTTCTTGTTTTCTTCATTCTTAGTCATATTAGAGAATCCTTGATTGCTCTTTGATAACTGAAGAATATTGTTTGCCTATTTCATTTATGGTTTTATGCATGCTAATTATGATTTACGGTATGCCCTGCTTACTCATGGCTAATCATAGCTCCACCTTTGAAGCCTCTCTCTGATTGATTAGATTGTCATTTGTTGAACCAAGGAGGTCTTGTACTAATCTTGCCCTTTGCCTAAAACTATGCAATCTTTCTTCAAAGTGCCCAATAACTTGAAATACTATGTTTAGGCATTCCTTCATAGTGATTTGAGTTGTTTGTTTGTCTTAAATGTATTTCCCCAAAGTCTGATAGCCATTTCCTAAAGTTAGAGAGTCATATATCTCTATGCATGGCTTGAATTTTTATTTCTATGAATTGATCAGTTTACAGTTACATTTCTCATGATTAATGGTTTTCCCTACCATGTTTATGTCAGCTATTAAACTATTTATGTTTGAAATCCTTTGTTCTTCACAATTTTAATGTCCATCTCACTCCATTTTTCCCAAAGATCCATTTTACCTCGCTCAAATCGGCCCTTCAACAACCTTGTATCACCATCCGATAGCTTTCTTGACATTTTTGACCCCGTAGCCCAGTTGATCTAAAAAAAATTTTACCTATCTTATTCTTTGATCAGTTCATCCCTCACAACCAAAAAACCAAAACCAAAAACCTACTTCATAACTAGCCTAAAATCAAGAACACAATAAGAAAACACACAGATATCCCTTACACAAATAGAGAGAGCCCTCTCCGAGTCCAGGAAGGCTAGGTCCTCGGGCTCCAAATATTGGTTTGATGTTACACTGTCATTTGTCTTGCCAATAATACAAACCATGGGACACTAACATAGGTGCTCCTACAATCTTCTCTGCATCAAGATTCAGTCGCTCAGCTTCTGTAGTGCGCTTCCACCCTATGATGTTTGGCACTGCATGAGTGGTTTCTTTCACTCCATGAACCTCCTCTTGTGGCTGATCCACATCATGAGGCTCATCCTTATGAACTAATAGCTCCTCATATACATGAAAGTGTGGCTCCCTCTCAAGCAAACACTTCATGGCTTTCTCCTCATGAAATTTGATATCCCATCGCACAAAAGTCTTCCGACTGTCTGGAAAATACACACAATAGTTGTGGGGTGTTTCTGTGTACCCCAAAAATATCCCAACCTCTGCGATCGGCTCCAGCTTCTTCCTGGCATCCTTCATCACATGAATGTAAATAGGTGAGCCAAAAATCTTCAAATGAGAAATATCAGGCTTCTTACCAGAAAACGCCTCTTCGAGTGTACTCATGCCAAGTATCCTATGAGGACAACGGTTTTGCACATAAACCACAGTGTTGCAAGCTTCAGCCCACAAGTGTATGGGAAGGCCCTGATCATGCAACATTGCCCATGCAGCACCCAAGATCATTATGTTCTTTCACTCTGCAACCCCATTCTGATGTGGGTTATGAGGCGCTATGAGCTCTCTTCGAATTCCTTCTACGCTGCAAAAGTCTTTGAATTTGCCATAGATGAATTCACCACCATTATCACTCCTAAGAGCCTTCACCTGCTTCCCCGATTCTTTCTCAACCAGTGCCTTGAACTCATAGAACTTTGAGTATGTCTCGCTCTTCTTCTACATGAAGAAGGTCTAGCACTTACGACAAAAATCATGAACAAAGATCACATAATACCTATGCTTTGTTCTAGAAGCTACTGAGAAAGGTCCACACACGTCTTTGTGAATTCTCTCAAGGATCATCGTGGCATGACTATCCTTCTCATGAAAGGTGGCTTTCACAAATTTTCCCAAAGTACATCCCTTGCATTGATCTGACTGTGCAAGTGTACCTTTGGGAAGCCCAGTAGAAAACTGCTGCAAAATTTTCAAAGCACCATGGTGAAGGTGGCCCAATCTCCTGTGCCACAGCTCGCCCTCATCCCGACTTACCACTCCTTTTGCCTTGCCTGCCATTGCTATGCAGCCATCTACTTGAAATTGATAAATTTTCTTAACTTGGACCCCTATCCTCCAAGTTTCACCAGTTTCCTTACTGCGCAGGAAATCCTTTCCCTCGCTAAAGACAACATCATATCCCTTATCTTCCAACATCGCCACAGAGATCAGATTCTTCTTCAATCCTGGAACATGCATGAAATCCTTTAATATGAAGGGTTTACCAGACTCCCTCTCAAAGGAAATGGTCCCGATACCGGTCACACTGTATCTACCATCATCGCCCATCTCGATGTGCACTCCAAGATCCTTCTCATCCAGATCAACAAAAAAATATTTGTCTCTGGTCATATGGAAAGACGCACCACTATCAAGAAACCACAATGATCCCATCACACTTGAGACCAAGCATGTGATCAGTGAAAAATACAGCTCAAACTGAGAGGCTAAGGCCTCTCCAACTACAGATCCAGCAGCCTGCTTATTTTTCTTCTTCTATGGACAATTAGTGGCGTAATGTCCGTGTTGGTGACAGTGAAATCACTTCACCTTGGACATGTCCTGCTTCTTGCCTTTCGCACTAGATTGAGAAGGATTTTTCTTTCCCTTCCCTTTCCTTGAATTGGCAGCCAAAGCGCAATTTTCTTCATCTTCGTTCTTCGATGAAGATCCATCCCTAGTACTCCGCCTTATCTCCTCCTGCACAAGATCCAACCAAAGTAGCTCCCATCCTGACAGTTTCTCCCGACCATTGATAGAGTCCTCATAGGAATGCCAACTCTTCAGAAGCCCAAGGAGAGCCAAGCTCACCAAGTCCTCTTCATCTAAAGTAACCCCCACTCTTTCTAGCTCATCCCTGCATTGGAAAAACTTCGTGAGGTGCTTGGGTATACTGTCTCCTTTCTCCATTTTTATTTTCCTGAGTTTATCCTTGAGCACCAACTTTCTCTGGTCGCTCTTGATTTGGAACAAGTATGTCAAATATTTCCACATCAAGAATGGATAAGCTTTACCATGAAGGCTGGACACTATGTGATCCTTCACACCTTCCAACAGAATCGTTCGACATTTTGTTGTCTTCTTTTTCCATGCGTCAAGTGCGGCAGCATCGCTAGAAGCAGGTCTTGGAATTTCTGCATCTATGAACTCCTTCAACCCATTATCCTCCAGCACCACCTCCATCCTGTCCTTCCATGCAATATAATTCGAGCTGCCCTCAAGGGAATACTCCAATCGCAATCCGTTGAAAGACATCTCAACTTTGACACCAAGAAAACACTGCTGCAAATTCGAATTCCACAAGCACAAAACTCAACCGCTTCAATAGTTTGCAATTTCTCCAATGATCAACGCTCTGATACCATGTAGAAATTATATAATAATGCGTTATACATCCAAGATTCTCCTGATCACACACTATTTGACTTCATGCACAATGCAGAATCTCTTCTACCATTGATCATCATATGCGGAAATTAAATCAATTGCATGCACACATTGAAACCATAAAAATTCACACATATGAACACAGTGTTTTAATGGGAAAGCCTGAAGATAAAAACCCCAACTATCTGTATATAATATATTTCATAGAGATCATGTAACAATCCTCATACAAAGCTTCTCGCAAGCTCTCAGTACAATACAATCGCTACACACTAATTAGGCCCAATCTAGAAAATCCATGCACTGATCTCTGCTACCTGCCTCTACTGTGCAATCCCTACTGCAGAATGGCTCTGAATGAACTTGAATTGGTCCATAATTTCTCATGCAATCCTCATTGGAAACTCTACTCTGTGTTGGATGCAATCAAATCATCACTATAGTCACAACTGATAGTCAACCTGCTCTTTCACCTATCTCTCCACTGGTCTCCACTGAAACTGTCCATGCACTATAGTTAACTGATGTATTCTTCAGTTGATTAATGAGTTAATATTTATTGAATTAATTAATAATTAATTCACACCACTCTCACTAGTGTATCAATCAGTTAGACTAGATAAAACTAGCTCAACTGTGTCTAACTGAGTTAAACTAAACACAACTCCACCAACTACTTCTACAACTCCACCAAACTCTGTCACATGAGTTCTAACTGAAGTCTCCATGCAATAGCTCCACTTAACCCTCAGGAATAGCGTAATTCCTTCTGTCAGCTCCTGTGCCACATCTGTGCACTTAACTGAAGTGCTCCAAGAGAATAAGATAATGTTTATAGTTCAAATATTATTAAGAGCTAATAATATTTGACATATCTATTTTTAGACTGGAAATCTAAAAATAGATTCCGCCCAATATGTCTAAAAATAGAAGTCCATCTATTTTTCCAACTTGACCAACCATCCACAAATAGCATCCTGCAACTCATAGAATATGATCGACATGTCTAAAAATAGAAATAGTCTAAAAATAGACTTTCTGCGAAAAATTGCCTACGGGCCCACTTAGTGAAGGCGATTCTTTTCACTAAGCTCATCATCTTGCTGCAATCTCAACAGTTTGCTAGTCCAAATGCACCCTAAAAATAAGATAAAATGTTAGATGAATAGCTTTGGGTAGGTAGATAGGTCGAAGAGGAATAATGGAAGGAAATGTGAAGAATATTACAGCAAGGTATAGCACCCTAGTTTTCATTTTTTCTTTGCTGTAAGAAGAAAGCCAAGACAAAGATTTCTTATTTCTCAAAATATGGGAAAGGGGAAATGTTTTAAAGGTTTGGCTGCTATGTCATCCAAGCATACCTATGTCAAATGTTATCCTAAGTCCCGACGCTAAATTCGTTATATGCCTAAAAACCCCCAGACCCGCATTATTCTCTTTTGTCCTAAGTCCTACCATACCCTAACGCTCATTCACAAACCCAGCCCGACCATCCCATCACCCTATCACATCGCGCACTAAAAAACCTCCACCTTACTTTATATCTCTACTTTTCACCCCACATCCAATGGCCCTCACTCCATTTAGGGCCCCCCTCAGCCGTCGAATGTTAATGGGGGGGTCTGAATTGGGCAGTATATATTACCGCCAACTCTGTTACGTGGTGCGACCATGAAATTTGACACCCCCTCGCTCCATTTCCACTTATCACCTTCGACCCCCTCCGAAACTTGGTTTCCATCATAAACCAAACTGTTTCAACCATGTGACCATTGTTGATTCCATTGCGCCATGTTCTCTGTCATTTATCCGCTCCACCTATCACATCCCCTTCCTCCAACAACTCATTGCACCATGAATGGTCAGGTCATTATCCAACAGACCCGTACCAACTCAAAATTCACCCCCAACTACATGATAAAGCCCAAATTTGTCGTTGCAGAAAATTTTTCCTTGTTGATACTGTTGAAATTACTACGTGTTGGACTTGCAGATATCCATAGAGAAATCATAAAAAAACCACTTTTACCGAAGGGTTATTGTTCATCAAAGGATAATTTTTTCAGCGCTCTTTGAGCCTGATTATAGTTCTCATTTTGACTAATTCACTCCCAATCCTAATCCCCTTCGGTCATATCCCTTCCGCAGTGCCGATCCATATAGTTTCCCCCTTCTTTGCTCCTTTTTTCTTACATCCCATTATCCATTCCAGGTGAGAAAGAAAATAAAGAAATGAATCATGCCTCCCAAGACAAACCAGCAACCTTTCAATCCCATGGTCTATCCTCAGCTAGACTTAGATCATATTCCCCTGGCTGATAGAGACTACAAAATCCATGAGACAGAGTCAGACTTCGACTTGTTTGATGTCTACTGCTGGCTCGAGGATAAGCTCATTGATGAAGAAGATGATATCATCTTGTGGGAGACCAAGCTTGCATATTACATCTTTCCTAAAACCCATAGCTACCCTGAGCTAATCAGAAAATGTCAATCATGATTTGACATTAACCAGAGAGCCATAGTAAACCTTATAGGAGAGATTTTATTTCACATCAACACCCAATCCATTCGAGAGATGATGCAAGCCCCCATTGCTGAGAAAATTGTCCCTTTTTCATATGAGGACCTTTTAGGATTATACCAGGGGTTAGATTTTGCTAGCAGGGCCAAAAACTTAGAGCTTTTCATGGCCACAAATGCACCAATGCCTGCCATGAACCCCCCTTCTCGAATAGGATGAAGCACATTATCACTTCTTATCTTATTCTTTAGGATTTCATAATGATCAATGGTTAGATGAAGCCATAATTGGTTTCTTGTCTATCATTTCCTCAGATGATAAGCCCACTGTTATGTTCGATTATGCTCAGTTTCTTGTCGATGCAATTCATTATCAGTTCCTAAATTTCCATATAGAAGGGGTATTCAAATACACCTTTGTGTTGGTATACATGTTTTCCTATTTTCAATCCACAAAGTTCCAATTTGACATGATGAAGTAGAATGATGACTGTCAACCCCAATCTATAATTTTTTGGACAAATCTTTTGAGGGAGCAGAAAAAATATTCCTAAAATATTTTTGTAGACCTATTTGTTCATCCAGCAATCAGTGCACTCAGCAGTACCACAGAGCAAAGGATGAGTGAGGAAATCAAGAAGGTGATGCATTTGACAGAGCAGATCAGAACAACAGATTGGTACCTCTACCAAAAATACACGGAGATTACGGTTTATGGTGGTGAATTGACCCCCTATAAACTGCCCAAGTACCTCTCCATGAGAATATTTGCAATTGAATATATCAGAAAAATGATAGATGCAGATGAGGTGAATTTTTTCTTTGCCAAGAAGAAGTCAAAATTCAGGATCAAATCACAAATTGGTCCATTTATTTGCTACAGTAGGGCAGCAGGGGATGAGGCAAATAAAATGTTAAAGGAGATGAAATTTACCCATAGTTTCACTTGGTCCTATGATATAATGGGGATCATCTCCAAAAAGAGGGTGGAAAACAAGTCCATGCCCTAGATTATACCCACAGATTGGAGATAGAAAATTACATGAACCAAGAAGAATGGGTAGCAGACACACTCGAGGAGGAAAAAGAGTAGGTCATCTTTACCTCGGGAATTCAAACACCAACTCCACAAGAAAGGAAAGCTACAGGAATTCAAGATGACAAAGTAAAAGAGCCTAAAAAGGAGATATGAAGCAAGAGGACCAGGGAGGATCAAACAGACATGGACATTGATTCCTCCACTAAATAATTCAAAATGAAATACAAGAAGAGGGCTAGAATCCGCACAGTCCTTGACCAGGACAGTGAAAAGGAACAACAAATTTTCATCACAATCAGAGATTCACCCAATTTATCTCCAACATGTGGCCAGACAATTTTATCAACATCCTCTGCCATTGTGCCTTTCCAATAGCAGAATGTGTAGAATCCAACATCTACGTCCACTACAGAGAAAAAGGAGGAAGATATCTATGACACATTTAGGGATATCAAAATAAGGAATGAGGTTCTGAATACCAACACATATAATCAGATTTGGAAACAAACGAGCAACTCCCAAAGTAGACTTCTATTAGCCTTTGACTCTGAGAAGGGAAGAATGAAGATGCCATTCTTAGAAGCACAAATTCCTCAGCCCAAAGGTGCAGCAGACTACAAGAAGACCTCCTTTGAGTTTGACACAAAGAAAATTCATCCAATAGACCAAATGGAGATGCATAAGTAGACAAGAGAAATGATCTCCTCCACGCTAACTAGTACAACCATGAGCCTCTCAAAACTACAAGTGACATTGTCTAACACACAGTCACGGTTGAAGGTGGAAAATATCTCCTCCATGGTGTAATGTTCCCAATTTTAGCCTCAAGCTAAAATGGAACATTATAGTGGCATATTTTATTTTTTCTTAATAAAATGGGTAAGGAGACCCCTTAACCCCTTGGTGATAGAGAAATAACACTCCTTATGAGGAAGGAGGATAAATAAGCAGCTGAAATAAACACCTAATGGTGTGAACATGATGAGGATCACCTTGAGTTGTCCATATTTGACCAAGTCAACAATGTTGCCTTAGATGAGTGGCTTGCTTTAGAAGACAACGCAGTTTTTGGAGGGAAAGCATTCAAAATTGAATGGAAACCCTAATTGTGGGACCTATGGTGAGAGAGAGTTCATTTTCTTTATAAGAAAGAAGATAGCAGCTCATTTGTTCATGTTTTGATTCAGAAATTTTGAAGTGAGGCCAAGGACTTGCACATCCAGGCTATTTAGCAGGATTGCAGTGCTCTTAAGAACTAGGGGTGTTCTCGGGCGGGGATCCCCCACCTCTTCCTCATGGGAGGAGAGGATTTCAGCTGCATTTCCTCATTTCTAGCATTTGGCCAAACTCACTCCTTCAATTGCAGCGTTATTTCTGTAGCATGATGGTGTCGTGTTGCTGGGGTAGCAGCAGAGGAACTCATAGAGTCTTTCCTTACTTGATTTTTCAGTGGACGAGTGATCTCTTCATTGGAGGAGCTATAGAGAGGGCTCTTGGACCATATTTCAGATCTATGGCATCAGGCCACTCATTCACCATCTCCCACTGCGGAGTCACTTGGAGAAGCTGCGTTATTTCATGAGGGCAGTGTTGAAGGAGATTCTTGTGCTCATCAGGAGGAGTGCTTTTGAGTGAAAGGGGATCAGCCCCTTTTCCCTTGAGGGAATTATCAGAGGAGTACATCATCATTTCAGATCAGCCATAGCCTCATATTCATTTGGTTTCAGTTTCAGTGACAATTTGTTTGTCACTATTGTATTTTATCCGGCATTTCTAGCAATCTCCCTGAGATTGGCTAGAAATCCCATATTGAGCCCATTTTCCTCTATTGGGCCATTTTCTTGTATATTTCAGCTACATTGTATTTTTTTATGTATTCAGAAGCTGCATCTCTCATAGAGACTGCGCAGCCACTGCTCTCCGACATTTTGTGCAGCAGCAGCATCTCATGTATCACACTGCTTATTCATTGGAGGTTGGTTCTAAATGCTTGAGGGCCTTGTTCCTCATGATATTTATGTATAATATTTCTGATATATTAATATAATGATGGCTGTAGTATTTACCCTCTCATGATACATTCATATTTGCAGAGTTTCATATTGATGTTTTGCATATTGCTGTAGCTCACTCTTTGAGCGGATTTATGAGGTACCTAGGTTGGGGAGATATGTTTAACCCACCTAGATTTATTTTTTTTAGCTCTCTTTCTGCATTTAGACTCCATATTATATGTATGAAGGGATCCCATCCATGAGAAATGGTTTATTTTCATATAATTCCTTATACAGCATTCCCATGGGAGGCATTGCAGAAATTCCTTGAAGGGAAATATTAGCTTTTGACAAGTTCTATTGGCAGAGTCTGCTAGTGGGCCAGGTAGCCTCTGGATCTCATCCTTCCTTGTGAAGGTGACATGTCCAGTAAATTCCCCTACATTCAATCTCTGAAATAGTTCAGTGTTGATTGTTAATACTCTTGGAGTTGGATAATAGGAATATATTAAGATTTTACCGATAGAGCAGTAAGTTCCTGAAAAGGGAATATTACAGTGGTATCAGAGCATGATCTTGGCTCAGCCTGTGCCCAAGATCTAGTGCTATCAGAAACAGGAGCTTCTCTCCAAGGAGAGGAGATTTACAAAGGAGACAAGGAAAGAGGAATGATGGAAGAGGAGGATTCCCTTCTTCTTTTCCATACCATTGAGGACATCACTGAAAATATTGATGAAAGGGAACAGTGGGAAGATCTTCTGAAAAAGGTTGTGGATGGAGCAAACCCTAGTTTTGTCATGATGGGTATGAGAATTAAGCCACACATGCAGATCCATAGCACAGTCCTTTTTCCATTTGCAAGGGGGATAGAGGAAGGAGATGAGGCCATTGGAGGAGCAGCGCTGCCACTCAAAGTTATGGCTCATGTTTTTTGGTTTGAAAGTTCCATTTTACATTGCCATGCTAATGAAAAAAAACATGGAGCATTCACTAAGGTTTTGATGGAAGAACTTGGTGAAACTCATTGTGTCATAAACACAAACACTTTGCATGCATTGGAAGGAACCAATAGTGCTGTCACACTAGGAGGACATCCATCACCACATGGAGGTGAGAAGGAAGTTATTGCTTCCACTAGAGGAGCCCTTGTATCTTTGTAGGGAGTTCCAAATATTTTTTCATGTGGGAACCAAGGAACAATTCCAGAGCCCTATGTAGCATTTGATGTGGATTGTGAGATGGAAGGTGAAGAGAAGGATCAACATGGAGGGATGATGGGAATTCACCCATATCCATTTCAAAAACTTTCTACACAAGGGAAAGAGACTGCACTATGCAGAGGAGAGATGGACAAATCACTCCACTCATACATGCAGTCTATTTCAGAGCATGATGTCTCACTTTATGGGGGCATTCCACCTAGGAGGCCACTTGATTTAGAGTTTATGAGAGGCATTATTCCATTTGGTTCACCACTCATGGATTCCGGAGGGGTGGAGACAGTAGAGGGATCCAAAACAGCACAGAAGGTTTTGGGTAAGCTCAAGGAGGAGAGATATACTCTCTCATTTTCAGTATCACCCATCTTCATCAGTCTTACTGCACTGATAGAGTTTGTTGCATGGTTGGAGGATAACATCTTCATGATGGAGGATGGCTACTCCAAGGGTTTGGATGAATAGAATATTATTCCTTTGAGGAAGGACCCTTTCATGCATTGGAGTAGATGGAGGCTACTCGTGCTTACATTGGCCAGGGTCAGGAGATTATTTGGAGGTGATAGTCTCTCATGGGAGGCTCATTTTCAGAGGAACTTATTTCTATTTGAGCATGAGCAGCTGCATGATGGGCATGGAAGCAACTTGGAGGATGAATTTGGCATGGGTGATGTCAAAGTAGCAGGCAGCAGCGTGAGGGAGCACTATATTGCAGAACACCAGTGCTGCCTATGTGGAGGATTGATCCAGGGTGGAGGACTCAGCTTTTTGTTGAGTATTCAAAAGATCTTGGTGCATGCATGATTCTTTGATGGCCTTGATGGAGATGGCAGATACTTAGTTGATGACATGATCATATATCATCATGGCAGACTCTTCTTGACTAGAGTTTCTAGTCTCAAGGAGAAACTATTGCATGCAGCACATGAGGACTTCCTAACTATGCACTTAGATGCATACTTTGATTGGATAGAGGAGTTCACTTGGTGGGCATTCATCATGGCACCTATCAACATAGGGAGAGATGCATAGCCCACTTGATTATGGTGGAGAGAACCTCACAGCCACTTCTCTACTCATTGGAGGTAGAGGGAAATTCTCAGTTGGACCATTTCAGCTCAAGAGCTCAAGTACAAATTGGAGAAGGTATAATCTCACATTTAGTATTGTACTTTCCTTCCTTGTTTGAGCAGCATGATGAGTCAAGAAGATTTGTTTCTTCTTGCATAATGTACAAGGATGTATTTTTAGACTTTTGCAGCAGAAGAATGGACTATTCTTATGGTGGTTTGTGGAGGGAGCCACATGCTCCTTGGTGTGCACCATTGGCACCAATTTATATTTTCATGTTCCTATATTTTGAGATGTGTGTGGCAGAAAACAAGTGGCTGGGAAAGAAATTGTTATGTATATTTTTGATGCAGGCAAGAGGCTCACTGCGTTGGTCCCATGAGAGGAGCAGTGACCCACTCTCTAGTTGTCTTGTGACAGCTTGTTCTCATTGTATTATGCTACCTTGTATTGTTGATGCTTATTTATTCACAAGGAGCACTATTTGGAGAGTGACTTATATGTTGGGACAGCCCATTGGGAGCACTATTCTCCCCATTATACATGTTCTATATTGCAGGAGATACCATGGGAAAACCATGATTGCCATATTATTACTTTTCTCTTCTTGTGGGGCAAACCACTTGGAGAATTTGAAGAGGCATTTCATGGCTGAATATTTTGATGGGGTAGCTTGGGCCACTCTTGGAGGCCATACCATTTCAGCCCAAGGATAGAGGCAGCCCCATATGTAATACAGAGGGAGAGAAGGGCTTATTGGGATGAAGCAGAAAAACTCTCCATTCAGCTCCATTACATTGCACAGAACAGGGGGCAAGATTTCTATTTGGATGATAGCATGGATGAGGGGATCATCAGTAGGATTGTATTTTCCCATGCATTTCATCACTCCCACCTTGAGAAGTCCATGACACAGCAAGGATATTTCCACCTACACCTTCTATCTTTCCGTAAGGTGCACCATTCTGGTTTGCATACTTGGGAGGAGGAATTGGAGGACAGTCTTATTGCAGCATATCTTGAGCAGTGGTGGAAATTTTTGATGAGGAGGCAAAAATAGAAGAAGGGGGAGAATTTTTTGTTCTCTCTATTCAGTTGCTTGGGGACAAGCAACATGTGGGAGGGGAGGACTATAATGTTCCCAATTTTAGCCTCAAGCTAAAATGGAACATTATAGTGGCATATTTTATTTTTTCTTAATAAAATGGGTAAGGAGACCCCTTAACCCCTTGGTGATAGAGAAATAACACTCCTTATGAGGAAGGAGGATAAATAAGCAGCTGAAATAAACACCTAATGGTGTGAACATGATGAGGATCACCTTGAGTTGGCCATTTTTGACCAAGTCAACGGCGCTGCCTTATAGGGGTGGCTTGCTTTAGAAGAAAACATAGTTTTTGGAGGGAAAGCATTCAAAAGTGAATGGAAACCCTAATTGTGGGACCTATGGTGAGAGAGAATTCATTTGATTTATAAGAAAGAATATAGAAGCTCATTTTTTCATGTTTTGATTCAGAAATTTCAAAGTGAGGCCAAGGCCTTGCACATCCGGGCTGTTTAGCAGGATTGCAGTGCTCTTGAGCACTGGGGGTGTTCCCGGGCGGGGATCCCCCAACTCTTATTCATGGGAGGAGAGGATTTGAGCTGAATTTCCTCATTTCTAGTATTTTTCAAAGCTTACTCCTTCAGTTGCAGCATTATTTCTATAGCAGGATGGTGCTATGTTGCTGGGGTAGCAGCAGAGGAACTCATATAGTCTTTCCTTACTTACTTTTTTAGTGGAGGAGTGATCTCTTCATTGAAGGAGCTGTAGAGAGGGATATTGGACCATATTTAAGATCTATGGCATCAGGCCACTCATTCACCATCTCCCACTGCGGAGTCACTTGGAGCAACTGCGTTATTCCATGAGGGCAGTGTTGAGGGAGATTCTTGTGCTCATCAGGAGGAGTGCTTTTGAGTGAAAGGGGATCAGCCCCTTTTCCTTTGAGGGAATTTTTAGAGGAGGGCATCTTCATTTCTTATCATCCATAGCCTCATATTCATTTGGTTTCATTTGCAGTGACAATTTTTTTGCCACTGTTGTATTTTATCCGGCATTTCTAGCAATCTCCCTGAGATTGGCTAGAAATCCCATATTGAGCCCATTTTCCTCTATTGGGCCATTTTCTTGTATATTTCAGCTACATTATAATTTTTTATGTATTCAGCAGCTGCATATCTCATAGAGACTGCGCAGTCACTGTTCTCCTGCATTTTGTGCAGCAACGGCATCTCATGTATCACACTGCTTATTCATTGGAGGTTGGTTCTAAATGCTTGAGGGCCTTGTTCCTCATGATATTTATGTATAATATTGCTGATATATTAATATAATAAGGGCTGTAGTATTTACCCTCTCATGATACATTTAGATTTTCATAGTTTCATATTGATGTTTTGCATATTGCTGTAGCTCACTCTTTGAGCTGATTTATGAGGTACCTAGGTTGGGGAGATCTGTTTAACCCACCTAGATTTATTTTTTTCAGCTCTCTTTTTGAATTTAGACTCCATATTATATGTATGAAGGGATCCCATCCCTGAGAAGCGTTTTATTTTCATATAATTCCTTATACAGCGTTCCCATGGGAGGTATTGCAGAAATTCCTTGAAGGGAAATATTAGCTTTTGACAAGTTCTATTGGCAGAGTCTGCTAGTGGGCCAGGTAGACTCTGGATCTCATCCTTCCTTGTGGAGGTGACATGTCCAGTAAATTACCCTATAGTAAATCTCTGAAATAGTTCAGTGTTGACTGTTAATACTCCTGGAGTTGGATAATAGGAATATCTTAAGATATTCCTGATAGAGCAGCAAGTTCCTGAAAAAGGAATATTACACATGGCCAAAGACTCAAGGGTAAAATATCTAGAAGATGTAGTAATGCAACTTCGGTACAATCCATCAAACATAGTAGTGGTCGAAGCACTTATGAGGAAGAAGAATGTAGACATAGTTTCTTTGAGGAGGCAGCTTAAGATGCCAGTGACAGAAGACCCTATGGCCAAGGAGATAGAAGAAACTAAAACACAGAAGGCAGAAATGTTTTTTTTTTTTTCATAGTGGTTCACGTTCCTATGTGCCCGCACACATGTACTAGCTACATCCACGGTCTAAATGAATCGCAGTAAATCCTCCCAAGGGATCTATTGTCGGCCTAACACTGAGGCCTAACCCCGTGGGCATCTAGGAGATTTGATCCTATGACCTCTCAGTCTAGGAGTACTTCCAAGCGAGGACTCAACTAATTGAGCTAACCCTTGGGGCTCATAAGGCAGAAATGTTGCAACTGATTGTTGAGCAAATAGAAAAAATTAAGAAAATGGAGAGTGAGATGGAGAAAAAGATAAAATAAAGATAGAAAAAAATAAGAGATTCAATGAAGGAAGCAGCAAAAGGAGAAGCTAAGGCCATGATTCCCCTACAAGCAGCTCCTCTCACAGTGATTCGAGCATCCACAACATCTACAAGTGCATCAGGGGAAGGCACTGATCAGCTAGCTAAACCAATGGAGAATATTTCCTTACAGATAGCAGAAATTAAAAAGCTGCAATATCAACTCAATGACCTACCAGAGTTGTTCAAAAGGAAATATTCAGCACATGCCATAGAGTTGCAGATTAGAAAAATGTTAAATGAAATTTTGTAGAATTCGCTTCAGGAGTCCTCAATTGGAAGCATGGTAGGAATATTTAAACAAATTATATGGCTGGATATAATTGAATTTGTGAATAATATATGACCATCAATTCAGATGATTTTTGAATAGAGGGATCTAATTGATTTAGTGAGAGTTGCCATTGAGAATACAAATGAGGAGATTGGGGATAAACCCGAAACTGCCAACAACATCATCAGATTCGTAAATTCTAAAAGCAGTCATGAACTGGAGCAACTAGAAGTGGCAGATAGAACATCCACTATACTTGAGGTAAAAAGGGTGTTGAATAAAAAGAGTCTAGTTACCCAGCTAGAAGAAAGATGTCATTAGCTGGAGATTGGGGTAATCAGATTTTTCAATAGGATTTAGCCACTGAAAAAAAGGGGACTGTCTTCCTTGTTTGTCATTAATGATAAGATGATGCCTAGGACTGATTCTGTAAAAATGCTCATAGAGATTTCAAAGGACACATCCAAGCTCACAAATCTAAAGAACACTATGACTGGGAAAGAATTTTATGAAGTTATCAACAATGATGTCTTCATACAGCATGAGATCAAGCACATTTTCCAGTTAAGGCCAGCATTTTTGAAGTACATCGAGACTGATGAAGTCTACATAAAGTTGAACAGAACTAAGATTCTAACTCTAGAGAGTTGGGAGAATTTATGTAGACTCCAGGGAGGATGACAGCTTAACACAATGACAAGCAAACATCTCAATGAATTGTCATTGTTGGAAAATCTAGTGTATCATAACAGCTCAGCGATATCAAATTCGCCAGCACAGCAGACCGCTACAACACTGGATAACGGCTTCACAAGGATGCTAGACATCGGTTAAGAGGGTTGTTACTCATAATGACAATTCCACAGTGAATTAGACATCTGTTAAAAAACTGTCACATCACATCCATGCAGGAGACGCACAGACTAAGTTTCAGGTGCTTTTGTAGTAAATGAACTGATTTCCCTTCTGATAACGGAAATCCGATGCAATTAGTTTAAATGTAACTTTTCATTCAGTAATAAGGGTTGAACCCTGGTTTTGTAAGCACTTTTCATTGCGAGTAATTGTAATTTCTCAAGCTAGAGAATCAATAAAGAGATTAGTTTGCAAGATTCATGTGCTGTGTCATCCTGGTGATGTTTTTCCTTATTCATGTTTAATGTTTTCCTATTGTCACCTTTTCATGTGCATCATTTAAATTCTAATCGTAAAACAAGAAGGTTAGATTAAGATTTAATGTTCAGAGTAACTTATTTTTGAATTTCTTTACAATTTCAATGTTTTCTTCTGATGTATGGTTTAACAACTCTTAGTTGCTCTTAAGTCATTACTGAAAGCACCTTTCTCCATCTCATAATTCCATTCAATTATAAACACCAGCATTCACAGCTAGCTTGCCTTGCATTTTCTCTGGGATTTGATGCATATACCCAGCCTATTTCAACTCCATATGCCAATGGAAAATGTTTAGAGAAAACCCCTTAAATCCAACCACAAAAAATCAAACGAAAAACCCTCACAATAAATTTAACTATCCTCACGTTAGAAATCTTAAAACAAATCTAAATCTTATTGAGAGATCCCTCTCTGAGTCTAGGAGGGCTAGATCCTAGACTTCAAGTGGTTTTGATGTTGTGCTTTATAGTTTATTCTTGCCAATATTATAAATTATAGAGTGATAACAACTTTGAAATTACTTGCAAACATACACAAATTATTAATTTCAAAATCAGAAGGCTCAATTTCCTCAATTGATGTTTCAGACATCTCCGCTCCATCTTCAATTTCAAAATAAACTTGTTCTTCTCCAGCAACTTTGTCTTGATGTAGCTCAACTCCTTCAAGATTATTTTTCCTCAATTGAACATCTATAATCTACTCAAGCTTCCTTAGCTCCTCTATTAACTTCATATTCACCTGTTGTTCTCTCTTCTCTTGTAGCCTATGCCACTTCATATTCTTTCTCATTCTATAACCAAATCTCTGGTCTTCTTTGCTTCTCTAGAACAACTTCATCAAAAAATTAAATTGCATTCTTATCTCAGCCTTTTCTCTCTCATACTCTTCATCCATGCCACCTTCTTTGACATATTTCTTCACTATTATTCTATTGTGGTCTCTCTCAGAACCTCTGATATGACTATCAGTAGTCATCTTCTCGTCTATCTCTACGAGTTCCTCACTCACTATGAGTTGTACTTAAGCCTCTACAATAACAAGTTATCCTTGGTAAAACTTACCTCACCAAGCTTTCCTCTATACTTGGCCACTAGTCCCGTCTCTGGAAAATTCTTTGAGAATTCCTCTTCTCCTTCTAGGCTTCAACTCATCTGTACTTTTGGGAACACAATTTTCCTCTTGTATTCCAATCGCAAATGAAATACTAGGTTCTTGCCACACTCTTCTTTCATTCAGAAACCCTTACTGGCTTCTTCATCACTGTTCTTAAAGTTGTGATCTTCTTTTCTGAGATACTTCATTAGATGTAACTATCAACCTTCAATCTATATTTACCCTACAAAAATCAAATCAGAGTTAAACAAAAAAATACCTGCATGATTTCACAAGCAGTCTCCATCCACTCTTTACATTCGATTGAATCTCCATTCTCCACAAGAAAACAACCATAATTGTGCTTTCTTTATGATTATGCAATCTCTTTTTAAGAGTATCACTTACTCCCATCTTCTGCCATACTTTACCTATGTATGCCTACTGCTTGTCAGATTTAAAATTTGATCTCCTCTTTCTACAATATCTATGTCAATTTTCTGCAAGCACATTTTCTTTACTGATCTCTTCTTTCTTCTACAATCACACTTGCATTCTGCACAATTCTGCTTTAACTTTCTACCAAAATATCTTTTACCAACCTTTGGCTTTAACCTTCAAAAGAGCATTAACCCGCTCTGATACCAAAAATGATGCAGCAAAACTACATCTTCATAAATATAAACATCTATTCCAAATGATAGCATGGTTAGCGGAATTAACCCCACTAATTACCCACATTTACATTTTAATCATATGCACGCGGAAGCTTAATAATAAGTGGTTCTGGTTCAAAACTCAGATATACAAAATAATAAGCTTTAACTTTATATCTTTGTCACCTTCTTTACATTTCCCGTGGCATCGCATATGGTATCACCGATCCATATCGCATCGCAACATTAAACCATGTCCCATTTAACCCTTATCATATACACAAAACTTATCACATATACTATGCACACTTCCCAAAACTTATCACAATTTTGTTGTTATGCCGATTTTGAAAATAAACAAATATTACACTTTGCACATCACAAAACTTACCACTTCACAGATCAGCGAACATAAAATTTCACACCTCGGCAATCATACGATATATTGCATATCGCAGATCTTTTTCCATCGCACTTCGGCTATTCACTAATTTATCATTCAGCCGTTAGTTTCTCCCCATATCGCATGCGCCATGCGATATGCGCTTGGACCTCCACCCGACACATGCCCACTTCGCGACTTTCCAAACTTATCTTGTGAAGTAATCTGGGTCTTGATCTTCGCTCTGATCCTTGCGATTTAATCCTTGTCGTTTGTTCTCTTCCTTTGTAAATATTCTAATGGTTTGCTGCCTTAATATTTTCTCATGTTTCTTCAACTGCCATCGCTCTGCAAATTTGTCTCCTCCATGCTATTCCTCCTGAGCTTTCTCTTCTGATTCTCACTCAGATCTACGGCCTTCGTGCTATTGCACGCTTATCACACAATCTACAATCCAAAATATCACTGTGTATTCATTCTCTAAGTTAGGAATTCAGATTTGCTTCATCTTCTTGGCCTGCACATAAGTTTTATCTGCACTTATTTGTTCTCGTCAACTTCACACACAATTGTTTAATTCCTGGACTGGAATCATATAGATTCTACCCAGCCATAAAGTCCCTTATCACTCAGAAAGACTTATTCATTCAATTAGAATGCATTACATAGAATTATTACACTAATATCGAATTTTTTATATTATGGATCACTCAACACATAACAGAAATGACACATGGTTACAAGGAAATTCAATTTCTTCATTAATAAATAGATCATACATATAGAAAACTAATAAATTTCTATAGTTAGTCTCTTGGCCTGATGTGTTGTTTCATGGCCTTGTCTCCTCTATACAGAACCCTCTCTATCTCTCGGCTCTTGCCTCTCTACTCTATCTCTTGGCCTAATCTTCTTTGTTTTATTTTGGACTCCTCTTCCTTCGAGGCTTACATTGAATTTATATTACAATTTTAAAGTTTATCTAGCCCTCACTCAACTCTTATAGACTTGTAACCATTTCTATTCTCAGAAAATCCTTCCTATCTCTAATTTATGACTAATCTAATCTCTTGAGCATAAAAAGAAAATATCCTCTCCAATATCCCATTTTTCATGGATATGTTTACAAAAGTCAACTAGCATATTCCCTACCTATGATTTCTAGGAATTTAAACATTTTACAAGAGAATTTTACAACATTTACAACTTTACCCCTCATTGGGCTAATCAAACAATTAAATTTAATTTGAGTGCTAATGCTCCTGCATCATTGCAAAATAGAGTAATTTGAAGTGTGATTATTCCATCATAAGATACATCATTAGCACAGTAGTTAGCATGAATTAGATAGAATTTAGTTACTCATTGATTTAGCATGTGTGCTATTATCACACCCAAAATTTTCAAAAAATAACTCGAAGTGTGTCAAGTTTTTAAGTGGATTGGTTAAGAGCATAGTATCATGAAATGATAAATTTTATAATATGATATAATTTTTTAGGATTGCTTTAAGTTGTAAGGGGATGTTTTCAAGTCATGTCGAAAGGGTAAATTTGAATTAGATACTTTAATTAACCAAATGTGTCAAATATGGCCACCTGTCAGACATTTCCTGAGTCTACTATGTTTTTAGTACAAAACTAACATATTTCGTTACGGAAACACCTAGTAATTTTGTAGCGAATATGACACTTGTTAAACTAAATTTGCTACGAAACCCTGTTTTCCAGCAACGGTTTTCTGCAAATTGATGAGTTGTCAAACTTTGAGTGTTTCGAGGTCATGCTGTTAGAATAGGGTCATAATTGAAATTTTTGAGCACTTTTGGGCATCAATTACCATTTTCTTATGAATTTCATCTCATTTTTTCCTAATTTACCCCTCATTCCTCACGCTTTCTCTTTCATTCTAGCAAGTTGTAGAGGAAAGATAAAGAAAAAGAGGCAGTAGTGGAAGAAATAATAGTTATATCTCATACTGAGACAGACGTTATGAAAGAAAAATAAGGTCAACCCAAAAGGAATTTTCATAAGGATTCTAAGATAGACTTTCCAAAATAGCAGCTCAAAGATAAAGAGGAAATTGTCAAGCAGAGAAAGGGAAAATAAAAAGTCATAGAACAAACTGAATAAGAGCTTCTTGAAGAAAAATTGAAAGAGACTAGAGAAGAGTTGTTGGAAACAAATATGGAGCTATAAATATACAAACAAGACAAAAATTTAATAGATGAGGTGGAAAAGAAAGTTACTGATCAGGTTACTCATTTTGAAAATTCCATTGGAAAGGCCAAAAATATACTAAAGAGATAAACCTTTACGCATTATGATGAAACACACAAGGCAGAGGAATTTATGGCTACAGGAAGAGAGGAAAATTATTTAGAGACAATTCAAAGAAATGAAAGAGGATATGGAGATGATGAAGACAGAATTAGAGAAGAAAGGTTTGGAAAGAAATTTTGTAGAAGAAACTTCTGAAGTTGCTCATGAAGAATCTGTTGATAAATGAGAAAGTAACAGTAATTAAAAGATATTTTTTGTCTTATATCATTATATTTCACATTCAGGTATACTCATGGAACTTTCCTAGGCTAAAATTATAAATTATACCAGACCTATGGGAAACTAGGCAATTTCGTAGCGTATCCTAGGCTTGAAGCCCAGTTTTTGTTGTGGAATTTTTGAAGATATCTTTTTGGTTTTAAGCCACTTAAATTGACCTGGTTAAGGAACTTTAAAGCTTTTATTTAAATTTTTTTGATCACCTAACAACCTCCAATGGTCAAAAGTAGTAGAGGTACATCACAAATGACCTAATTGTTTTCGCTATGGAATTTCACTATGAAAGTAGCTTAAAACTTCGTTTCTACAGCGAGGTCAGTTTTTGGAAATATATGAAGGGAAAATAACTTTTCAAAATTGTTCTCCATGGGAAATGCCAAAGAGTATCAAATCAGTGATAAAGATCATTAGAAAAGAATATTTCTGAATGGAAACATGTTTTCATGAAGATGGTTTGGAGATTCCAGCTCACCATGCTGCCATATCATCAACGTAACAGCTCCTTAACAATAGGCAAAGCAATTTTATGAAGATAGTAAGGGTATTAATATTTTTTATTGTGGTCAGTATGGTTGAAGGAAATGATTCCTTTCGAGGAAGTTTGGATCATCTTTAGATTAAAATGTAATAAGTAGGTGTTTTAGTTATAGTAGGACTCTAACTCCTAATTCAGAAGGTGTCAGCTTCTAGTTTTAAATATCTGGTTTGTGGTTAGATTAGGTGGCAGTAAAAGAGTCTAATGATCTATCCATTTGGTATATTGGTTGTAAATTCTATATGCCTATAAGTAATGAATACTTCGATGTATGAAAGGTTGGGATATGTTATGGCTCACTGCAACTATTGTAAACAGGTTTTGATCAGTAATAGAGAGTGGCTATTGGTTTCTTTCTTCGACTGAGATTAATTTGATACTTTTATGAACACTTTCCTATGTATCTTATTACTTTCTGTCAATATATTAATGTTTGATTACTCATAATTATTGCTTTGCATGCTCTGACTTCCTTTCAAGCACTAAACTATTGGATATCTTTCTCAATGTCATGCTTTCAGTATCTTAATGTTCATTACTGAGAATTCATTTTTCTCATGCTCTGACTTCCATTGAACATTTATATATTGAGTAAACTCTGTATGTTTGTATTCTATTTTCATTTAAGTATCTACATGCCTCAGCTTCCACAAGGAGAGCCTTTTTCATTGAGATCCATGTCACTGACTCCATAGCCCAATGGTAGCAAGCCTTCATCTTTTCAACCTACAAAAATACAAAACCAAGACACAATTCATAGAGTTAGCCATCTACCTTTATTATTAACCAATATCATAAATTACCTGTGAGAGAGCCCTCTCAGACTAGAGAGACTAAGCTTTAGTTAGAAGTGGTTTGAAATAGTTACTCCAAGTTTACCATTGAAGTAGCCCAAGAGGACTCAATTTCATGATAACGTTCTGGTGCGTTTGTCGAGAGATTGAAGACTAATTTCCCAAAGTTTTTGTGCAAAAAAGTGAAGCTAAACTCTTGGAGGTAGCATGAGCTCAGAAATCTTTGGGGCTGCAGAACTACCTTGGCGACTCCATTGTTGAAGAATTCAAAATTTTGTACATTCATGGTGATTCCACTGGACTTATGAAGAACTTAGATTCTGTCATTCTTGTTTCAAGGTATGCATGTATATATTTTTCAAAAACTTATGGCTTCCCAAATCCTTTTCCCAAGGATGCATATTTTTTAAGGAATGGTCCAAATTTTAATGGAGAAGATTTAAGTTTGACCTTGAAGTATGTATCAAATTTCTGTGACTTTACTAAGCTTCTTAGAGTCAAACATGAAGATATTTTCATCATATTGTTCTATGATTCATTTCAAGGGAAATATAAACAGTGGTTTGAAAGATTTCCTGACATATCTATTAAGTCATTTGTAGAGTTCTAGCTCATTTTTTTAGAAACATGGATGGAAAGAACAGAGTTTGCGGCAGATTGTCCTTCTATTCAAGGTTCTAAACATTGGAATGATGATTACACTAATGAGGAAGTGGATGAAAATTTTTCTTTGTCCTTGTCTTCTTATTTAAAGTCATCTGGGTACAAGTCAGAAGATAAGATTCAATTTTTGGATGAAGTTGCTAAGAACATTGAGAAAGACATTGAAGTTTTAGAAGACCAAATCCAATCCTATAGTCTTCATGATCAAGATCAATCTTTTCAAAAAATTTCCATGCCAGAACACAAAGAGAGGGTGTTGATACCTTTCTCTTCTGAGATTGAGGAAGAATACCTTGTTCTTGAAAATTAGTTTGAAAATGAGTTTGATAGCACACATCTAAAATCTTGTGATGTTAAAGAAAGTATATATGAGTTGTTTAACACTACAGAATGTCTTGAGGATTATCAAACAGACTTTGTCTTCTATGATCCTATAGCTGACTACATGGAAGAGTTTTACAGTCCAGATTTCCAGTTATATTTTCATTATGAAGAGTAGATCCATTTTATGTTGCCTTGGTAATTTCAGTATCCTGATTACTTTTGGCTCAATTGCAGTCAAGAGGTTCAAGTGTTAGATCAAATCATTGATTGGCTTTATTGGATTTTTCATGTTGCGTGAATCAAACATGAAGATTGCAGTTTTTAGGGTAGGTAGGAGTGTGTGAATAAGCTCAAAGTTGACTGAGCATCCTTTCAGTACGTACAGATTTGGTTTTTCAGCAGTATTCATCAAGCTTGAGCCTGGGGTGAAGGCCGTAATAGTTTGAAGAAGGCTTGGAAAATTTCAGAGTTTTTATTCCAAAAGGATGGATGACACAAGAACTGCAGGTTCTTTAGTGTACCACAGGGGCACACCATCCCAAGTGGGGCCATTGTTATCACAACCAAAATTTTCAAAAAATAACTCTAAGTGTGTCAAGTTTCTAAGTAGATTGGCTAAGACCATAGTATCATGAAATGATAATTTTTTTGATATGGTATAAGTTTTTAGGATTGCTTTAAGTTTTAAGGGGATGTTTTCAAGTCATGTCAAAAGGGTAAATTTGAATTAGATACGTTAATTAATTAAATGTGTCGATTATGGCCACCTGTCAAAAATTTCCTGAGTCTGCTGTGTTTTTAGTACAAAACTAACAAATTTCGCTGCGGAAACACCTAGTAATTCCGTAGCAAATCTGACACTTGTTAAACTAAATTCGCTACAAAACCCTGTTTTCCTGCAACAGTTTTCTGAAAAATGATGAGTTGTCAAAATTTGAGTGTTTCGAGGTCATTCTGTCAAAATAGGGTCATAATTGAAAGTTTTGAGCACGTTTGGGCATTAACTACCATTTTCTTATGAATTTCATCTCATTTTTTCCTAATTTACCCCTCATTCCTCACGCTTTCTCTTTCATTCTAGTAAGCTGCAGAAGAAATATAAAAGAAAGGAGGTAGTAGTGGAAGAAATCATAGTTATATCTCCTGCTGAGATAGATGTTATTAAATAAAAATAAGGTCAACCCAAAATGAAGTTTTAGAAGGAGTCTAAGGTAGACTTTCCAAAAGAGCAGTTCAAAGATAAAGAGGAAATTGTCAAGCAGAGAAAGGGAAAATAAAAAGTCATAGAACAAACCAAAAAAGAGCTTCTTGAAGAATAGTTGAAAGAGACTAGAGAAGAGCTATTGGAAACAAAGATGGAGCTAGAAAGATACAAACAATATAAATATTTAATAGATGAGGTGCAAAATAAAGTGACTGATCAAGTTACTCATTTTGAAAATTCCATTGGAAAGGCCAAAAATCTATTGAAGAGATCACAACGTTTGTGCATCATGATGAAACACACAAGGCAGAGGAATTTATGGTTACAGAAAGAGAGGAAAATTCTTCAAATACAAGTCAAAGAAATGAAAGAGGATATGGATATGATGAAGACAAAAATAGAGAAGAAAGGTTTGGAAAGATAGTTTGTAGAAGAAACTGCTGAAGTTGCTCATGAAAAATTTGCTGATAAATGAGAAGGTAAGAGTAAATAATAGATATTTTTTATCTTATATCATTATATTTCACATTTAGGTATACTCATGGACCTTTCCTAGGCTAAAATTTTAAATTTTTCCAAACCTATGGGGAACTAGGAAATTCCGTAGTGTATCCTAAGCTTGAAGCCTAGCTCTTGCTGCAGAATTTCTGGAGATATATTTTTGGTTTTAAGCCACATAAATTGACCTGGTTAAGGAACTTTAAAGTTTGTATTTAAATTTTTTTTATCACCTAACACCCTCCAATGGTAAAAAGTAGCAGAGGTACATCACAAATGACCTAATTGTTTTCGCTACAGAATTTCTCTACGAAAGTAGCTTAAAACTCTATTACAACAAGGTTAGTTTTTGGAAATATATGAAGGGAAAATAAATTTTTCAAAAAATTTCTCCATGGGAAATGCCAAAGAGTATCATAGAAGTGACAAAGAGTATCAGAATAGAAGATTTCTAAAAGGAAACATGTTGTTATGAAGATGGTTTGGAGATGCCATCTCACCATGCTGCCATATCATCAACATAATAGCTCCTTAACAATAGGCAGAGCAGTTTTATGAAGACAGTAAGGGAATTAATATTTTTTATTGTGGCCAATATGGTTGAAGGACATGATTCCTTTCGAGGAATTTTGGATCATATTTAGAATAAAATTTAATAAGTAGGTGTTTGAGTTATAGAAGGTCTCTAACTCCTAATTCAGAAGGTGTCAATTTCTAGTTATAAATATCTAGTTTGTGGTTAGATTAGGTGGCAGTAAAAGAGTTTAATGATCTAGCAATTTGGAATATTGGTTGTAAAGGCTAGACGCCTACAGGTAATTAATACTTCGATGTATGAAAGTTTGGTATATGTTATGGCTAACTACAACTATTGTATACAATTTCTGATCAGTAATAGAGAGTGGCTATTGGTTTCTTCATTCACCTGAGATTCATTTGATACTTTTATGAACACTATTCCTATGTATCTTATTACTTTCTGTCAATATGTTAATGTTTGATTACTCAGAATTCTTGCTTTGCATGCTCTAACTTCCTTTCAAGCACTAAACTATTGGATATCTTTCTCAATGTCCTGCTTTCAGTATCTTCATGTTCATTACTCAGAATTCATGTTTCTCATGCTTTGACTTCCTTTGATCATTTATATATTGAGTAAAATATGTATGTGTGTATTCTATTTTCATTTAAGTATCTACATGCCTCAGCTTCGACAAGGAGAGCCTTTGTCATTGAGATCCTTGTCACTAACTCCATAGCCCAATGGTAGCAAACCTTCATCTTTTCAACCTGCAAACATACAAAACCAAGACACAATTCATAGAGTTAGCCATCTATATTTATCATTAACCAATATCATAAATTACCTATGAGAGAGCCCTCTCAGACTAAAGAGGCAAGCTTTATTTAGAAGTGGCTTGAAACAGTTACTCCAAGTTGACCATTGAAGCAGCCCAAGAGGACTCAATTTGGTGATAACATGTGCAAATGTAGATTAGTTCCTTCTTGAAAGTTGATCTGAAAATGGTCTGGATAACTTGTATGTATTTCAAGAACCTACCACTCAGTTTAAATTAAAATGATCTAGCTTGTGCTTGACAATTTTGCGGAATTATTTACTTGAAAGTGGTGTATGAATTATTTTATGATGCACTGGGGTTGTGATGCTTTTTAGCACTTTTGAGTTGGGAAGATCTGTTTAATGTAGCTAGAGTTATTTTTTTCTGATGCCATTATATTTTTAAGCTAAATACAGCATATTTTAGAGGATCCAAGCCCTGGACTGCATTATTTTTGCACTTGTTTCCTTATACAGCGTCCTCATTGGAGATATTGCTAAAATTCCTGAAAAGGAATATTACAGTGGTATCGAAGCTCTTCTCTTGGCTCAGCTTTTGGGGGAGAGATTTATCTTCAGCATGGAGAAGGAAGACATCTCAAGACTCATACTTCAAACCCTGCATAACATTGCAAGGGATCTCAAGGAGATGAGGCATGAAGAGGACTCTTTAGGGTTTTGCCATAAGGCAAGAACCAACACTGCAAATGGCATGGGACATTCAACTACATCACAATGCTCCACCATGCCTTCATTTCTAACTAAAGGAGATAAGGAGTGCTCTCTAGGGGAATATTTTGAAGAATATTAACTCCAGTCTCAAAGGTTCAAGGAGCACTTGAGCTTTCAGGAGTTTTTTCAGATCAAGGATGGAAGGAGGAGTGATCCTCATCAAAAGGAGGACAACTTGATGCAGGGATCGGCCCTACAGCACAGTATGGTGGGGTTCTTCTTGCTTACATTTGATGGGACACCTAAATTCACAGCAAAAGCATGGGTGGAGAAGCTGGACACATACTTCCATCTCAACAAGGTTTCTGAGGTAGAAGCTATCAAGATAGCTGCGTTGCACCTAGAAGGGGAAGCTCAAGATTGGTGGTTTCATGGACTAACCACACTTGGGAATCGTCATATCACTTCATACTCAGCTTTCACCAAGAATTTAGTGGAGAGGTTTGATCCAAGGGATCTGGAAGCCCACTTTGCTAAGATAACCAAGCTCAAGCAGGAGGGAGATCTTGAGGATTACATTGCTGAGTATCTGCAGCTTTCAGTGATGGTATCCAACCTCACTATGAGCAGGAAGGCATGCATGTTTTTGAATGGGATGGCTACACCATTACAAGGGTTGGTCAAGTCTACCAAACCAACCACACTCCTTGAAGCTATGGAGAAAGCTAGAGATCTACAACACATCTTGCCCAGGGCAAGAACCTTTTTGCAGTAAAAGACTCACTCAAGGCCAAGGGAGACAATCCTTGTTTAGGACTTGGAGGGGAAATGTGTTACAGGGGGAACACATCATATCAAGACCTTCTCCAAGAAGGAGGTCAGCACTGTACAACCCATAGAAGACTTTGATCCAAGAGGAGGAGCTGTTGCAGCGTTAAGAGGAGTCCCAAAGTATCTGACCTTGAGGGTGAGAGGCACCATCATGGGGCAAAGATTTTTTGTATTAATAGATAGTGGAGCCACTCATAATTTTATTGATGCATAGTTGGTACACAAGAGAGGAATTCCCATGGAGGAGTTTGAGGGGTTTTCAGTTTTGGTCCCAGGAGCCATGACTCTGCAATGTTCCAAGTATGTTCTAGTGATGACCATTACTATGGGTACCTATACATTTACAGACCACTTCTTTGTGGTAGATATTCTAGACACCAATGTCATATTGGGAGTCTAGTGGTTAGTCACTCTTGGAAGAGTTACCACTAACTAGAGAACCTTGGAGATGGAATGGACTGGAGGGGAGGATGGCCAGCAACAAAGGATCAAGGGTATGAACACATATCCCCCTCAGGTTGTTTCAGCACATAGGATGGAGGAAAATCTGCATAGAGGAGATGTTTCATGGGTAGTAGAGCTTCATATATCTGAGTTGAAGGGCAAGGACTCACCAGCGCATCCAGATGTTCAATCTCTTTTGGACCAGTATTCTACAGTATTTGAGGATATCCCACCAGGGATACCTCCTAACCGAGGGTTTGAACACATCATTGAGTTGGAACAAGGGGTCCAAGCAGTGATCACCACTCCTTATAGGGATCCCAAGGCTTATAGGGATGAGATTGAAAAATATATCCAAGAGCTGCTAGCACTAGGGCACATCCGGCCTAGTACTAGTCCTTTTGCTTCCTCGGTGGTTTGGTAAAGAAGAAATATGGCACATTGAGGATGTGCATTGATTATAGGGCCTTGAACAAAAATACTATGAAGAACAGGTACCCTATACCAAAGGTCGATGAACTCATGGATGAGTTAAGGGGATCCAAATACTTCTACAAGATTGATTTGAGGTCCAGGTACCATAAAATCAAGGTGAGAGAGCAAGATATCCCCAAGACAGTGTTCAAGTGTCACTATGGGCATTTTGAGTTTCTGGTAATGCCCTTTGGATTGACTAATGCTCCAGCAACTTTCCAATCATGCATGAACCACATATTCTGGGGTCATTTGAGAAAGTTTGTATTGGTCTTCTTTGATGATATTCTTATCTACAGTCGCACTTGGGAGGAGCACTTGCAGCATATTGAGACAGTATTACATATCCTCAAGGAGTAGAAATTCTATGCCAATCTCTCCAAATGTGAATTTGGCCTCACAGAGATGTTGTATTTGGGGCATATCATAGGAGTGGATGGAGTGAGGTTACATGAGGAGAATATCCAAGCTATCAGAGATTGGCCTGAACCAAGGAATGTTACAGAACTTAGAGGGTTTGTGGGCATATGCACTTATTACCAGAAGTTTGTGAAAGGATTTTCACAATTAGCAGCACCCCTCATAGAATTGACAAAGAAGGAGCTTTCCACTGGAAAACTACAACACAGAGGGCTTTTGATAAGCTCAAAGAGGTAATGAGTAGTTGTCCTGTTTTGGTTTTACCTGAATTTTCTCAACCTTTTGCGCTATAATTTGATGCATCAGGTGAAGGGATTGGGGTAGTATTAATGCAAGGAGGGCATCCTATAGCCTTTGAGAGAAGTAATTTTCTCCCTCATGATAGGTTATACCCTATATATGATAAAGAAATTTTGGCTTTCATGCATGCATTAGCCAAATTCTGGCAGTACTTGGTGGGAAATAAGTTCAAGGTGAAGACTGATCACAACAGTCTTAGATTCTTCCTTGAACAGAGACAAATTCAGGAGAGACAATAGAAGTGGGTGAGCAAAATCCAAGCTTATGACTTTGACATAGAATATGTCAAGGGGAAGAGTAATATAGTAGTTGATGCTCTATCCAGGAGGCCTACAGCGTTGTCCTTGAGGAGCATGAACGCAGATTGGAAGGCTTAACTCTTAGTTGAGTACTCCAAAGATGACTTTTCATGTGAGATACTTGATGGGGTGGTATCGGATGAAAGGCTTAGAGTAATGGATGAGGTTATCTATTACAATGACCGGATCTACTTGGCTAAGAATTCTAAGCTCAAGGAGAAGATCTTATTGGCCTCACATGATTCACCACTTGCCGGGCATCAAGGTTTCGCAAAGAATTACAGATCTATCAGAGAGAGATTCTCATGGAAGGGTCTCAAGGGGGATGTGCTCCGGCATGTCCGGGAATGCACCATTTTCCAACAGAATAAAGGAGAACACACTTACCCTACTGGATTTTTGCAGCCACTACCTATTCCAGATGGGAAGTGGGAAAGTATCTCTATGGACTTCATCACTGGCCTACCGACAGTGGAGGGTAAGGACTGTATATTTGTTGTTGTTGATAGACTAAAAAAATACTCTCATTTCTTTTCCATTTCTGCACATTATACTACTTCACAGGTAGCTGAGCTCTTCTTCAGAGATGTATTTAGACTCCATGGTCTACCTAGGACCATAGTGAGTGATCAGGACAACCGCTTCATGGGTGGCTTTTGGCAGGATCTTTTCCGATTAGTGGGGACTGATTTGACTCCAAGCACCAACTATCACCCCCAAACTGATGGGCAGACCGAGATAGTGAACAAGTGGCTAGAAGGCTACTTGAGGAACTATGTGGCAAGGCAAAAGAAAGCTTGGTTGCGTTGGCTCCACTTGGGGGAGTATTGTTACAACACTACTCACCATATTTCTATTGGCATGACTCCATTCCAAGCCTTATATGGGTATGAGGCACTTTCATTTTCTGATGTTATGTTTGGGGCAAGTAAAGCTCCAAGGGAAAGGGATTTGTTTCAAGAGAACCAGGACATACTTAGGGTACTCAAAGATAACATTTCTACTACTCAGAACTAGTAGAAGATGTATGCAGACCATGGTCGGATAGAGAGACAGTTTGAGGTGGCAGATCTTGTCTACCTACGTCTTCAACCTTACAAACAATCCATACTCAAGGTGAAGGGAGCTGAAAATCTCAAACCACATTTCTATGGGCCATACAAGGTGAACAGATGTATCGATAAGGTAGCATATGAGCTAGAGCTTCCTAAGGGGAGCAAGATCCACAGTATCTTCCATGTCTCTTGCCTCAAGAAGGCCATTGGGAGGAATGTAGTTGCCAACATGGAACTTCCTCCTATTGATTATGAGGGCCATTTTATCTTTCAGTCAGAAGCAATCTTAGACACAAGGGAGAGGCAGCTGAGAAACAGAGTCATCAAGGAATATCTGATTCGGTGGAGGAATCTACCTGATGAGGATGCCACTTGGGAGGGAGAGAAGATCTTGCAGCATCCTTCTTTACTGTTGCTTGTGGGTAAGAAAATTTTGAGCGGGGAGGACTGTAATGTTCCCAGTTATCCACTGCTACTTGGAACATTATAATTGCTCCATTTTTTAAATAAGAAGTAGGAAACACAATAAAATATATCCCAGTGTGAATAGGGATTTAGGAAGGAGGAAAAAATAAAGCCTCTTTAGTGTGAATAGGAGAAAAATCAAGGAGCTAGCTATAGTTGACCAAGTCAACAACGTTGTCACAAGGGAGGGAAAGCTACTAGGGTAGTGCAGTTTTGAAGGGGGAAACTTCTCAAGGAAGCTACATAACCAATGAGTGGGGCCCGGGATGGAGAAGCTCACCTAGGATAAAAAGGAAGGGATAGTAGCAAAAGGATTCATTCATTCATACTTCTTGTTTCAGTCTTATGACTGATTGCAAGGGTCAATTGTTTAGCCGAAGTTGTAGCACTGTTTAGTGCAAGGGTTCTCATGCGGGAATTCTGTCTTCATCATTGATATAGCTGATTGGGAGAGCTAAGGAGGAGGTCTTGAGTTAAATTCTCATCATCTATCTTGAGGAGAGACATCCTTTAACATTTACAGTGTAGTCACTTCCAGTGAATGCGTTATTTCTGCAGCAGTTGCAGTAGCTGGGGTTATATCTATCCATTTGTGCCTATTTCAGAAGAGGAGGAGGTGATTTCCACTCCAGGAGATATATTGAGGAAGGCCTTGGGCCAATTATTTTATTGTGTGTCCCTTTTAGAGCATATCAGATATTTCTCAATACATATTTGCTGGGTACAGCGTTATTTTCTGTAGTGTTGTATCTTGTGTTGTTATTTTTCCGGAAACCCTTGCCGGAGGGTCCTAATGTGTTTGTAAAAGAGGTCAATCCTCTCATTTCTGATTATATAATGAATGAAAGCTCTAGATATATGTTATTCCATCCATTTTTGTAGTTGACATAATAAAAATAATGTTGTTGTTGCCGCCGGCATTTCTGTTTTATGATGCACTAGGGTTGTGATGCTTTTTAGCATATTTGAGTTGGGAAGATCTATTTAATGTAGCTAGAGTTATTTTTTCCTGATGCCATTCTATATTTAAGCTACATACAGTATATTTTAGAGGATCCAAGCCCTGGACTGCATTATTTTTGCACTAATTTCCTTATACAGCGTCCTCATTGGAGATATTGCTAAAATTCCTGAAAAAGGAATATTACATGCTTCTATTCAAGATATTAAGGAAACTCTGAAGCAACAATTCTGAAAGAAAAAATCTTACTCTCAGTTGGTAGCAGAAGTAAAGGACTTCAAGCAAGGTGTGTCTGAGTCTGTGTGGGAGGTTGATCAACTATTGAAGAAAGCAATCAGGGTAGGAGGATTTGATTATGACGATAGACAACATACATAATGGTTCATCACTATGTTTTTGCCCCACCTGCATACGCCAATGAGTCACCAAACCTTTGAGTCACAGGAAAAAGTTGTGGAAGTCGCTATGAAACTAGAAGCTGCGCCCAGAGAAGATACTTTGTTAGGAGTACAGCAAATTCAGGAGCAGCTAGGAGCTATGCACATAGAAATTCATAACCTGCGAAAAGAACGAGGAAAAGGAGCCAAAACAAATCTGTGGTACATACGATGTTGGGTATCTGGCCATACGAAGGATCAATGCCCTTTATTGGCAGATTACGTGCACGTAGGAGGACCTAGTCTGGTCCACCCAGGAGCGAGTGGGGAACCCATCCTATCACGACCAGGCTTGAGAAAACCTGCACTATGGTGCAATGACTGCCATGTAGTAGGGCTGCATGATATGAACCATTTCCCTCAGCTAGGTGCGTATGTCCCAGAACTGAAGCAATATTGGTGCAAGTTCTGTCGATCGGTAGGACACGATGAGTAGAACTGTCGCACTTACGACTTGATGATGGATTGTTGGAACTTGCATAGGGTACAATCAGACCCTGTGTCACCAAGATCTCCTGTGAGCTTTGGTGGCTCTCTACCAAGGGGCATGGGAGGTCGGGGAGGAAGCGCAGGACAAGGACGTGGGCAACTAATTTGTTATAACTGCGGGGAGGTGGGACACTTTTCCAGGGACTGCCGAAATCCCATAAGGAAATCTTGCAAATATTGTAGACAATTGGACCATGTGGTTGAATATTGCCCAATTTTAATATCCAAAATGCAGGAAAATCAGCCCACCCCCACGCAGAATGTGCAAAGAGTTAAAGCCTAGCTAAGGAACATAGACCCAAGTGTGAAATTCATAACACGCACTGGGATGGTCACCCAGGGATCGAAGGAAGAGGCTACCAGGGATACGCTGACCTATCCAGAAGGATCGAACATAAAAGAGGGACAAGAGACAATAGCAGCTACTACGCAGGTACCGACGCACCTCAAGACATATGAGGGGGTTGAGCCCTTACTACAGGCATGTCTAAAGCTGCTACATAACCCAAAGGTTGTAGAGAACCTTCAGGCATTAATGAATAGTTATGTAGCACGACCCAATCCGACTCTCGGGACCAAGGATGCACACAAACTATATAGGTATAAAAAACGCACCGGAAGAGAAATGCGGCTGACTGCGTAGATTGGTGACTACGAGCTGGATCAAGTTATTTTGGATCTTGGATCAGATGCGAATGTATTATCGAAGCAAACATGGAAAATAATGGGAGAACCTAAATTGGAATGGTCCACCATCCAGCTGCACATGGCGAATCAACAAAAGATCATCCCTTTGGGAAGGCTGCCAAAAATCGTGGTAGATATTGCAGGAGTAAAGGTCCAAGCTGACTTTGAGGTAATAGAAATTGTGGAAGATGTGGATCCCTACCCTGCACTCCTAGGACTGGACTAGGTTATAGATATGGGGGTTGTTATCAATCTCAAAAATCACAGCATGGTGTTTGAAAATAACAGCACACGAGTAATAGTACCATTGGATCCTGCGGATGGCACGCGGTATACCGAGCCAGCATAGGATGCAGAGGAAGTGGATCACATCTACAAGCTCACCATGCAGGACAAAGATTGGATTAACCTCACGGTGGAAGGAGTACTCTACTGGGAAAAGGATAGTGAATGTCTTTCTGAATCTGATGGGGAACTAGAGAATTGGTAGGGCTGGTTGCATGAGGTTTCAACGCTACGATGTCTTCGGGTCACAAGGAACTTCCGTTGCATCTCCGCCGAGGTAAGAGACCTGCCCTACTTTGAGGACTCAGGTAACCTTAAGGAATTTTTACGTGCATTTGAAGCAGAAGTTCCCAAGGGATGTAGGCTAGGGTCCCTTAAGCTAGCCCTGCGCATTGGTGGAATATGCATGGAAAGGTCTTCTGCGATTGGGAGGAATGTCAGGATAATATGATCCTGTGATTTAAAGCTCCGGCTGGGAGATGGATCCAAGAATTCCTTGGATCAAAAGACCCACGAAGATATTTTCTTGCATGGGAAACACAATGGTGCGACAGACCCTCAAACGAACGAGTTCACCTATTTATCCATGGCCTGGGACTGCATCCCGCTGCATGTTTATTTAGATGCGGAGCTACACTAGCGCACACGCCATTGGGAGAATTTGCAGGATGAGTATCTGCGAAAATTTAAGGTGGAAGATGGCACAAGGTTGCTCAACGCAGCTCTACAGAACACGGATGCCTTGACTAAGGGAAAATCACGCTTGTATATGGCACCCAGATCAATGGGAACGCCGGTACCACAAACAATGGAATATTGGAACCCTAGCTCGACGAAAGGAGCGAGTGATCCCTGAACTTTGCCAACCGCGGTACTGGATGGGATGCATATGGTTGCCAAGCTATGTGGGTACACACCTGACGTCGGCTTTAATTCAGGATGTGCGAACAACACAGACGCTTCATCCAAAGTCATTAGATCTGTGGGAAAACCATCAGGTGTGAGCGATGACTATCAGAGCACTGCATTCTGGTGAAAAGGGAATCTTGCCGTTATAGCAAACAAGTGGTTGGCCATCAATGTGGCAATTTATGGTGAGGTTTTTTCGGATGATTGATGGTAATTTTCAAGTTATATTTACTCTTCCATTGGATAACCCTGGGCATTATAAGGAAGAAAGGATAACTCCAATCAAGGCTCCATATTGTCTCTGTCATCTGCATCAGTTATTCTACTGCTTAATTGTCTGGACCTATAACGTTTGGGTCGTACCCCATCAACCTAACTTCGTTGTCTATGAGTTTCCAAAGTTAGAAGCCTATCCTTTTTCTGCTATGGCAACCCCTAACCTTCCAAGCGCCTTGGCACCCACTAGTCCCACACCTGTAGACATTGTGTTAAGGATGTATGGGAATGCTTAGATTGATAAGCTAATTCCCCTCTAGCTCCATGTAGGAAACCCTATGCAGGAGGGTGCCACAGTTGCTCGATGGAATTTCACGCTTGTCTTGACCCTGGGATGATCGCAGGCCCCAGCCAGATGGGCTCGAAAGATGCTATGGGGGATGATACGCAACTGCCTCAGCATGCCATGAGAATTGACGCAGTCGAGTCGCGGCTAGTCTTGCACACAGAAGAGCTGACCAATAGGGATACTCTATCCCCCCGGGGTACGCAGTGGTATAGGGATACACTGTGGCTTCTCCATAGTTCCAGGATACTTACCAACGAAGGCCGTATTTTCTCACTACCCAGCATTGTCTTGGTCGGAGACCACCTCCCAATAGCTACGGAACTACAAGTGGATGTGGTACAACTTCCCCACGAGGCGTTACAAGGATTACTAATCGTCGTGCTGCAATAGATCTGTCATTGTGACCAAACCGTGCAGCAACACCTCAATGTGGCCACACCGCTCCTCACATGCCAGACCGAAGATATCTCCCTTATGGCACAGCTCGAAACAGTGGCTTACCGACTCGACACAGAGATCCCTGATGAACTCCTGGCGTCAGCTCCACTCCGGGCTACCATAGAAGGATTGGTCGCAGCACTCAGAGCATCCCGAACCGAAGTGCAGGCCCTCGAGACCCAAATGGCCCGCCAATTCACCGCGTACCAGGCCCAAGCACAGCCTACCATATCCCTGGAGGTCTAGGCACAACGGGCTGCATTGATAATTGAAGCTACAGACATTATTAAAGGATAGCTTACTCTGGGTACTCAGTTTCTTGAAGCGGCCATGCATCTCTGGACAGCGGTCCAGTTCAACACAATTCTTTAGCATGTCAGAGAGGACTTACGCCAGAAGGAAGCTGCTTTTGACCAGATCGCAACTACCTTGCCTTCCCTCACCCCTGCGTAGCATCTGGCACTCTTGAATACTAGAAATTTTGTCCAAGACACGATTGCGGATCTCCGGCATGCCAAGCATGCCATTATAAAGTGCTTGAAGCCATGGAGCGATGCTTCCTTCTAGATATCTCAGGATGCTCACAACATCATTTCACGACTCAACCAGATTTTGGAGCGGGTTACCACGGCCCCTGAAGGACCTACCTCCCTGAAGCTTGTCGATATCGCACAAAGTGCTGCTACCTAGAGTCAGGAAGTGTTACCTCCACTGATCATCGCCTTCAATACCTTACATGCAAAAATAGAGACCGCACCACCACAGTGACTCAGGATGAGTCACAATATTGTGTTGGGGGACTGTTGGAACAAGGTCTCCTACGAGCTGCGAAACTGGTCTGATTTTGTATATTTTTTATTATAATTAGTCTAGCGCAAGGGTTTTGGGGTGTTTCAAAACCTCGAAAGCACTGTAATGGGTCAAAGGGTAAACCTGGGTTCCGAAAACCACGGTTTGTGGACCATAGGAAAGTTTAGGCTAGATTTTTATAAATAGAGGAACATTTTGAATCGTAAGGTAGGGAGAAGAAGATATATTGATGCGAATTGTGGTTTAATGAATCTGTTTGGGTTTTTTGGGAAGGACTCCTGCTGGCTGTGTTCGCGGAGATCCAGAGTCCTACTGTGTGCAGACCCTGTTACTATGTACGCAGGCTGGGATGGGTATTGTAAGAGGGAATTGATGAATTGATGAGCAAAGAAAGGTTTTTTGAGAACTGAATCCGTGTATGCTGTTTGTGAAAATCATTGGTAATTGTTTTATCATGCATTTTCTGTATTCAGTTGTGCAATTTCTGTGTAAGTGTGTTTACTGTATCTGGATCTGTCTGTTCTGTTTTATGAAATGTTGTGCTACTATCATAAAAGTATATAATTATCAAACACTGTAGATCTTGCACACGTGGATGCAAAAAGATACCTATAGATCCTGCGCAAAAAGAGGCTATGTGGGTATCACAGGGCCAGACGCAGCTCTTCTTGCGTTACCTACCCTTTCTCAGGGTGCAAAATCCTGGTTCTAGCACCCACCCATACTACTTCGGGTGAGACTTTGACCTGCGCAAGCAGGTCACTGCCAAAAGGGTCAGTAGTATATGGGTTTTTTGGCAAACCTTGAACTCTGAAACTAGGTCAGGACCCCTTGATCCAACATGATGTCCAAGTTCAGCAAACAGCTTTAGGATCTTGTTGACACGATTCCTTCTGTCGGTGCACTAAGCTACTCTGAGCTTCCAAATGGCACAAACTCCCTCATAATTTTTTTTCTGTCACTGAAACCACTACTTTTGTATCAAATACACATCATACATCAAATACCAACTGATAAATTTCTCAAATTGAGCACTGCAATCCCAAAATAGGTTGTCCTCCACGGTTTGCCCAGGGCTGCCTAGAACTTCACATCTACTTTTTGAGCTCTAAAACTTCTCAAAATGTTATGAAACCACTTCCATTGGTTCCAAAATTACTGAAATAGTCAAGATAGATTTTTGGTTCATCAAAAATATCCTTTGGCTACTCCGGTTTCGCCTCAATCACCTATCGGCACCCCCTGGCACTAGGGTTAATGAAAATGTCTCTGCTGATTTTTCAACCTCTAAAAGCATTTAACAGTTTTTGAAAAAATTTTACATAGATTTAGAATTATTTTTTTAGTCAATAATGACCACTGGTTCACTGCATATGGTCTCAAACAACTCTTTCTAAGCCCTGCACTGTTGCTAGCCAAAGCTGGCACTAATGACCCCTGGAACTTTACTGAAGATTTTCAGCCTTCAAACGTTCTCTACAGGCTCTGAAAACCATTTCATAAGATTTATAACATCTTAATTATCCAATTTAGACTATTGGATCTCTAGAAAATGACTCTAGCTCCCCTAGCTAGGCCTCAAACTGAATTTGTCTCATGGTGGCCTTGATGGCTCCTTCATCTTCCCTGTAGCAAAATATGCTGAATATCACCTCAATTAGACCTGAAACCTGTCCCAAAGTGTTCAGGAGGTCGAAGAGACCCAAAATTGACTAACATTTCATCCAATTTGGTCCAATAATGAGGAATTTATTGCCTCCCAAAGAAAACTGCCTAATGTCACTAGAAAAACCCACCAAATGTGGAAAATCTATTAGTTATGGACAAAGTTGGATAAGTCCGCCCAAAATGGCGTGCTCCTCCAGAATTATCAGAACTGCTGGTCGTCAAATTTATTTTTGGGGTATGGAGGTCACATGGCCCCTCCGCCCAAGCTGCCTGCATAACCGTGGCAAGACCGTTGCATTAACTTTCCGGAATCCTTGCTGTCACATGACGTGGTTTAACTTAACCGTCCATGGTCTCAATACCGTGGTCACATGGATGGTTGGGCTAGCCCTTCATCCTTTTTCCGTCGTTGAACTGTTTAACGCTTAAATATGTTATCCAAACCCATACGGTTAAGAACTATGGTGTAGAGGAGTTGGTCAGGGCGTTGTGTTGTTCATGGGGAGGTCCGCCGTTCAAAACCTTCTGACTTAAAAAAAATTTTAATATGCCATTTCAATTGAACTTGGGTCCATGTGGAGACCTCCGGGCCTGCCACGTGGCAACCCGTAATTGGTTCGAAATTGCAAAGTCAAACCATTAAAAAATAAGAACTTGCCACTTGTCATTATAGGATTGGCCTGAATGGAATATTCTAGGAATATTCCTTGGAATATTCTTTTTTTAATTTTTCCAATGTTGTAAAGTCAAACTTGGTCAACAGAAAAATGGAGTTTACTAGAGACTTCAAACCTTCACAACTTTCACATACAACGTCGATTTTGAGAACTGTTCACGGCGCCAGAATCGCAGTGATGAGATCATTCCGGTCATTCAGGTTTGAAACTTTTCAAGCACTTTGAATTTTGATCTATCATCCTAGTCCATGATCCAGTTCTGATCACAGCTCCCAAATGAGAATATTTTCGACCCCAAAAGACTGATATACTGATCTGTACAGTAAATGAGATTACAACACCCTCTTCTCTTCAGCCTCCAAACAGTTGCCTTGAATGGCTAGTGACTTTGAACCACAACTAGAAAGCAATTCACACTTCCCTTCCTCGATGCTTGTCCTCCTATCAAGAGATTTCTTTCTTGCGCTCACTCAGAAAATTTCTGGCGAGAAATTTGCAGAAGTAAATTGTACACCGCTGCCTTGATCAATGATCCAAGGTTGCTCAAACAAACAAGAAATTATAGTATAAAATACATGCATACAACCGAAATTTGCATATGTACAAAATGAGTATGTCTTACTGTACCAAGAAGACCATCCACTTCTTACCAAGCCACTTCCACAGTGACTTTTTCTCCTGCAACTCTTCCTCATGTGAATCTTCCATTTTCACATCAATAATGGAATCCTTGATTCCCTCTTCGCCAATCTTTCTGTCCTCTTGCTACATGTTCTTTGGACGACTAGTTGGATGCAAATTCCAACAATGGGAGACAACATGTCCCCTCTTTTGGAAAAATGTGCAAATCTTATGCACCTTCTTTGAAAGTTGCCTTTGCCTCATCTACTTCCTATATGCTTTCTTCCTCATCCAGCATCTTGAAACATCATGGTTAAATCAACCACAATATGTACAACAAATATTTCTTCCATTTAAGCATGCAAAATTATCATGTTTTGCATAAAAACAATCAAATTGAGCATGAGAAGATTTATACCTCTTGTACTTATTTGAATGTTCATCCTTTTTGCCTTCTTGAGGAGATGAACTAGTAGAGGCTACATCTTTCATTTATAGACTAACATCACCATTCTTGTCTTGAAAACTGTTTAAACTTGCATGCTCGCCATAAGCTGCATGTTTACCATCTTCTTGCTGCAACAAAGGCTTAAAGAAATGGAAATAATATTTGAAAAAAATTTGACATATTTTCATCTTAGAACTTAGAATAAAAGTTCTCTTTGAAATAGCCTCACATGCCTTCATGGCTTTGGAGTCTTCGCCATTAAATTGCACATAACCAAGACCAAGATTCTTGGGCCGTTCCTCAACTGAAATAGGATAAACAATGCCTTATGCATGCTTACCTAACACCTTGCCTTCATAGCCCATTTTAATCATTATTTTGGACCCTATACCCCTCATATGTTTTTCGAAAGAACCAACATATCTTTCTAATGAGGAAACTGAAGAAAAGTTAGAATGGATTACCTTTTCCTCATGCATTTTCTTGGTCAAACCCTCTAGGGCTTGATGGAGTTTCCTCTCCATATCATGCAATATTTGAAGAATTTCTTCCTTCTCTTCCTACATGGCAAACAACTGTTCACGAAGTTCAGTGCTTTCTCGTTTATCCTCAAACAAAATCTGCACCATGTCCTTCAATATAATAAAGTCATGCTTCATATCATCATCGAATAATCTTGTGAAGGAGGAAACTTCACTTGTAGAAGTTTTTGTTGTGATGTCAATGAACAAATGTAACTTCAACAAAGTTCTCAATGTTGGGTGTGGAGCCTGATTATCTTCTTTACTTTGTATCACAGCATTGGACCCCTGTACCTTATAAGGGGCGGCAACGCCGCCCGTAATTAATCGCTATTGTGGGGGGTCCAGGGGGGGGCGGCAGTGCTTTTCGGAGCCCCCCCCTTGGCAGGGACTTTCGGGGGCAGTGCCCCCGAAGCTAAAAATAGATGTAAAATTTCCTTGTAAAAGTATAGTAATTTCTAGTCAATCTGGGCCGTTCATTAGGCAAATGATCTAACAGTAGAAGTGATGTTTAGATTAGGGTTTTTTTCCCTAGAAGGCAACCCCTCGCTTTTATGAGGGAATTGTATTGCGACTGTGTATGATATGTGTATTCTCGGAGCGAGAAACAGAGAGGGAGACTGTGAGAAAGAACAGAGGATATTACAACGGATTTGCTGTAGGTTTTGTCTTTTCATTTTGCTGGATAATAGAAAGGAAGGACTGGCTGTTCGGGGTGGACGTAGCCCAAACTGGGTGAACCACATATATCTGTGTCTCTCTGGTTTTATGTGTTTTTTGTGTGCTTGTATTTTCCGCATATTTTATGTGTTGCATTTCTCTGTAATATTTAATTTTCTAACAACTCGTATCAGAGCCGAAGGTATATTTGGCTGATAAAATCGCAGGAAAGAAGGGTTCCTGGTTCGAGTGGGAGCAATGGCGAATGATGGTAAGTTTAGGGTCGAGAAATTTAACGGCCAAAACTTTCCTCTGTGGAAGATGCAGATGGAAGATTATCTGTATCAGAAAGATCTATACCTACCATTGAGCGGAAAAACAAAGAAGCCGACGGCCATGACAGATGCGGAATGGAACATTCTCGATAGAAAGGCACTCAGAACAGTACGGTTGTGTCTTGCAGCGTCAGTCGCCTTCAATATTTCGAAGGAAACAACAACAGAGGGTTTGATGCAGACGTTGGCGAAACTATATGAAAAACCCTCGGCCTCAAACAAGGTATTTCTTATGAAATTACTATTTAATATGAAGATGTCAGAAGGTGGATCTATTGCAGACCATTTAAATGATTTTAATACAGTTACCAGTCAGTTAAGTTCTGTAGGGGTAAACTTTGATGATGAAGTTAGAGCTCTGTTATTCTTGTGCTCATTTCCAAAGAGTTGGAATGGTTTAGTAATGGCCATTAGTAACTCTGTCTCTGGATCTAGTACTTTAAAGTTTGATGATGTTGTTGGTGCTATCCTTAGCGAGGAAATGCGACGGAAAAGCTCTGGTGAGACATCAGGTAATGCTTTGAGTGCAGAGTCTAGGGGAAGAAGAATGGAAAGAGGAAAGAGCTCGAGATATCGCAGTAAATCAAGGAAAGGCAGATCCAAGTCCATATCGGGGATAGTGTGCTGGAATTGCGGAAAGAAAGGACACCTAAAGAAAGACTGTAGATCTCGGAAGGGAAAATAAGGAGACACACAGCAAGAAAACAATCATGAAGCAAATGTGACAGGTGATGTGTTACAAGATGCTTTGATCCTTTCTTTCGAAAATGTTACTGATTCTTGGGTTGTAGATTCAGGGGCTTCATTCCATGCCACACCTGATAACAAATATTTTCATGACTATGTTCAAGGATATTTTGGACAAGTTCGTTTGGGTGATGATAAACCCTGTAAAATTGTTGGAATGGGTAAAGTTCTTGTAAAACAACAAAATGGAAACCAATGGCTACTAAAGGAGGTAAGGCATGTTCCAGATTTGAAGAAAAATCTGATTTCAACAGGGCAGTTAGGCAGTGAAGGTTGTGTGACAACTTTCATAGATAAAACTTGGAAGGTCACCAAAGGAGCGTTGGTAATAGCAAAAGGTGAAAAGGTTGGTACATTGTATTTATGCAATGGTATTTCTAACTCTGTTAATGCTTTAACTTCCAAAGGAGCAGATGTAGCATTATGGCATCATAGGCTCGGACATATGAGTGAGAAGGGGATGAAAATTCTTCACTCAAGAAATTTGCTGCCAGGTTTGAAGAATGTTGATTTGGATTTCTGTGAGAATTGCATTTATGGAAAACAGAAGAGAGTCAGATTTCTCAGAGTTGGGAAAGAAAAGAAGAGCGAAAAAATGGAGCTTGTGCATACAGATGTATGGGGACCTGCTCAGGTATCATCTCTCGGTGGCTCTCGTTATTATGTTACTTTTATTGATGATGCAACTAGAAAACATGGATTTATTGTATTCAGAATAAATCTGATGTATTTGATACTTTCAAGAAATGGAAAGCTTTGGTTGAGATTGAGACAGGAAAGAAGTTGAAGCATCTCAGATCAGATAATGGAGGTGAATATTGCAGCAAAGAGTTTGATAGGTACTGTTCAGAGCATGGAATTCGTAGAGAGAAGACAGTTCCAAGAACACCACAAGAAAATGATGCATCGGAAAGGATGAACAGAACAATCATGGAGCGTGCAAGGTGCATGAGATTGCATGCAGGATTTCCTTTACAATTTTGGGCAGATGCTGTAGATACTGTTGTTTATCTAATAAACAGAGGGCCTTCAAGTTCTTTGGATGGTGGTATTCCAGAGGAAGCATGGACAGGTAAAAAGGTAAACTACTATTTTTTAAAGCCTTTTGGTTGTGAGGCCTTTGTCCATATTAATAAAGAAAACAGAACAAAGCTTCTAGCAAAATCAAAGAAATGTACCTTTATTGGATATGGTGCTAATGATTTTGGTTATCGCTTATATGATTATGAAAATCACAAAATCATTAGGAGCATAGATGTAATAATCAATGAAAAGGTCTTTTATAAGAATCAGTTGCAGGAAAAGAAACAGGAAAAAGAAAGCAAGGAATACACGGTTATTGATGAGATAACTGAAAAAGTAAAGGTGCCTGAAAATAATAATAATCAACAACCACAGCAGTAGCAACCACCACAATAGCAACAGGCACCTCAAACACCTGAAAGTGGTGTTAGAAGATCTACCAGGATAAGTAGACCCCCTGAATAATACTCTCCTTCATTATATTATTTATTGCTAACTGATTCTGGTGAACCTGAATGTTATGAAGAAGCAATGCAGGTTGAAAGCAGGAAGAAGTGGGAGGTAGCCATGGTAGAAGAGATGGACTCCTTAATGCATAACCAGACTTGGGACTTAGTCAGGTTTCCTACAGGTAAAACTGCATTGCAAAATAAATGGGTTTACAGGCTGAAGGAAGAAGATGGAGGAAAACAGAGGTACAAAGCTAGACTTGTGGTGAAGGGGTTTGCACAGAAGAAAGGTATTGATTTTGATGAAATATTTTCTCCTGTTGTTAAAATGAATTCAATCAAAACTATTTTAAGTCTTGTAGCAGCGGAAGATTTACATCTTCAACAGTTAGATGTAAAGACAACATTTCTCCATGGAGATTTGGAGGAAGAGATATACATGCAACAACCAAAAGGATATGAGGTAAAAGGGAAAGAAAAATTGGTGTGCAGGTTAAAGAAGAGCTTGTATGGTTTAAAACAGGCTCCAAGGCAGTGGTATCTAAAATTTTACAAGTTTATGTCTGAACAAGGTTATACTAGATGTCACTCTGATCATTGTGTTTATCTAAAAAGGAAAAATGATGGCAACTATATTATATTGTTATTGTATGTAGATGACATGCTTGTTGCAGGGTCTAACATGCAGGAAATAAATGTGCTCAAAAGAAAATTGGCAAATTCATTTTCAATGAAGGATTTGGGAGCTGCAAAACAAATCCTTGGTATGAGGATAACTAGAGATAGGAAAAATCACAAATTAACACTGTCTCAGAATGAGTACATAGAAAAGGTGTTGAAAAGATTTAATATGCAGAATGCAAAACCAGTTAGTACACCTTTTGCTAGCCATTTCAAACTTAGTAAGGAGATTTGCCCAAAGACCCAAGAAGACATGGATTATATGTCTAAAGTTCCATATGCATCAGCAGTTGGAAGCTTAATGTATGCAATGGTCTGCACAAGGCCTGATATTGCACATGCAGTGGGAGTTGTAAGCAGGTACATGAACAATCCAGAAAAAAACATTGGATGGAAGTAAAATTGATTCTCAGATATTTGAGAGGTACCACAAATCAAGCATTATGATTTGGTGGTTCAAACATTGCTCTACAGGGATATGTTGATGCAGATATGGCAGGTGACAGAGATAACAGGAGGAGCACTACAGGATATGTATTTACTGTAGGTGGAACAGCTGTCAGTTGGGTTTCAAAAATCCAAAGTTTTGTTGCACTTTCAACAACAGAAGCAGAGTATGTTGCTGCTACAGAGGCTAGTAAAGAAATGATTTGGTTACAAAGGTTCATGGATGAACTGGGAAGAAGCATGATATGGGCACGCTATACAGTGATAGCCAAAGTGCTATTCATCTTGCAAAGAACTCAGCATTTCATTCCAGGACTAAACACATACATCTCAAGTACCATTTCATACGGTCATTATTGGAAGATGGAGAGTTGAAGCCGGAAAAGATACACACTAGCCAGAATCCTGCAGATATGCTAACAAAAGTTGTAACCAGGGAGAAACTAAGAATGTGCCTAGTTTCAATTGGTCTTCAAGGATGATGATGAAGATGAGAAACATCCAAGTCCAAAGAGGAGTCATTTTCCAGCAAAGAAAGTAGCGGTGGAGTTGCTACAATCAGTCTCCAAGTGGGAGATTGTTGGGTGTGGAGCCTGATTATCTTGTTTACTTTGTATCACAGCATTGGACCCCTGAACCTTAAAAGGGACGGCAACGCCGCCCGTAATTAATCGCTGCAATGGGGGGTCCAGGGGAGGTGGCAACCATTTAAGTCTCCCTACGGGCTTTCACCGCTCGAAGCTAAAAACAACACGTTAAAATTTCCTTGTAAAAGTATAGTAATTTCTAGTCAATCTGGGCCGTTCATTAGGCAAATGATCTGACAGTAGAAGTTATGTTTAGATTAGGGTTTTTTTCCCTAGAAGGCAACCCCTCGCTTTTATGAGGGCATTGTATTGCGGTTGTGTATGATATGTGTATTCTCGAAGCGAGAAACAGAGAGGGATACTGTGAGAAAGAACAAAGGATATTACACTGGATTTGCTGTAGGTTTTGTCTTTTCATTTTGCTGGATAATAGAAAGGAAGGATTGGCTGTTCGGGGTGGACGTAGCCCAAACTGGGTGAACCACGTATATCTGTGTCTCTCTAGTTTTATGTGTTTTTTATGTGCTTGTATTTTCCGCATATTTTATGTGTTGCATTGCTCTATAATATTTAATTTTCTAACACTCAAATATTTCCAAAACAAATGACAAAGCTTTTTTAACCAAATGGCTGTAAAGACAAACTCTTATTCAAGCAGCCAAACAACAAACAAACTCCAAGAGCTTCTTAACAAACAATTGTCAAGAGGGTTTGTTTCAAAAGTGACCTTCAGGTCCCTTGGGGTAATTAATATGCCTTAATGCCTTTTCTTCCTTTTTTTTCCTCTCCGGGGCTTAGCTAATCAATAGCTATCCCCAAATCTCAAGCAAACTCAAACAACAATCAGTTTGCAAAAAGTAAAAAAGTCAATATTTTACATTGTTTAACACCATTCAAGCTATACAATCAAGAAACCAAGTGCTCTGTCAAGCAAGAAACTATGCTCTGATACCATCCTGATCTAAAAATGGTCTAGATAACTTGTATGTATTTCAAGAACCTACCACTCGGTTTAAATTAAAATGATCTAGCTTGTGCTTGAAAATTTTGCAGAATTATTTACTTGAAAGTGGTGTATGAATTTTTACTGTTTATGTGTCTTAACTTCATTTTTTCTTTCTTTAATTTAACATATATGACAGCAACATAATGCAGAAAATAATCATTCAAACACAACATCAATTTTAATCTAGGAGTTCACCCGAAATCTCATGGGCTACGTCTCCTTTGAGCTTTGTCATCATGACTCAGCTCTTTGGGATTATCGTAAGTGTGTTTACAAGTAAATACTTAATTCCAATGAATAAAAAAATGATCCAAAGGACTGAAAATACCATAAATATCCCTCAAATGGTTGTCTAAGTTCAGCAAACAGCTTTAGGCTCTTGTTGACACGATTCCTTCTGTCAGTGCACTAAGCTACTATGAGCTTCCAAATGGCACAAACTCCCTCAGAATTATTTTTGTCACTAAAACCACTACTTTTGTATCCAATACACATTATACATCAAATAACAACTGATAAATTTCTCAAATTGAGCACTGCAATCCCAAAATAGGCTATCCTCCACGGTTTGCCTAGGGCTGCCCAGAAATTCACATCATATTTTCGAGCTCTTAAATTTTTAAAAATGTTCTTAAACCACTTCCATTGGTTCCAAAATTACTGAAATAGTCAATATAGATTTTTTTTTCATCAAAAAAAGCCTCCGGATGCTCCAATTTCGCCTCAATCACCTATCAGCACCCCCTAGCACTAGGGTTAATGAAAATGTCTCCGTTGATTTTTCGACCTCTAAAAGTATTTACCACTTGCTGAAACCTCTTTAACTATATTCAGAATGATTTTTTCAGTCAATAATGACCATTTTTTCACTGCAAATGGTCTCAAACCACTCTTTCTAAGCCTTGCACTGCTGCTGGCCAAAGCTGGCACTAATGACCCCTGGAACTTTACTGAAGCTTTTCGGCCTTTAAAATTTCTCTATAGGCTCTCAAAACAATTTCATCAGATTCATAACATCTTAATTATCCAATTTAGACTATTGGAACTCTGGAAAATGACTCTAGCTCCCCTAGCTAGGCCTCAAAATGAATTTGTCTCATGGTGGCCCTGATGTCTCCTTCATCTTCCATGTAGCAAAAGCTGCTGAATATCACCTCCATTCAACCTAAAACCTATCCCAAATTGTTTAGAAGGTCGAAGAGACCCAAAATTGACTAACATTTCATCCAATTTTGTCCAATAATGAGGAAGTTGTGGCCTCCCAAAGAAAACTGCCCAATGTCACTAGAAAACCCCACCAAATGTGGAAAATTTGTTAGTTATGGGAAAAGTTGGATAAGTCTGGCCAAAATGGCATGCTCCTCTAGAATTATTGGAACTTCTGGTGGTCAAATTTATTGTTTGGGTATGGAGGTCACATGACCCCTCCACCCAAGCCTCCTGCATAACTGTGGCAAGACTATTGCATTAACTTTCTGTAATCCCTGCTGTCACATGACGTGGTTTAACTTAACTGTCCACTCCCAACCGTTGTGGAGGGCCTTAGGCCATGGTCTCAGTATCGTAGTCATGTGGATGGTCGGGCTAGCCCTGAGGGGCTAGCCCTTCACCCTTTTTCCGCCGTTGAAATGTTTAACGCTTAAATATGTTCTCCAAACCCATACGGTTAAGAACTATGGTGTAGAGGAGTTGGTCAGGGCGTTGTACTGTTCGTGGGGAGGTCCGCAGTTCAAAACCTACTGGCTTAAAAAAAAAATTAATATGCCATTTCAATTGAACTGGGGGCCACGTGGCGGCCTCCGAGCCTACCACGTGGTAGCCCATAATTGGTTTGAAATTGCAAATTCAAACCATTAACAAATAAGAACTTGCCACTTATCATCATAGGATTGGCCCGAATGGAATATTCCAAGGAATATTTCAAGGAATATTCCTTGGAATATTCTTTTTTTAATTTTTCCAATGTTGGAAAGTCAAACTTGGTCAACAGAAAAATGGAGTTTACTGGAGACTTCAAACCTTCATAGCTTTCACATACGACGTCGGTTTTGAGAACTGTTCACGGCACCAGAATCGCAGTGATGAGACCTTTCCGGTCGTTCAGGTTCAAAATTATTCCAAGAACTTTGAATTTTGAGCTATCATCCTGGTCCATGATCTAGTTCTGATCACAAGTTTATCAAGTAGTCCTGACAATGAATGCAAAGTAGTATAATTTCCTTTCTTGTACTTAGAATCAGTGTTAATATTTCTTCCTTACAAAAGTATACATTAAATAGATGAACCAGTGAAATCTAGTGTATTTTATTTTCTTACCAATAGATTGGTGGCTATGATCTGCTTTCAGTCTTAGGTTGCAGTTAGAAGTGTGACAGAATTCCTCTTTCATAGTAGCCCTATTTCTTAGCACCTCATTGTAGATCTAAGATGAGGATGGCATGAATAGAGTTCATTTTCTATGCATATAACATTGTCACCTCCAAGTTTGCATGAACCCCACATTGATAAGTAAAGTTGAGTAGCCTACCACTTTTGGTGTCATTTTCGGGGAGGTGTCTAAGTAGATGTTTGTTTCTCCTTGATCATGATTTTCTTCTTTATATTTACATTCAGTTCCAAAATATTAAAAAAACACAAAAAAAAACTTGATTTTTATGCCTCATACGAGTAGGGACAATCTAGGAAAATTCTTACCAAAAACCCCCACATCCCCACACAGTCACCCTTCACTCTTCTTCAGTGACTATGAGGTAGAACATCATATAGATGAGCCACTTGAAAATTTTGAATAAAATATTGGGGAAGAAGAGGAACTTGCTTCTCCAGAGGAACTTGCTTCACCTATTCAAGCCATGACTGAAAATAGAAACCAAGAAGTCTTTCCCATTAGAGAAACTAAGGGAGAAACTAGAATAGTGAACATCAGCTCTTCAGCCCTTCCACACTTACATGGCCTAAATTTTGAGGACCCTGACACTTTCTTGTTTGAGTTTTTTTTTTCTATAAGACTTATGTGTATGTCGTAAATGAGAAAAATCTTAAATTTTTCCCATCCACACTCAAGGATGTAGCCTTGCGCTGGTTCATGGGTCTGCCTCAGAACAATATCACTACCTAATCTCAGATGAAAGAATCCTTCAACAACAAATATAGAGACTATTGCAGGTCCAAAGAACTTGAGGAGGAGATATTTAGGATGACTGATCGAAGTGGATATTGGTGGCCACCCACCTATTCCACTTGGGGCCCCACCATTGTTTCTTTCAGTTTTTCAATTTCCTTAATTATAGCACAATTTACTATTTTTTGCAGTTTTTTGGATCCTAAACTTTCGAAGCCGTTTTGAGGCCCTAAATGACGATTTTTGGTCATCTCTTCTCGATGAATATGTCCATTCCAATATTTTTATTCATTATCATTAGTTGTATTCCTCAAATAGATCTTTCTAATGATGTATGATGTGCATCAAATGGAGATAGTATGCCAAAGTTATGACCCTGGGAAATTGATGTACCAATTTACCCCAATAGGGCCCATATTCTGTTGTTTCATCTCCTAGGGTTAGTTTTTGGAATATTTAGGGTTTTCCATTGTTTCTCAATAATATATATGCCTTCAAGCCTCATTGTAACACAGAGTTCAGAGGCCTGTAGCCACCACATATCTTCTCAGAGATAAGCTACCAGCGCCCTAGCTAGTTTATTTCCAATCTGTCTGTAAACAAATTTCAGTTCTTTGATATTAATGAAATGAAGTGTTATTTCCACTACATTTGCATATTTATGGTTATATGTGTATTCTGTTGTGTTCCTGCATAAATCCAAATCCGTGGTATCAAAGCGTTCTTCTCTTTCTCGATCCTTCTTTGCATTTCCCCAATGAGGTCGGGGTATAAGGAGTTAGGGCTCGAACTGGTTGAACCTTTGCAAGATCAACCTCGCAAACCCTGACGGCCGCCCATGGGGGATGAAAAGAAATATGAGGGAGCAAGAGATCCTATCAAAATATTGCTCGAGGAGGCCCTCGAAAAAAAAAGGAATGCGATGATGGATAACTTTGCCCAGATTCTTCAACAACTGCCGACTGGCGGCGCATCTCCATAGAGCAGCCACTCTAGAGGCACAACTCCTTTTAAGGTACAAGTAAACTTTGACATTCCCATATTTGAGGGCAAAATAGATGCAAACACCATAGATATATGGTTAACTCTATTAGAATGATATTTCTCAGTTCGTGACTTTTCTAAATGAGAGAAGATTATTTTTGCACTCCTCAAATCTACCCCCCATGTCAAGGACTAGTGGGAAACCTACTGTGAGAAAAAGGACGAGGGGGAACCCTCTCTATTCTCAGTTGTACCCACTTGGAATTATTTCCAAGATGCCATCAAGTAACAATATTATCCCATGGGGAGCTATGCGAACAAGTACATACAATGGACTACGTTGCGGCAGCAAAGGGATCAAGATGTACATGATCTGACGAATATGTTCCATACCCTGCACACAAAGTTGGGTATCAAAGATTCAGAGAAACATTTGGTTCTGAAGTACACAATTGTCTGCATAGATACATTCAGGAGGAAATGGAGTTCCTCAACATCTCCTCGCTTGGTATGCCATACCATTATGTTGCTAAGATTGAGAAGAAATTCAAACAGAAGAAGAGAGATTTTGGATCTGCGAATCAAAAGAAAGGGAAAGGTGCCCCCAAATGCAGAAAAAAGGACAAAGCCAAGGCATGGAAACCCAAGATAACCTACCAAAGCCATAAGCAAATAACAAAACCATGAAGCCGAAGAAGGACATGAGAAAGTGGTGTGAGTTCCGTAAGAGCTCCACTCACAACACAGGTGAGTGTCGGGCCAAGCAGTCATTGGTGGTCAAGATGAGGGCTTCTGAATCAGAAGCATGCCTCGACTCTTAATCAGAACCCTACAAGGGTAATTACAAAGGGAATAATATTATTGATGTGGATCCCAACGCCACTATGGCCACTACAAATATCCAGAAGGAGGAACCGGAAGATCCAGAGGAGGAGGAGCGTCTCTTCCACTCCTAGATGTGGGTAAAGGGTCTCCACTACAGTTTATTGTCAATTATGGAAGCCAAAATAACCTCCTTTCAGTAGAGGTCGTGAAGCATTTGGGCTTTCCAACCATAGCACACCCACATCCATACACCATCGAGTGGCTTCACAAAGGACGGGATCTCCTCTTCAGCCAGCAGTGTCGCCTTCCCTATAGCATCAATCCCTTCACAGATGAGGTATTATGTGACATTGCTCCTCTTGATGTTTGTGATGTATTATTAGCCCAACCATACTTGTGGAAGTGACATGTTGTGTATGAGTCTCGGCCTTGCGCTGCTACTTTTACTTTGGGAAATATGTTGTACAGGATACTAGAGGTACCACCGCCCGCGTTTATCTCTTTGGTTACTGCAAAAAAATGCAGTAAGCTCATTTCCAAAGTTGGGAAATTTTTTTTCTTGATGATCCACCCACAAGGCAAGAAGAATACTGTGGCCACAACCTCCAGATAGGGCTCCTCCGCACGACAACAACAAATGGACAAGGTCGTGGAGGAGTATGGGGACATCTTCACCTCACCCACAAGGGTGCCTCTTCACTGTCAGGTCAAGCACCCCATCGATCTGACCCCAAGTGCGACATTTCCCAATGGACCGATCTATCGGCGCTCTGTTATGGAGAACGATGAAATCAAGAGGCAGAATCAGGAACTAATGCAGAAAGGTCACATCTGGCTGAGTTCATCGCCTTCTAGGAGCCCGATCGTGTTAGTGCAGAAGAAGGATGGGACTTGGAGACTTTGTATTGACTATCAGGCGCTGAACAAGATCACCGTCCGGAATAGGTACCCGATCCCATGAATTGATGACCTTCTGGATCAACTCAAAGGGGTGAAATATTTCAGCAAGAATAACTTGAAGTCTGGGTATCACTAGGTACCAATCGAACCCTTCGATGTGTGGAAGACTGCCTTCAAAGCCAAGGAGGGCCTTTCTGAATGGCTGGTCATGCCTTTTGGGTTGACGAATTCTCCTGCAACCTTCATGAGGCTGATGGACGACATCTTGTGGCCATTCACCAACTCATTTTTAGTAGTGTACTTGGATGACATCATGATCTTCAGCCAGACTTGGGAAGAGAACCTCCACCACATCTGACAGGTCCTCCAAACATTGTGGAAACACAAGTTGTGTGCCAATTTGGAGAAGTGAACTTTTGGCATGACCCAAGTTTAGTATCTGGGATACATTATTGATGAACAAGGGTGCATGTGGATCCAACCAATATCCAAGTAATTCGGGATTGGCCTGCCCAAACCACTCTAACAGAGCTTCTAAACTTTCTGGGCCTTGGTAATTTCTATCCTAGGTTCGTGTTGGGATTCTCTCATATCACTCTGATTCACTTGGCCCTTGAGTCAAGTCACCAAGGGAGGAGCGAAAGAAAAATTCGTTTGGTCAGAATCTCAAGAGAAGGTGTTCATAGAATTGAAACATCACCTCTGCTCTTCCCAAGTGCTCACATTACTAGACTTGAAATAACTATTTGAGATCAAGACAGATGCCTCTGAATATGCTATTGGGGCAGTTCTTACTCAACAGGGGAATCCAGTGGCATATCATAGTGAGACATTGTTCGACACAGTCTGCAATTATCCCAATTATGAAAAAGAAATGTATTTCATTGTGCAGGCATGCCGCCAATGCAAGCATTACATTTTGGGGAAGGAAACGGTCATCCACACAGATCACCAACCCCTGCAGTTCATATAGACATAAGGGAAGTTGTAGAACGATCGCCATCAGAAGTGGTCCACATTTCTACAACAATTTCATTTGAATATCAAGTATAAGAAGGGAAACACCAATAACGTTACAGACTGCCTCATCCGACCACCGATCGTGGTGCTAACCACCGTTGTCAACTCTTGTGGGCATGAGACTTCTGATTGGTTGCTTCTCTACAACAGTGATCCGGAATTCGGCCATACATACAAGACACTCTTGGAGGGTATGCAAGTTCCAAATTTTCACCTCCAGGATGCACTTTTATGTCACCTGGAACACCTTTGTGTTCCTTCAAGCAAGTGTGCCAAGATGATTTAGGAAGAACAATAGATTCGATTTGCTGGGCATTTCGAGGTCGAGAAAACAATGGCAGTACTGCAGAATTACTTCTATTGGTTGAACCTTCGAGAGGATGTTAGGAAGTACATTAGATCTTGCACTACTTGCTCCATTTCCAAACTGACCATCAAGAAGAAAGGCCTCTATACTCCGCTACCTACCCCTAGTCGACCTTGGGAATCCATCTCCATGGATTACATGTCAAGCCTTCCTTCTACTAAGCATGGAAATGACTTGTTTTCATGGTCATCGATGGATTCTTGAAGATGGCCATTATGTCGACCTGAAATAAGAATATCATAGCAGAAGCCACTGCTAAATTGTTCTTTGAATGAGTGTGGATGCACATTGGGATCCCATAGTCTATCATCTCAAATTGGGACAGTAGTTTCCTCAGCACACTTTGGTCCAGCCTCTGGTTAATGCTAGACACCAAGCTCACCAAGTCCACATTTTTCCATCCCGAACTGATGATCAGACGGAGGTCGTCAATAGGATGATTGTACACATTTTGCGCATGTACAATTCAAAAAATCCATGCACATGGGATGAGAGCCTTCCCTATTTACAATACAGTTATAATCATGCTCTCCACAGCTCAACTGGCCTTATCCCCTTTTAGGTGGGCCTCAAGTTCCACCCACTATGTCCCATTGACATAGTCATGCCATTTGTGGCTACTCAGGTCGATTTAGCTAATGTCCAGTCTGAAGCTGACAAAGAGAACAACTTGATTGAGCACATTCAACGCATCTTCCAGTAGGTTCATAAAATATTGGACAAAGCCAATGCTAAGTATAAGCAACGACATGATCAACATCAGGTGCCACACCACTTCCAGGTGGGTGACAACGTGTGGTACATTTGCAGAAGGAGCGCCTCACTGGACCCCACCGCATGCTTCGCCCGCTCCGATATGGACCATACACCATCACCAAGGTTTTATGGAATAATGCCTTCGAGCTCAGTATTCCACCACTCCTTGTTCTGCACCCAGTATTCAATGTGGATCGCCTTCAGCCCTATTTCCCACCTTTATTGGAAACCTCTGACATTGCAAAACAACTCACACCAACAGAGTTAATACCAGAATGCATGGAACAAGCCACCACAGATTGTATCATGGACATGAAAATTAAAAACAATCGCCAGCAGAAGATCCAACCATATCGGGTTGTCAAAAATGGCCAACTCCTGCACCAAGGCAAGTGGTTCACCAGGGACCAAGTTTAGCAGAAGTTTCCTCATCTCATGGAGGAACTCAACGCAATGGGGACCATTGCTTCCTAAGGGGGGAGGAATGATCTAAGTGGATATTTATGGCCACCTTCCTATTGCACTAGGGGCCCCACCATTGTTTCTTTCAGTTCTTCAATTTCCTTAACTATAGCACAGTTTACTATTTTTAGCAGTTTTTTGGGTCCTGAACTTCCGGAACCATTTTGAGGCCCTAAACGACATTTTTTGGGCATCGCTTCTCTGGAAAAAATGTATGTTCCAAAATTAGTATTCAATGTCAGCAATTGTATTCCTCAGATAGATCTTTCTAATGATGTATCATGTGCATCAAACAGAGATAATATGTCAAAGTTATGACCCCGGCAAATTAATGTACCAATTTACCCCTACGGGGCCCATATTCTTGAGTTTCATCTCCTAAGATTAGGTTTTTGGATGTTTATGGTTTTCCATTATTTCTCAATAATATATAGGCCTTCGAACCTCACTTTAACACAAATTTTAGAGGCATGTAGCCATCACATCTCTTCTCAAAGCTACCAGCGCCCTAGCTAGTTTATTTCCATTTTGTCTGTAAACAAATTTCAATTCTTTGATATTAATGAAATGAAGTGTTATTTCCGCCGCATTTTTATATTTATGGTTATATGTGTATTTTTTTTTGTTCCTACATAAATATGGATCACTGACCCTAGGGCCTGATGAATCTTTAGAGTATTATGAAGAAAGATTCCAACTGAATTACAAGAGAGAAAATTGTACCCTTGATCCTGGATAACTCAAGTTAGTACTTATCTAAGGGATCAGAGAAGAGGTGGTAGATACCCTTAATATGTTGTCTAGAGGATATATATATTAGCTACCTTATGAGGACATCAAAACTATATTTAGAAACCACTCTAGGGCAGCCAAGAAAAAAGGTAGAGCTAGTCAAAGCATGACCAGTACCCCTTCACCTTCCATCTCCATCAAGCATGAGACTAGAAACATGTTGGAGGATTTCAAAAGTGATATTTTGCACACCTTTTCTTTGCAAATGGACACAATACATATCAATAGGAAACAAGAAGAATAAGAGAGGGCCTTAGCTATATTTTTCCCTAGATGCACCAGAAAACACCCTCAAAATGAATGTCCACTGAATTTCATAGAGGTTTTCTTAGTCTGTGAAGATAATCATGCCACAGATAAATTCCCTTCTTTACCTGGCCTCAAAGATGTGTATCAAGGTGGGGAAAGAGGACCTGAGCAACTCAATTTTGTAAATCAAAGGAGGCCTCAATGGCCTCGGCCATACCCACAAGACATGCAAGGTGCACCTTATTCTTACTATCATGCAAATCAGAATGCACGCATGAAACCTAAGTATTCTACCACTCCTCCATCATGGCCTACACCTCCTACTTAGCCCTATGCCCTTCCATGTCATCTTCAACCTGTAAATGAACTTTTTCAATAGTATGTTCCTCAACCACCTCAGTGGAGAAACCCATCACAAGGGTGGAGGCCCCAACTAAACCAACCATATGCTTTATTACCTCCACCCCAACCTCAACCTCAGCGCATTGATTCTTCTCCCCCTAACTTTCCTCAGATGTCTGCCCAGCCCAATTCAAACCTGAATAACAAGCAGGCACAACAGGTCTACAGTGGAGAAACATCCTATCTAGCTTATGTTGTGGAGATACATGAAATTAACCTTAGGTCTAGGAGAGAGCTCCCAGACAATCATCCCCCATCTCCACCTACATAGGTTGAGGAGGAAAAGGAAGAAAACAATCCTCAAACCAATCAACCTCTGTTTCCTGAGTGACTGATCCACCCTAGCCAACACACCACAGAAGAGACTGGACTTCTAGGATAACTGAAGAATCTGTGTGTAAAAATACCCCTTCTCCATTCCATTAAGGATGTTCCTATTTAAAATAATCTCATGAAAGAAAAATTATTTAAAAATCCTGGGAGAAAGAAGAAATACACCCCCACCAACAATTTTGTAGGACAGTTGTATGACTTGATCTTGGGAAGAGTGATTTTCCTGAAGGACCTGGACCTTGGGAGTCCAGTAGTAGATGTACACATTGATGGTGTCATTGTCCCCCACACCTTGATTTATCTTGGTGTTTCCATCAAAGGTTATGACCAGGGAAACCATGTTGAAACTTAGCCTTCAAGGAGCCTTGAGAAAGACCACCATAGTTTTGAAACTTGCAGATAAATCCACAATAGCTCTGGAAGGAGTTGTTGAGGATGTTATGGTCTCGATTGACTCCTAGGACTATCCCACCGACTTCTTGGTACTTCAGCTGAAAACAAATTTTAATGGATATCCTCTCATTTTAGGAAGACCTTGGCTATCCACTTCTGATTCTTATATCAATTGTAGGGTTGGAAACATGACTATCAAGAATGGGCTCTTTTCCAAGCAGCTGGTATTATATCCTCCTTCCTAGCCTTAGATTTACCATGACATACCCTTTTGTTTGGAGGATGAAGAAGAAGAATATGAAGTGTATGATACCACACCCTAACCCATTTGTACCATAAATATTGTTCTTAGAGGGGGCCAACCTGATGAGGATGACCTCATTGACCAAATTCTTCAAATCCAACCCCCCACTTTCATTCCACTCAATGACCTAGTGAGAGAATTTGAAAGCCACCCTTGGATTGAGTTGTGCTCAGTTGACTCAGCTATGAACCCACCAAGGTTGTGGAATTTGGCCCATCTAGATCCCTGAAGATCAACTCATCTCTCTTGACCAAAGAAGAAGGGAAATTTTTCCAACTACTAAGGGAAAACTTAGATGCTTTTACTTGGGATTACAAGGACATGAAAGGGGTGCATTTCTCAGTGTTTACACATCATATTTATATTAAAGGGGGATGCAAGCCTGTGCGTCAGCCCCAAAGGAGGTTGAACCCAACCTTAAAGGACATAGTAATGGATGAACCGCAGAAGTTACTGGATACGGGGTTCATCTACCCCATATCAGATAGTGAATGGGTGTCTCCTCTTTTTCTAGTCCCAAATAAGAATGAGAAGTGTTTAATCTGTGTTGAATACTAGGAACTAAACAAAGCCACTAATAAAGACCATTTCCCTTTGCCCTTCCAATAGGCTCTCTCCAATTTGGGTAAGGTGTTAAGGAAATGCATTGAAATGCATCTATATCTGAGCCCTGAGAAATATGAATTCTTGAAAAAGGCAGGGATTTTCCTAGGCCACTCCATCTTTCAAGTAGGAATACAGGTAACCCCAAATAAAATAACCATTATAAAAAGGGTTCCTATTCCTAAGAAGCATAGAGATGTTAGGAGTTTCTTAGGTTTGGCTAGCTACTATAGGAGGTTCATCAAGGACTTTAGCAAATTGGCCTCCCCATTATTTGGATTGTTTGCCAAGGATTCTAAATTTTTTTGGTCAAATCATTGCCAAGATTCTTTTGATGTCATCAAGGAAAAATTGACCACTACCCCTAAAATTAGAGGTACCAATTTGGCTCTGCCCTTCCACATCCATACGGATGCATCAGATAAATTTGTGGGGGAAGCCTTGGGACAATTGGATGATAAATTACCCTATGCCATCTATTTCATCAGCAAGAACCTGTCTAAGGAAGAATTAAACTACATTGTCACCGAGAAGGAGCTTTCAACTATTTTCCATTCCTTAAATAAATCTAGGCATTATATTATTGGGTATAAAAATTTTGTGCATACTGACCATGCAGCAATTAGATATTCAATGAAAAAACCTGATTTCAATGCTAGAATCATTAGATGGTTATTATTGTTGCAAGATTTTGATTTAACCACTGTTTATAAGCCAGGAAAAGAAAATGTTGTTGCACATTTTTTATCTAGACTAACTTTGCCTACATATGAGGATGGGATGGTTGATGATTAGCTTCTAGATGAACACATATTTTCTATCTCAACACTCTCTCCTTGGTTTGTTGACATAGCCAACTACCTAGTTGCTGAGAGGTTTCCTCCAAACCTTTCATCCAAAGAAAAAAGAATAATTTTAAGAAAGAGTGCCCATTTCACTTGGATTAGTGGAAATTTCTTCAAATTGGGACCGAATCAAATTCTTAGGAGATGTATCAGGGAAGAGGAGGTATTTGACATACTCTCAGCATGTCATGATGGTCCTTATGGGGGTACTTTTGCTGCGAAGAGGACAAACTTCAAAGCCTTGCAAGATGGCTACTATTGGGCTACTCTCCACCAGGATTCCAAGAGATACACCGGTAGAAGTGATACATTAGGGGAATTTTGGGGTCTAAAATGGGCCTCCTAAGGAAATTGTAAAATAATAGTGGAAATAATAAAATAAGATTTGATTACATCATCAAATTTTAGAGGGAAAAAAGGAAAAACTACTTTTTCAACTTGTATTTTCAACTTCTCTCCCAACTTTTTTACTCAAATTTCAAGTAGGAGTACTCATTGGATGAAAAAATTAATTCCTCATCCAAAGAGTATCCATGTTGCATACTTTCTATGGATCCTACTACAAAAAAAATGAAAAATACATGAAAAAATGTGATTGCAATCACGTTTTTTCATGTATTTCTCATTTTTCATGTAGCAGTGTCCATAAAAAATATGCAACATGGGTATTCCTTGGATGAGGAATTAAATTTTTCATCCAATGAGTCCTCTTGCTCGAAATTTGAGTAAAAACTTTGGGAGATAAGTTCAAAATACGAGTTGAAAAAGTAGTTTTATTATTTTATTATTTTTTAATCTTTTAACCCTTTTACTTAAAAAATGGTGAATCATCCCCATGGTTGACATCATCATCTTGAATCCTATTGGTTCTTATAAATTTTATTTTGGTTGTACATTTTTCTTTGGAGGCCCATTTTAGACCTCAAAATTCCCCTAATGCAGTGTTAGAGGATGGGGAGACTTACACGAAGGGATGAAATTCTTTTACAACCTTAGGTGGCCCTAGAGCCATTTTAAAACTAGGGCATGTACTTCATTGGACCCATTGATCCACCATCCAGTTTGAAGAGATTATCATAGTCTTCACCGATTACTTGACCAAGTGGGTTGAAACAAGGGTTATAAAGGCAGCAACAGAAGAAAAGTTGGTTGAGTTTTTGAGGGAGAATGTGTTCTACAAGTTTGGATATCCCAGGGAGGTATTCATTGATTAAGGGGCTCAATTTACATCTCATCTCATTGATAACATCACAAGGCAGCACAAAATCAAGCACAAGACTTCTACTACCTATCATCCTCAAGAAAATGGGTAGGTGGAAGTGACAAATAGAGCCTTAGAGAAAATCCTTACCAAATTTGTGAGCATAAGCAGAAAATATTAGGCAAAAATATTGGTGGAGGCCACTTGGGCTTACAACACTACCTGGAAGACAACTATAGGGTTGATCAAAATCTGGATTTGGGGCAAAAAATTTCCAGAACTTCAAAGTGCTCAAAATCAGACCAAACCAAAATGACCAGATTGGGCCCATCACCAGGAATCCGACGCAATTCGTTTCACACAAAACAGAGTCCGTATGAGGAAGTTATAGCCCATTGATCGTCATGCCAAATGGGTGAATTTAAAAAAAAAGGTCAAAGGTCAAAATTTGGGAATATTTCTCCAATTTTTCCCAATGATACTATGCCAACTGTCAATATGTGGTTAGTGGTATAAGAGGGTGATTTTTGGTGTTTTGATTGGTTTTTGGAGGAACCAATGGAATGAAGACACGTGGTTGGCTCGGCGGCTGCCATGGCCCCCTTCCAAGGTCCAATTTCAATTGTTGGTCAAAGTCTGCATTACATTGATTTAACAATGGTTGAATTTGATTATTTTATGGTTAGAAAACTAATGTATTTGGCCAAAAAAATTTATAAGTCCAAATTTTATTAAACCATATGAATTGGGGGGAAAAATTTTTATAAGTCTAAAGCTTTTAAACCTTATGGTTTTTGGTGCAAAATTTATAACAGGCGGAAGGGCAGAGGTCGGGGCTTGACCCCACAACAGTGCACCTGCATACCACTATGCCCAACATTGTGACTTAATAGTCATAGCATCAAATACGTATTTGAATTTTCAAATGAGTTTAGGCAGGGGAAAGAAGTGCTAGCCCTGAAGGGCCAGCCCTTGCCATAGAACCGTGGCCCCAAAACCAAAGGCGGAGGCCTATTTTAAATGGTGCACGTTAAATTTTAAAGATGGGTTAATTAACCCTTAAACCCAAACTAAGGCGCTAATCCAAAGTAATTCAAATTTATTTGTAATTTCGCTTAATACGCTAATATACCACTTAATGCACACACATTTTTTAATTAAACTTCAATTTAGTTTGGCGGATTACGCTATTTTCAGCGCCACTTCTAAATTTGGCAGCCTTAATCGGAGCTTCTCTAGTTTTAGTGGAGATTCCTGGGGAAAAAATTGAATGAAGCATAACTTTTGCAAATTTCGACCAATTTAGGCTCAAGAAGAGTCATTCCAAGATGATTTAGATGCTCTTAAGTTGGTGGTGTAGGTTGCAGAGGTGTTGGAGCACTTTTGCAAGTGTTTTTGCCACTTTTAAGATTAAAGAAGTTGAGGGCCACCAGGAGAGGAGGTCGTGCCTAGATCAGTTGAAGACCATTTTCAGAGATTGAAGACTCTATTTTGATTTTTTTGGGTCTTCTGAAGTCAATGGAGTAGGTTGCAAGCCATTCGAGGACCATAGGTGCATGTAATCATACAATTTACCATTAATCCCAAGAGGGCCTAGCCAGTTGAAGCAGGTCCATGGAGATGTATCCCAGGAGGGGTGAACTCCATTATTAGCTATTGTGTAATGTGTTTGTTGTGTGTTATTTCTATGAGTTTTATTTGTTGTACATGAGTTTTTAAAAGCTAATTAACTCATAAATTTCTCATCAAACACACTTAAAAACTTGACACATGAACCCCTTCACAATTGGCTAAATTGAGAAGATTCTAAACACACTACTTTTATAATGATGAGGGAGCTAGCACAACAAAACTAGTTTTCCCATATTCAGATCAAGTTGGTATTAGATCACAGTTCATCTCATTTTGGCCAAATATTAGCTAGAATATTAGCTATTGGTTTTGAATTTGTGCAAGGAGAATTTAACTGCGTGCAAGTTTATGTGTGTTATGAGAAGGTCAAATTGAGAGATCAGTTATCAAATCACAGCAAAGAATATTTTTATGCATTACAAGTGTGATGAAAACTTCATCAAGCATTGTTCCTAATCAGTATTCCTTAGCAAAACTCTTTGATAAAGAGATGTTGCATAAGCTATACATCATGAATGATATGGTGCAAGATATGTATGAAGATAAGAGGGAGAGCATTATGCTTCAAGAGAAGTTTATTGACATGAAGGAGGACAAGAAAGAACTTCTTGAAAATATGCATGATATGGAGACTCAGCTCCATGTTGCAAATGAAAACCTAGCAATTTTGCATGAGATGGAGATTCAAATCCATGATGCCAAGGAAACACTAGCCAAGTATGTGCATGAAAAAGAGGTGTGCAATTCAATTTAATGGCTTATTTCTTCTCAAGATTAATGTGTAGGTGCTTTTGAAAGACACACTAGAGGAATAGGGTCCAAATTATTGATGAAAATGGGCTATGAAGGTAAAGGGTTAGGAAAACATGCACAAGGCATAGTTGAGCCAATTGTTGTTGAGGAAAGGCCTAAGTATTTGGGTCTTGGTTATGGAAAACATGATGGAGAATGCTCTAAAACCAAGAAGGCACATCAAGGTGTTCCAAGAAGGACTTTCACTTCATGTTCATTACCTCAAGCATGTGAAGTTTGTGTTCATGAGGAATCCGAAATTTTTTCACCCACTTTGAAAGAAGATGTTCATAAGCATGAAACTAATGAGAATGGCAAACAAGAAGATGTTGAAAGCTCTAAATTAATTTAAGCCATTTTTGGTTCCGAAGAGAGCCAATACATCATCAAATTGACCTCCTCGTGAAGGTGACAAAGGTGAATGTTCAAGGTATAAATTTTCCTTTAATCAAGTTTCTTTTGATTATGATAAACGTGGTAAATATTCACATAAGATTTGGAGAAAATTTTCATGTTCCTTTTTTGTTTGAATAACCCTAATGTTTCAAGGTGTTGGAAGAAGATAGCCATGCATAGGAAACTTTCTAAACAAAGGAGAGAGAAAGCCAAAGGTCCATTGGACAAGGAAAACCATGTTGAAAATAAGATACAATTTTTTTGCACTCATTTCCATAAGAAAGGTCATCTTGTAGACAAGTGTTGGACTTTGTATCCAAAAATTCATCCATGAAATTTGAAGAAGGTGGAGAGAGAGATTGAAAATAATGGAAAAGAGGATTCTATAATTGATGTGGGTTAGGATGATTCGCATGATGAAGTGTCGCTAAAAGAAGCACCATTGAAATGGTTTGGTAAGAGATGGTTAGATTTCTCATCCAATTAAAACCTTGCATGTCTTTTGATGATATATGCATTTATTTTCCAATTGAATGCATGTTGCATGTTTACCATAGGAAGGTGTTTGAAAGGGAGAAGAATCATCAAATTATTGTAAAAAAAAATCATGTGCAATATTTTTGTTTGATTTGAGAGTCAGTTGTTTGAAGAGGCATGTTTTGTCGACTTGTGTTTGGTCGATGAGTTTTGACACCAAGATGTAAGAGTACATGGAGATGTTCACATGATGTGAAATTTTTTTCTTTGAAGCAACAAAAGGATATGTCGTCAAGTTATGTTTCTTGCATGATGTGTTTTCCAGATTGATGGTTGTGTTCGTGACAAGATGTCGCAAGATTTTGGAAAGGTCCACTCTTGAGAAAGAGGCTCATGATTAGACTTAATTTTCAAATCATGGCATGAGAAGCATGTCAATACTAGAGGATGATGGACAAGAGGGACAATATGCCAAAAATTTTGTAGCCAAAACAGCAACCAATGTATATCATTTGATGTGTTGATGCCAAGAAGCGAAAGAGATGGCGAATGCATTCTTCCAAATGTGGAATTTGGAATTGCGGAGGTAAAAATAATGGTCATTTATTTTCTTGTTATTGCTCATGTTGAAACTCATTCATGTAGTTCACTCAGATGGGATTAACTTGGAAAAGTGGTTTCCAAGGATAATCTTGCATCAAATGCATGTTTGTGCAAAGGAGTAACATGATTCTTAGTGGGAGGGCCGTCAGGAAATTTTCCAAGCACTGAGGGATCATTTTAGTACAAAAAAAAATTATCAGTCAGCAAGCAGCCAACAAGTGTTGGATTGGGTCAGCAACAAAAGGAGAACATTACCCCCCCCCCCCCCTTTTTTTTTTTTTTTTTTTTTTTATGAAATTAAGATGATAGAACTTGGGAAATAGAAGAGCATTCATATCTCATGAGATAAACAACTTTTGTGGGTCCAAAATCCTGCTAGTGGGATGGAGTGATCACAATCTGAATTGGGGGGAAAAAATTTCAAAAATTCAAAGTGCTCATAATCTAACCATGTTAGGTCCCTATATCACTAGTATAGCCCCTTATTATTGTTAGTGTAAACCCCTTATTGTTATTATTGTACCCTTGTAACCCCCATTTTGTTATTATTGTGCCCTTAAATTATTATTGTTAGGTCGGCTAGGATTACATTGTGGCCCACCAGGATTACATTATGGCCCCATGGACTCCTATATATAGAAAGGAGGTTTTGTAAATTGTATCATCCAAGAATTGTTCATTTATGTAATGTATTGGAGGTTGCCCCCTCGAAGTGGCCTATTTCTAAGGCGTGGATATCTCTTTTCTTCTATTTTTGGAGCTGGTTACACAACATTTGGTATCAGAGCTTTGGGATTCTAGGGTTTCGCTGCTCCAAACAGGTCATCGTGGCATTTTCGCTATAAATTTTTTTCTACGAAGCTTCAGACGCTGAAATTTCTAGGGTGCGAAGCTGAAATCTTGAGGAAGGTTTTCTAAAACTTTCAGATCTTGGTTCGCAATATTTGAGGAGATATCATCTGTGGAAGTTAGGTATTTTTTCAGGCTCATAAACAGGTCATCGTGGCATTTGCGCTATAATTTTTTTTGTACGAAGGGTCAGAGTCTGAAATTCATATGGTGCGAAGCTGAAATCCTGAGGAAATTCTTAAAAAAATTTCAGAACTTGGTTCGCAATATGTTTGGAGATATGATCTGTGGAAGGTAGTGCTGTTTCAGGCTCCTGAATTTCATCTCAAAGAGGTGATCGTGGGAAAAGTTCAATAACTCTCTCTCTGAAGATTGGATTGGAGTGCCATCAAAAGTGGTCACAAGTACACATCCTGTAGTTTCTTCGCTATCAATTTCAGAGACAAAGAACAAAAAAGTGACACGTGGCAAGTCGTACAAGTTCGCTCTACTGAACCAGTCCAGAATTAGGTCATTGTGGGAGATTGGACACAACTTTGTCTTGGAGCATCAAAATCAGGTCAGACCTGTGGCATTTGAAAGAAGCTTCAGAGGGCTACTACAAGGCTGAATTTCAGATATCGAAGATTTTCAAGCACAGAGATAATACAATTTCAATATCGAGCTCCTCAAAGCTAGTAAAAGGTGTGTATTTTTTTTCCGAATTGCATAAGTCTTGTTTGAAGAATCAAGTTGAATTGATTGCAAGGGCCTAATGTAGAATAGATATCAATATTGGAGTCTGAAATGGCCCCTAAAAAGAATTCAACACCCATTAAGCCTTTAGAAGGCTCTACTATTACTCATGAAGATGAAGAATGGCAACATGACATGTCAAAATTACAAGAGCAAATGCAACAAAATTCGCTCTCGCAAAGAACAACAAAAAATGAAATGGACGTTTTGAAGAAAGGCGTGGAAACTAAGATGAATGGTTTGGAAGCTAAGATGGATGGCATGGAAGTCGGCATGGAAGCTAAGATGGATGACATGAAGAATGATCTAAAAGCATACATGGAAGGCTTGATGACAAGCTTAAAACCAGAAATGATTCCTAATGGCGGAAATATAGGAGAAGAACCTCCCGATGAGAACAAAATAAATGTTAATCATGATTCCATAAACTCGAATGTTGGCGGAAAGAACCACCATATTCCAAAAATGGATATGAGGAAGTTTGATGGAAAGGATCCTGTAACATGGATACTACAGATGGAGCAATATTTTGATCTCCATAACGTGCAAAACACACAAAGGGTACGCATTGCAACTTTACATTTAGAACAAAATACATTTGTATGGTATCAATGGCTTTGCTCCCGTAAAAAAATTGTCACTTGGTCAATTTTTACGGAGAAAATGATAGCACATTATGAGGATACAAAGAGCAACACCTTCTTTAGCCAATTGATAAATCTCAAACAAAAGGGTTTAGTGGGGGAGCACATTGAGGACTTCCAAAAAATTGAATATAAGGGTAACTGATATTCCAGAGGAACACAGGATTGATCTCTTCATAGGCACTTTAAAGGATAACATCCAACATGAAGTTCACGTTTTGGAACCCGATTCATTGGAGAAGGCATTCAGATTGGCAAGAAAAGTTGAATGTAAAATTATGGCGACAAGGAAGCCTACCACTCAATTCTATAAAGAAGGAAGTGTTGCTACGCCTAGATTTCCACAACCTACAAGGTTGACACCACAACAATTGGAAGAAAAAGAGCAAAAGGGCTTTGCTACAGTTGTGATAGCAAATACACTAAAGGTCATAAGTGTGCTGAGAAGAAATTATTTTACATAGATTGTGAAGAAGAAGAAGAGAATGAACAAGAAGAGGATATACACCAGGAACCACGCCTAGAAGAGGAAGAAATGAATCCGACCATATCGTGTAATGCACTGGCAGGAATTACCACTCCTCAAACTCTCAAGATAGAAGGACATATAAAGAAGAAAAGGGTAATAGTGTTGATTGATTCAGGTAGCACCCATAATTTTATTCATTATAAGGTAGCCAATGAATTAAATTGTTTCCTATACCCAGCACCAGAATGTCAAGTGATGGTTGCAAATGGAGGAACTATAAATTGCTCTGGAAAATGCCATAATATCAAGCTAACCATGGGGGAATATGTATCGACTAGTCCAATGCTTTCCATTCCTATGGGAGGTGATGATGTTGTACTAGGAGTACAATGGTTACAATCTTTGGGGACGGTAGCTTTTAATTTTCAAGAACTTTTCTTGAAATTTTTTTCAGAAGGAAAGGAAGTCGAATTACGGGGTATTGCGGGGAAGCCAGGAAGGATAATAAGCTCTAATGTCATGACAAAGCTTATAAAGAAATAACATCGAGGCGTAATTGCACAATTATGCTCACTAGAAGTTCCAACATCAAAATCATCTATTTCTGCAGATCTCCAACAAGTCTTGGACAATCATTCCAAGGTGTTTGAAACTCCCAAAGGACTCCCACCTATTCGTGATCATGATCATGCTATTCATTTGATTCCAGAAGTGTTCCTCCAAACATCAGGCCTTATATATATCCTTACGTCCAAAAGAGCGAAATTGAACGTATGATTGCAGAAATGTTAGAGGCGGGTATAATTCAACCTAGTCAAAGTTCTTTCTCTGCTCCTGTAGTATTGGTACACAAGAAGGATGGATCATGGCGAATGTGTCCGATTATAGGGAGTTCAATAAGCTCACCATTAAAGACAAATTTCCCATTCCTGTGATTGATGAATTATTGGATGAATTACATGGAGCAATTTATTTTACCAAGTTGGATCTTCGTTCAGGATATCATCAAATTAGAATGTAGACTGAAGATATTCCAAAAACAGCATTTCGAACTCATGAGGGTCATTATGAATTTTTGGTCATGCCTTTTGGCCTTACCAATGCACCTTCTACATTTCAAGGGTTGATGAATTCCATTTTCAAACCCTTCCTTAGAAAATTTGTGCTAGTATTTTTTGATGATATACTAATTTACAATAGGTCTTGGAAGGATCATGTTGAACATGTTGACAGGGTGCTCAAACTATTGCAGGAGAAACAATTATATGCAAAAAAGTCCAAATGTTTCTTTGGAGTACAAGAGGTGAAATATCTGGGTCATATTGTATCTCACGAGGGGGTTAAAGTGGACCCTAACAAAATTAAAGCCATTAAGGAATGGAAAGTTCCCACAACCATAAAGCAGTTGCGAGGATTTCTCGGGTTAACAGGGTATTATCGCAAGTTTGTTAAGAATTATGGGAGAATAGCAGCACCTCTAACAACATTATTGAAGAAAGATGTGTTGAGCCTCAAATTTGTGCTTTCCTTCACCTCATTTTACCTCATTTTTCCCTTGTCCATTTCCATTTTAAACCCAATTGATCAATAAAAATAGTTAAAATTACTTCTAGAATGGTTTACATAACTGACTTGTTGAATTTTGTGATTGCGGTTATCATACATTTGACGTAACTAGTCACAGAATGCAAAAAGTATCTCCGTAGTTGAACTGCCATTCTCGCAGCTACCTTTGTGCTTGGAGCATGTTCCGTGGCCTCTTGAGGAAAAACGCATATAGGACACATCCACGTCGTGCCTCATATGGTGTGTTGCTCGGCTGCGGGAGAGGAAATGAAGTCCGGTGTGCCTGCTATGCACGGGGAACACATTTTGGTGAAAGAAGATCTGGCCTAGTGAATTGCCATGTCTGTGTGTCTTTTCTCTTTTACGCAGCCAACTTAAAGACTCCTAAGATGATTTGGATTAGGAAGACATCATTCCTAAATTATTGTAATTATTGTTACTTGCATTTACTTTAAAAACTCTTGAATAGGCCGAGAGCTAGTTAGAAATTTTGTGTAGATTTGCTGCTAGATTTTGGTGTAAAACTCTGTGTTACGTCTTTTAAGACACAAAGAATTATGTTCAGACTATTGCATTGTTAATGGAGCAGACAAAATTATCTTGAAGGCGTGATTTAATTGTGAAGTCGAATGCCGTCAAGTGGTAGAGGGCCCCTGCCCCTTGAACGGATTTCCTTAGCGTAAACTAGATAAGTTTTTCCTAGTTGTCTTTACGTTTTGCATATTGAATTAGTAGTTGTTGTGTTTTATATACTGTGGTCGTATTCGTTCCAGTTCTTCCATAAGAAGACATTCTTCCAACAGACCAAAATGATGAATGATTGATGACTATGGTATTGTAGGATATCAGCTAGATTTGTATTTGTTTTAGCTAGCTACTGTAGCCATAATTCGTTCCAGTTCTTCCACAAGAAGACACTTTGCCAATAAATCAAAACGATGAATGTTTAATGACTATGGTACTGTAGGATAGGATTTGTATTTGTTTTAGCTAGCTACCGTAGCCATAATTCGTTCCAGTTCTTCCACAAGAAGACACTTTGCCAATAAATCAAAACAATGAATGTTTAATGACTATGGTACTGTAGGATAGGAGTTGTATCTATTTTTTTAACTAGAGACTGTAGTTATATTCATCATAGTTCTTTCACAAGAAGACATTTTTCCAATAAATATTAACAATGAATGATGAATAGCTATAGTGTCATAGGAATTAGTTGTAGTTTTTAGTCTTCACTATCATAGTTGCACTTGTCCTAATCACTCTTCCACAAGAATAAATTCTTCCAAGACATCCTTAAGAAGTTCAAGATATGACTGTGATGTGACAACTTAGTTTCATTTGCTTTCAGTTCATTTGCTTTCAATTGCATACAAGTCCACAGTCAAAATTGTTCTACCTCTTCCATAAGAAGGAACTCTTCCAAAATATCTCTCATGATGAACAAACTGATTGTGTAACTTCATAGGATAGTGCATGTTAATTAGAATGCTCCGGAGTTTCATTTTGCATTTAATTCATGTCCAGCTACTTCATTTCAAAGTTTGATGATGGCTTATGGTTTAACATTGTTCTAGTTTATAAGAATCTTAAGCTCATGTTTAAATCAATTCATTGCATTCATATCTCATAGTCACACTGTCACCCTTTGCACAGTAGATCATTTTAGTTGATAGGATTCCTAAGACAGCCTTCATTATTTACAAATATCTTTTTGTTCTGAAAACTATCAGAGATCCATAACTTTAGGAACAGAAGATAACATCATTACAAGGTCTGAAATATCTCTGCAAATTCCTCACTATAAACAGAGCTTTTCCTCAACAGAACTACCCTGAAAAGAAACCAATAACTCTTGAAGAATAGACTATGACCTTCAATTGAAATTGCAGAATAGAACTAGAAATTAGTCATGAACAGATGAGTTTAGAATAGAATGTTGCATCATTATTAGTGTCTAATTATCTAGTTAGAAAACTTGCATATTTCGTGATCATTTCTCAAAGTCTAGTTTGTGTCATTTGTCATCATTAAGCTCTTGTTTCTATTCAGTCATAGTTTAGATGTTGCTTCAGTGTTTTTGATTACATTTGCCATTCCATACATTAGGCCCAACTGTGTTTTTGACCACCAATATCTTTTCATTAGTTTTCTAGGCATTTTCATTGTAAACATAAAACTTCAAAAGACCAAAAACATCATAAATCAACATAAAAGACCAAAACATCACAAAACACTACATACAACGCACTAGGAAACAAGCACCTAGGTACATATGGTAAATTTCACTTCAGCAGTTTACAAATCCTGGTTGACAATTAAATGAACTCAGTTTAGGAGACTAGATTGAGGCACAACATTTTGGCGCCGTTGCCGGGGAAGTGAAAACTAGGTAACCTTTGTTTCTTAGCATCCAAAAACAATTTTATGCGTAGGGAGAGAGATTCAAGAGGAATATTTATAAGCAGCAGAAGCAGAAGTTTGACATCTAGAACACCACTTGTTTCATCCAGATCCAGAACTAGTACACCTTCAACTCAAACCCATCTTCCATCCTTTACTGATCCTGGACTTCTAGAAGATCTAAGGTCACCTATTCCATTAGAGAAACCTTCCACTTCATCCACTGAACCTGCCATAGAAGAGGATCCAAAAACCTTTGTTGAGGATACAAACCTTTCTACTTCCACAAGAGAGTCAACTATGGCAGAAGAAGGAGGAGGAGGAGTTGTTAATGGAGAAAACACATTTGGAGGAGGTAGAGGAAGAGGAGGTAGAGGTGCAGATGGAGGAAGAGGTAGAATAGGAAGCTCTTTTGGGTTCCCTATACTTGATGGAGAAACCAATACAACCATGAAAAACATTTCACCTTCTGTCCTTCCGAACTTCTATGGACTTAAAACTGAGGATCCTGAAACTTTCTTATTCTAATTTGAAGTACTGTGTAGGACTTATGACTACCTTCAAGATGCCCAAAAATTGAAATTATTTCCTTCAACTCTGAAAGGAGCATCATTGAAGTGGTTTATGAGCTTAAGCAGCAGTTCCATTAGGACATGGGAAGACATGAAACAAGCATTTCTAGAGAGATACTTGGATTATTGTATGCCGGTTAATCATAAGGAAGAAGTGTTCAAGATCTTACAAAAAGAAGATGAAAACTTAGAAGATTTGTTGGAAAGATTTAAATACAACATAAAAAGGGCACAAATGGAAAACCTAGATCAAGACACTTTAAAATCTCTTTTGTTGAAAACTATTAGGGATGAATGGTTGGATATCCTTAACATGATGGGAAAGGGGGATATATCACAACTCACATTACCTGAAATATATGAGTTATGTATCAACCTTTCCAGAGGGAAATCCAAAACTGTCAAAGGTCCAAGAGATCCTGCTCTTGCAAGAGCAAGTAAATCTGCTTCTGGGACAGTAAGTAGATCTGAAATAGGACACATGCTTGATGATTTTAAATCTGACATCTTAGGGAGTCTTAGTGAACAAATAGACACCCTCAAGATACAAAACAAGCAAAAGGCCGAATCTGATGCCTTGGCAATCTTTTGTCCCAAATGTAGGAAGAAACATGCCTTGAGAGAGTGTCCTCTAGATGTAAAAGTTGTAGAAACCTGTGTTATTTGTTCTGAGAAACATGAGACCAAGAATTGTCCTTCTCTTCCCGGTCTCAAGGCTGTTTTTCAAGAAGAAACTCCTACAGACTCCACAGAATCTCTTAACTTTGTATCTAGAAGACCTTGGCAGGGATCTCAGACACAAGGATTCCATGATCAAATGTATAATCAACCTCCACCTTGGAATTCTTGGCAACAACCTTGGCCCCAATTTCAAAATCAATCTCAAGCTTGGGCACAAGGATCACAAGGTCCCTATGGAAGATACTCTCCATATTATCAGTATCCACCATCCTATCCACCATATCCACATTTTTATCCTCAAAATCCTCAACAAAATTTTCCTCAAAATCTTCAACAAAATTTTCAAAAAAATCCTCAACAACATCATCCGAACCAACCTCATCAAAATCAACCACTTCCATTACCATTCCCTCAAAAATTCAATCAATTGCCAGCTCAGCCCATACCAAACCCTAATAATAAGAACCCTCAGAATACATATATGATAGAAGGACAACAATTTCCAACTTATTTAATTACTCCTCTAGACCTTAGTGATGTTCAACTTAGGTCTGGAAGGATACTTGAGAAGAGGAAACCTTTTGTGATCATACAAGAACAAGATAATTCTGAGGAAGACTCCCTACGGGTTAATAAAAGTCTTGAGGAAGAAACATCCTTTCAAGGCCAAAACATTGAAAAACTGAAACAAAAAGATCCAATAAGCCCAACTCCAGTATTAGAGCAACCATCCACATCTACTTCTATACCTCCCTTTCCGGAAAGATTACAAATTGACAAAGATGTAGAAAAACAAATAATGGTGCCTAATTATGATTTCTTGGATGAATTGAGAAATGTTTGCATTAAAATTCCATTATTGCAAGCCATCAAGGAAATCCTAATTTTAGCCAAAACAATAAAGGAGTTGAGTATGAAGACACCAAGAAAAAGAATAAGAGAAACCAAGAAAATTCAACTGGTAGGACAAATAGCAGACATTATGATGGGTAAGATTACTATTCCAAAGTACCTTGACCCAGGAAATCCAGTTGTCAAAATCCACATCAATGGAATTGAAATTCAAAATACACTCATTGACTTAGGAGCAGCAATAAATATCATGAGTAGACAAATCATGGACAAACTGAAACTTCCTAATCTTCTCTTTACACCCACACTATTACAACTAGCAGATAGATCTGTGATCAGACCATATGGGGTAATAGAAGACATTCCAGTGTCCCTAGACTCTTGAGAATACCCTGTGGATTTCATGATCCTTACACCCAAGAATAATCTAGGAGGCCATCCTGTTATACTAGGAAGACCTTGGTTAGCTACAGCTGATGATTTTATTAGTTGTAGGTCCGGTGATATGTATATTTCTGATGGAAGTTCAACAAAGAAATTTACTTTATATCCTCCAGCTAGGACAATTACAGATCTAGATGACACTCAATGGATAGAGGATGAAGAATGTTTGCAACCACTCTTCACAATTTCAGAAATTAGTGAAGATAATCAAATTCTGAATACTCTAGAAAATTTTGAATCTTCTCCAACACAACAAGAACCTGTCTCAAGAGAGATCCAATATTGAGTTCTTGTCATCTAGACAGATGTCTCTTCATTCTATGGACAAATTTGGCAGTTCTACAAGTGAAATTTTTCCAGGCAAAACCTCGAACATAAACAAAAACCTGGAAAAATCTCAACAAGAAGAACTAGTCAAAGTATTACAGAGACATTCTTCTGCATATGCATGGGAATACACTGACATGAAAGGGATAAGTCCCAAGACTTGTACTCATCACATATATATAGAGGCAAATTGCAAACCAATCAGACAGCCTCAAAGACGGATGAATCCAAATCTTAGGGAAATTGTCAAGGAAGAATTACAAAAATTGTTAAATGTTAACTTCATCTATCCTATTTCAGATAGTCAGTGGGTTTCTCCTTTAGTAATTGTACCCAAGAAAAATGGAAAATGGAGGGTGTGTGTTGACTACCGAGAACTGAATAAAGCTACTCTTAAAGACCATTTTCCCTTACCTTTCATAGATCAAGTATTAGATACATTAGCAGGTAAAAAGTACTTTTCATTCCTCGATGGATTTAGTGGTTACAATCAAATCCAAGTAGCACTTGAAGACCAAGATAAAACCACATTTACTTGTCCTTGGGGTACCTATGCCTACCGAGTATTGCCATTTGGATTATGCAATGCACCCGCAACATTCCAAAGGGCGGTATTAGGAATTTTTTCTGATCTAATACATGACTGTGTAGAGGTGTATATGGATGATTTCACAGTTTATGGGGACACATTTGAAGAGGCTTTAGAAAACTTGGAAAAAGTCTTAAAAAGATGTCAAGAAGCAAACCTTTTCTTTAGTCATGAAAATTGGGTTTATGATGTTTATCGAAGGTATTGTTTTAGGGTATCTATATTTCAAGGGGATGGGATTAGAGCGATGAAGGAATGAAAGTTATTTCAACCTATCCATCCCAAGTCAAAGAGATGTGAAGAAGTTTCTAGGATTTACTGGGTACTATCTGAGATTTATAGAAAACTTCACCAAAATAGCATCTCCTCTCTTTTCAAATTACTCACCAAAGATTGTGAATTTAAGTGACTTCTGATCGCTGTCATTTTTGAACCCCGAAAACCAAAATTTCTGAAGGACTCATATTAGATTCAATCAGTTATTTTTTCATATCCTGGGACAGATAAGCCCTGTATACAGCCCAAGAGCAAGATGATTTAAAGATTAGAATTTCATGCCATCTATTATATCAGTAAAAATTTGACTCCTGCAGAGTTAAACTATATTGTAACTGAAAAAGAGTTTTTAGCTGTTGTTCATGCCATTAACAAATTTAGACACTATATAACAGGCTATGAAACTTTTATTCACACTGATCATTCTGCCATTAGATATTTAATGAAGAAATCAATCACTAATGGTAGAGTTATAAGATGGTTGTTATTATTGCAAGAATTCAACATTACTATTCTAGATAGGCCTGGAAAACAAAACACTGTGGCTGACTTCCTTTCTAGAATTCAAAATATCAAAGATGACACTCCGGTTGAAGATCAATTTCCTGATGAATATCTTTTTGCAGTTTCTACTCAAACTCCATGGTTTGCTGATATTGCTAATTATTTAGTTTCAGAAAAATTTCCTTCAATTATGAATGCAAGGGATAAAAGAAAAATCATTAATGATAGTGCAAGATATTCATGGGTCGCTAATGAGTTGTACAAGACAGGTCCAGATTTGATTATTAGAAGGTGTGTTCGTGAAGATGAGATGCCTGAAATTCTCAAGGCATGTCATGATGAACCTTGTGGCGGACACTTTGCAGATAAAAGGACAGCCTATAAGATCCTTACTTTAGGATATTATTGGCCATCTTTGTTTAAAAAGATGCAAGGGAGTATGTCGAAAGGTGATGCCACAAAGGTGGTGGGGAACCTTCTCCTTCGTGAGATTCATTAAAAATTGTGTACACATTGAACCTTTTGAAAAATGGGCTTTGGATTTTGTAGGACCTATTAGTCCTCCATCAAGATAAAAGAAATACATATTAGTTTGCACTGATTATGTTACTAAGTGGGTAGAAGCTAAACCATTACTTGTTGCTAATGAATCATCTGTAGTTACTTTTCTTTTTGAGGATATTTTTACTCGTTTTGGTGTCCCAAGGGAAATTGTTACAGATCAAGGAGCTCAATTTACATCAAAGCTAGTGGAGCAAATGATGGAGAAGTACAAAATCAGACATAGAACATCTACTCCTTATCATCCACAAGCAAATGGTCAAGTGGAATCCACTAACAAAGTCATTGAAGGTATCCTAACAAAGACTGTTCATCTACATAGAAGAGATTGGGTAGATAGGCTTCCTGAAGCCTTGTGGGCCTATAGAACTACATGGAGAAACACAACAAGCCATACTCCTTATGAGCTTGTTTATGGAAAGCAAGTTTTGTTTCCTATAGAGTTCCAAATCCAAACATTCAAGATGGCAGTTCAGCTAGGACTTGATCTAACGGAGGCACAAAAGCATAGACTGGAGCAAATTAATGAATTGGATGAGATCAGACAAGATGCAGTTCAGAAAACAAGTCTAGTCCAACAGCAAAGGGCCAGATGGCATGACAAGTACATCAAAGAGAAGAAATTTAAAGAGGGTGATTGGGCTCTCTTGTTTGATTCAAAATTCAAGGATTTTCAAGGGAAATTTCAGACACATTGGCTTGGGCCATATGAAATTGTTCGAATTTTTTATAATGGGGCAGTAAAAATCAGAACTATAGATGAAGAGGAGGTCACTTTTCTTGTGAATGGTCATAGAATGAAGCTATACCACAAGCCACTCTCAAGAGAAGAGTTTGTCAAGAAGTTCCAAGAAGACAATGATGTGAAGTTAATGAAGAAGAGTCTCTCTTCTTCATCAACTTGATTAAATTTTCTGAAGCATTTCTCTTTTGAAAAAAAATAAAAATAAAAATAAAATAAAATAAAATAAAAATAAAGGTATAAACATGAAAACCAATCACTGATTGGCATGTTTATACAGAAAAGATAGGGTGAAAATCAGAGTCTCTCTGACACTCTAACTTTTCCCATTTTTGTTTCTAAGCAGCTGTTATAAATCATAAGTTCAGTACCATAGTACTTATGATTCATTTCATCTCATTCCATTCACTATCCATCCATACTTCATCTCATCCATCATTCACATCTCACTCCATTCCATTTCATTCATTTCACTCCATTCCATTCCATTCATTTCACTCCATATTCCATTCACTTCATTCTCATGTCAAAACATAGAATTTGATATCTTGCTGCAAGAGAATAAAAATATGCCATGAATTGCAGTACAGCCCTTATGTTCCTTCATTCCATGAACTGAATCCATTCTTATTTCAATTATCCACTTCATAATCCATCATCCATTTCATACATTTTCATAAACATTTCACCCATCTTCCAGAAACATTTCATTTTCATAATAAAAGTGTTCTACAGGGACATTCTGCAGCTCAGTGTACATTCTGTAGCTGATCGGCCTTTCTGCAGCCCGATAGTTTTTCACAGCTACAAATCCTGAAGGCATCAACTAGCAGACATCAGAGTTACAACAAAGTGATCCAGAGAATTCATGAATCAAAGACATCAAGAAAATAGTGAAAGATTCCTCCAAAGATGAGCAGAGAAGACAAAGGCTACACAAACATCAAGGGCAGAGGTAACCAATTTAAATTACGATGGCAATTCATGAAAATTTAGCATAGTTTAGTTGTGAAATTATTCAAAGAGTTGTTTTAATTATTTTATTGATCAAACACCAAACAAAACCCTCTATAGACTTTGTATTAAAACTTCCAATTCAAATTTTCTATCCACTAGCATTTGAGCGGTGGAACGGCCAAATCATTTGAAATTCCCACGACTCTTAACCAAGTTCTTTAATGATGAAGATTTTTCCTGCCGTCGTAAATCCTCCGCCATCTCCTCAAATCATTAATGCAATCCTCCACCTCACTTCACCACTCTATGCCGTGACCATTTGCCATAACGCCATTCCGTAGCCAGTATTCCATTCCGAAGGCAGAAGCATTATTATCATCAGGGACAGAACAGAAGAGGTACATTGCAAGTATAACGGTGTGAGAACTCACTGAACAGAGAGCATATCACTGAGAACAAAGTTCGGAGCATTGCACTGTCAACACAGAATTGTGGCCGTGAAGAGTTTAAAGCCTGTTGCTACCAGAAGACAGAGGTGCTAAAATTGAAGACTTTGCCACCAAAACAGGTATGGTGGCATCAAGTTTGTATATATATATAACATGGGGGAAGTCTGTTATTACCAAAGACATAGGTGTGGTAGTGACTGGTTTTGAAGTTGTTGTTACCCGAGACAGAGAAGCTGTAGTGTTGAATTTGAAGCATACCATTTGCTATCAGAGACAGAGGTTGAGTTTGAAGTCTGGTGTTACTAGAAACAGAAGCGTTTTTCAATGATTGAGTTTGAAGTCTTCTGTTACCAAAGACGGAGGTATTGCACAAAAAGAAATTTGAAATCATCTACCACTGTCTATCAAAGACACATTAGCCCGAAAATTGAAATTGCTTCCATATCATTCCAAGGTTCAACAGAAGTACATCACCCTAAGGATTCAAGGCATTTTCCCACCAGAGACACAACCCAGATTTTAAGACCCAGCTATTTCAGTTATGTCATTCCAAAATTGAAGCCATTTTCATTTTAGAGCTTGAAGCCATTTTAATCCTAAAGTAAAAGACATTGTTTTGTGGGTAGAGAAGAGTGTTAATTTGATATTGAAAAACATCATGGGTTTCATCGTAAGGACTGAGCCTGTGGGATCAAAATATGTAGAAGGTTACCCACAATGCAAGGAGATGTTACAACAAATAGGGTGGCTTCAATTCTTGGAAAAGTTTAATGGCTTCCATAAGGAAGTCACTAAAACATTTGCCAGATCATTCCAAGGAACCGAAGTTGAAATAGGGGATGTTGGTGCGATCGTTAATGAAGCTTTTATAGCAGAGGCTACAGGATTATCCAGAGCTGGGGAAAGATGGTTTAAAAATAGGGAATTCCATAATGATTCATGGAAACAAATCCTAAAATCACCAAACATGGATGTTAGTGTGTTCAAGAAGGGAATTCCCAGTACATCATTGAAGAGCAAATGGAGGAATATACTACTTCTTTTACAAAAAATTGTTACATGTGAGGGTAGGTATGGGACATTTTATGTCTACCATATGAGACTAATGTTGCATTTTCTAGGAGAAGATTTGAATTTACCATATTTCTTGTATCAAAGTCTGAAAAAAATGGCTTCCTGTGTTCAGAGAAGAGTTCAGTTTTTGGAAACAACCCTGTATCATCATGGGTTAGTAAAAAATTTAGTTGAGCATCATCTATCCAAATCAAATGATACATGGGATGATTTCTTAATAAGAAATCATTTTGAGGAAGCAAAAGAACTATCACCTGAACCACAAGCCACAAAGAGAAGTAGGAGATGGAGAACTCCAACAGGTAAAATTGACAAACCGGTTCAAGAAAGAAGGAAGAACATCTAGAAGTTGACTAGAATGATCGAACTATAATCTCATGCGCAGAAGGAAATCTCGGAATCTCATGGAAAAGGGAGGTCTTCCCAACTTAGGAGAAGCCGCGCATTAAAAGGAAAAATCAAGAAAAACATCAATCAAACAAACAATCAACATGAAGATAAAGAAACATCTATGGAAGAGTACGATGATGAAGATTTTTATGAAGGCACCCCCCCGAGATTGATCCCGCTTCAACAGAAATCTATGATTATGAAGAAACTGCAGAGAGAACAACAAGAAGAGAAGAGAACCCCGGCCCACTAACCGAAATTGATATATTGAGGAGGGATAGTATGAGTTGGAAGTATTGAATAGACACATTAAAAATGAGAATGAAATTCTCAAAGATCAAATCAAGCTCAAGACTGACATGAACTCAACCTTATCCCTTCATATAGACAAAGTGGAGAGAACCAATGAGAAGATAAAGACAAGGAACAAAAAGTTGATCAGAGCACTCACAAACCTCAGGTTCAAACTTGTGATCAGGAAACCCAGAAGGCCTTTAGCATCCAGACAAAGGAAAAGAAGGGGATTAGATGTCCTTGCAGAAGCCTCAGAATTCATAGGATAATTTGCATGAGGACATGCAAAGAGACAAGAAGTGGGGGTATGTTGAGCCTCAAATTTGTGCTTTCCTTCACCTCATTTTACCTCATTTTTCCCTTGTCCAATTTCTATATTTAAACCCAATCGATCAATAAAAATAGTTAAAATTACTTTCTAGAATGGTTTACATAATCGACTTGTTGAATTTTGTGATCAAGGCTATTGTTACATTTTGGATCTTAATTAGCTTCTAGAATGCTATCTCGTAGCTAATCAAGCATTCTCAGGCCATTTTTATGTTTGGAGACAACCTGTGTGGGTTTCGAGGAAAACACATATGGGCATGGGGATTCATCGTCAGTGCTCACATGGTGTGTTGTTTTGTCATGGAAGAGGAAATGAAGTCTGTGGTATAAATATGTGTACGTGGGAACACATTTTTGTGAAAGAAGACACTCTACTAGGATCAAGACACCTGTGTCTTTCTTTACGCAGTCACCTTAAAGACTTAAGATGATTTGGATTAGGAAGACATCATTCCTAAATTATTGTAATTATTAATACTTTCATTTACTTTAAAAACTCTAACAGCTGAGCTAGTTAGAAATTTTAGCATTTAAGTCAAGTGATTTTGGTGTGTAAACTCGTGTTACGTCTTTAAGACACAGACACAGTGTCTGTAATGAGCGTATCGTTGAAGGAGTGACAAATTATCTTGAAGTGATTAGTTTGCAGTTTAACGTCATTAAGCGGTAGAGGGTCTCTTTACTTTGAACGATTTCCTTAGCGTGAAACTAGATAAGCTCAATTGCCTTTACTGCCAGAAGTATTGAATTAGTAGTTGTTGTGTTTTACATCGCGGGTCGGATTGCCCAGCTTCTTCCATAAGAATACATTCTTCCAATGGGATCAAATGAATGATTGATGACTATGGTAATGTGATACCGCTTAGATTTGTGTATTTGTTTTAGCATACCTAGAGTCATAATTGGGCTCTGGGCTTCTTTCCGTCATAATATATGATTTCGCCAATAAATCAAAATGATGAATGTCACGACTATGGCACCGTAGGATAGATTTGTATTTGTTTAGCTATTACCTAGAGTTTACAATTGCCTCAGCTTCTTCCACAAGACACTTTTGCTAATAAATCAAAACAATGAATGTTTAATGACTTGTGGCATCAGATAGGAGTTGTATATAAGCTTTAACTAGAGATCTAAGTTATTCATCATAGTTCTTTCACGTTGAAGACATTCTTCCAATAAATCTTAACAATGAATGATGAATAGCTATAGTAATAAGGTAGTCTTAGTTGTGTTTTTTAGTCTTCACTATCATAGTTGTACCTGTCCTAATCACTTTCCATGAAACAGTACCCTTCCAAGACATCTCATAGTTTCAAGATATGACTGGTGGATGTGACAACTTAGTTTCATTTTCTTTTCACCATTTGCTTTCAATTGCATACAAGTCTACAAATAAAATTGTTTCACTTTCCACAAGAAGGAACTCTTCCAAAATATCCCCTCATGTATTTAGCAACCGATTGCAGTAACTTCATAGGATAGTGCATATCTAGAATGTTTGAAGCTATTGTATTAATTCATGTCCGCCCATTTATTTCAAAGTTTGATGATGGCTTGTCGTAGGACACCAGCTTATAGCATCTGCTTCATGTTTAACCAATTCATTGCATTCATATCTTCATAGTCACAATCATTACCCTTGTACAAGAGATCATTTTAGTGATAGGATTCCTTTAAGACAAATTTCTTCATTATTTACAAATATCTTTTTGTTCTCAAAATTACTGCATCCATAACTTTAGGAACAGAAGATAACATCATTACAAGGTTCCGGAAATATCTCTCATAAATTCCCAGCTATAATGGCGCTTTTCTCAACAGAACTACCTCTCAAAAGAAACCAATAACTCTTGAAGAATAGATCAATTCTTTCAATTGAAATTCATGTATCAGAACTAGAAATTAGTCATGAATAAAGGAGTTTAGAATAGAAATGTGGCATCACATTTAGTGTCTCATTGTCTAGTTAGAAAATTTGCATATTTATGATCATTTCTCAAAGTCTAGTTTGTGTCATTTGTTTAAAAAGTCATCATCAAGCTCTTACTTATTCACCATAGTTTAGATGTTGTTTCAGTTGTTTTTCGATTAATATTTTCCATTCCATACATTAGCCTAACCGTGTTTTTGACTACCACCTTTTCATTAGTTTCTAGTATTTTCATTGTAAACATAAAACTCGAAAAGACCAAAAACATCATAAATCAACATAAAAGGATCAAAACATCACAAACACTACATACAACGACTAGGAAACAAGAATTTGTACATATGGTGCACATTTACTAAAGAAGCTTTACAACTGCTGACAATTAAATGAACTCAAATAGAGACTACTGAGGCCAACATTTTGGCGCTCACAATGGGGAAGTGAAAACTAGGTAACCTTGTTTCTTAGCATTCAAAAAACAATTTTATGCGTAGGGGAGAGATTCAAGAGGAATATTTATAAGCAAAGCAGGCGAGTTTGACATCTAGAACACCACGAGCCTATCCGTATCCGAACTAGTACACCTTTCAACTCAAAACCCATCTTCCATCTCTTTAATTTCATCTCGGACTTTGCAGATCTATGTCACCTATTCCATTAGAGAAACCTTCCACTCTACTCCACCCATCCTGCTATAGAAGAGGATCCAAAAACCTCGTTGAGGATACAAACCTTCTACTTCCAATAAAAGGAGAGTCAACCATATGAAGAAGAGGAGGAGGACAGTTAATGGAGCAGGCACCACATTTGGAGGGTGGGTGGAGGAGGAAGGAGGAGGAGAAGGAGGAGGAGGTAGAGGCAGGAGGAAGAGGCAGTAATTAGGTTTTTGCCCCTATACTGGCGTGAGTCCAATAAACCAGAAAAACATTTTCACCTTTCTCTCGTCCTTCCGAACTTCTATGGACTTAAAATCGAGGATCCCCGAAACTTATTCGAATTTAAAAGACTGTAGGACTTATGACTACCTTTCAAGATGCCCAAAAATTGTAATGGCTTCTAACTCAAAGGACATCATTGAAGTGGTTTATGAGCTTACGTATTCATTAGACATGCTGAAGACATGAAACAAGCATTTCTCGAGAGATATTTGGATTATTGTATGCCACATTACAAGGGAAGAAGTGTTCAAGATAAGTTAAAAAAAGAAGATGAAAACTTAGAAGATTTGTTGAAAGATTTAAATACAACATAAAATAAGGCTAAATGAAAACTTAGATTGAGACACTTCAGTAAATTTTTTGTTGAAAACCATTAGGATGAATGGTTGATATCCTTAACATGATGGGGAAAAGGGGATATATCGCCAACTCACATTACTCAAATATTCCAGTTATGTATCAATCTTTCCAGGGAAATCCAAATCGTCAGTGTCCAAGAGATCCTCGTTTCTAAGAGTGGGCAATCCGTCAGACAAATAAGTAGATCGTAAATAGACACATGCTTGATGATTTTAACCGACATCTTAGGGAGTCTTAGTGAACAAATAGACACCTCAAGATACAAACAAGCAAAAGGTCGAATCATGCCTTGGAAATCTTTTTGTCCCAAATGTAGGAAGAAAACATGCCTTGAGAGAGTGCTCCTTGATGTGTGCTGAAACCGTGTTATTTGTTCTCGAGAAACATGGAGACCAAGAATTGTCCTTCTCTTTCCCGGTCTCAAGGTCGTTTTTCAAGAAGAACCCTACATTCGCTTAACTCCTTAACTTTGTATCTACAAGACCTTGGCAGGAACCTCAAAACATGTGATTTCATGATCAAATGTATAATCAACTCACCTGAATTCTTACATTTTGGCCCCATCAAAAATCAACTTGAAGTTGGGCACATGATCACACAACTTTGAAATATACCTGCTATTATCGTATCCACCATCTCGATTCCACCATACCCACAAAATTTTCTCAAAATCTTCAATAAAACTTTTCAACAAACTTTCAACAACATCATTTTAACCAACCCTATCAAACAACTACTTATTACCATTCCTCAAAAATCCAATCAATTACCAACAAATTTGCTACCAAACCCCAATAAGAACTTATAATATGGTGACATGATAGAAGGACAACAATTTTAACTTATTTAATACATTCTCAGACCTTGGTGATGTTCAACCCCAGGGTCCCAAGGATATTTCTAGCAAGAGGGAAACCTTCGTGACTACAAGGTAAGAACAAGATGATTCTTTAGGAAGACTTCACGGTTATCAAAAGTTCTATAGCAGCTGATCACTCAAGGCCAAAACATTGAAAAATCAAACAAAAAGATTCAATAGCCCAACCCGCATTAGAGCAACAACCACATCTACTTCTATACTCCTTCAAAAGATTACAAAATTGATGTGCTGTGTAGAAAAACAAATAATGGTGCCTAATTATGATTGATGAATTGAGAAATGTTTACATTAAAATTCATTATCATGGAAGCCAACATGAAATCCCAATTTTAGCCAAAACAATAAAGTAGAGTTGAGTATGAAGACAACAAAGAAAAAGAATACAGAAACCAAGAAAATTCAATCAGTAGGACAAATAGCGTATATTATGATGGGTAAGATTACTATTTGCAAAGACTTCCTCAGACTCGTGAAATCCAAATGTCAAAATTCACATCAATGGAATTGAAATTGCACACTCATTGACTTAGAGCAAAGAAGGAAGTCATCATGAGAAATCATGGACAACCTAAACTTCCTAATCTTCTCTGGTTAACTATTAATTATTGCTACAACTAGCAGACAGACTGTGATCGTACCGTATGGGTAATAGAAGGATATTCTGAAGAAAACCCTAGACTTTTGGGAGCCCTCAGATTTCATGATCCTTACACCCAGAATAACCTAGAGGCCATCCCAGTGAGTACCAGGAAGACCTTTGGTTAGCTACAACATGCTTTTATTGGCTTGTAGGTCCGTGATATGTATATTTTCGATGGAAGTTCAACAAAGAAATTTACTTCATATCCTCCGCCTAGGACAATTACAGACTAGGATGACACTCAATGGATAGAGGATGAAGAATATTTGCAACCACCTTCACAATTTCTCAAATTAGTGAAGATAATCAAATTCTCAACACTTAGGTAGGACTTTAACTTTCCAACACAAACAAGAATCATTTCAAATCCAATATTATTTCGTCATCTAGACAGATGTCTCTTCATCTTTCTATGAATAAATTTGTTGGGCTTGTAAGAAATTTTCCAGCAAAACTCCAACATAAACAAAAAACTGAAAAAATCTCACCAAGAAGAACTAGTCAAAGTATTGAGCAGTAGACATTCTTCGCATATGCATGGGAATACATCACATGAAAGGGATAAGTCCTGCATTCTGTACTTCATCACATCCATATAGAGGTAACAAACCAATCAGACAAATTCTCAGCATTCATGAATCCAAATCTTAGGGAAATTGTCAAGGAAGAATTACAAAAATTGTTAAATGTTAACTTCATCTATCCTATTTCGTATAGTCATAGTTTCCTTTAGTAATTGTACCTAAGAAAAAGGAAAAATGGAGGGTGGTGTGTTTATCAACAGAACCTGGAATAAAGCTACTCTTAAAGACCATTTTCCTTACCTTTCAGATCAAGTATTAGATACATAGCAGTGTGTGCACATTTTTCATTCCTGGATGGATTTAGTGGTTACAATCAAATCATAGCACTGAAGACCAAGATAAAAACCACATTTACTTGTCCTTGGGGTACCTATGTCAATGAAAAGTTGCCATTTGGATTGTGCAACGTAATCTAACATTCCCATGTATGGGGTATTAGGAATTTTTTCGATCTAATACATGATCAGGTAGGTAAACATGGATGATTTTACAAATTATGGTGATACATTTGAAGAGGCTTGAAACAAGTGCCCCTAAAAAGATGTCAAGAAGCAAACCTTTCTCTAGTCATGAAAAATGTTTTACAGATGTTTACTCAAGGTGTTGTTTAGGGCACCACATTTCAAAGATGTGGATTTAGAGTCATTAGTTGCAGTTGAAGTTATTTCAACCTATCCATTCCAAGTTGTCAAAGAGATGGGGAATTTTTTTCAGATTTATCGTGTACTATCGGAGATTTATAGAAACTTCACCAAAATAGCACTTCCTCTTTTTCAAATTAATGATCAAAGATTGTAACTTATGGGATCGATTGCCGCTTAGTTTTTGAAACCTCAAAACCAAAATTTCTCAAGCACCTATTACAAATTTAACTGGAAGCGTTTATCTCGGCGATACCACATGCTCGACAGATACGAAGATTTAATTTCCTTTGTTATCTATTATATCAAGAAAATTTGACCGCAGTAGTTAAACTATATTGCATCAAAAGAGTTTTTAGTCGTTACCATGCTACTAACAAATTTAGACACTATATAACCGCTATGAAACTTTTATCACACTGATCATTCGCCATTAGATATTTAACGAATAAATCAATCACTATGTAGAGTTATAAGATGGTTGTTATTATTGCAAGAATTCAACATTACTATTCTAGATAGGCTCGGAAAACAAACACCGTACGTATCATTTTAACGTTGCAACATCAAAGATGACATCAGTTGAAGATCAATTTGATGAATATCTTTTTGCGCTACTCAAAACCCATGGTTTAATGATATTGGCGACTATTTAGTTTCCAGGAAAATTTCCTTCAATTATGAATGCAAGTGATAAAAGAAAAAATCATTAATGAGAAAAGATATTCGCGGTCGCTAATGAGTTGGTACAAGACAAAGTTCGACAAGATCATTAGAAGGTGTAATGAAGATGATGCTCAAATTTCAAGGTGTCATGATGAACCTTGTGGCTTAGACACTTTGGTGATAAAAGCGACAAAATTACAAGATCCTTAATTTAGGATATTACGTCATCTTTGCTTAAAGATGCGAGGCGCTGGTGTTGCAGACAACAGCTGTTGTGGCAGAACCTTCTCGTGCAGATTCCATTGGTACCAGGTACACATCGTAACCTTTCTTTTGAAAAATGGGCTGATTTTGTAGGACCCACAGTTCTCCATCTAGACAAAGAAATGGATATTAGTTTGCACCCCATTGGTTACCATGGCAGAAGCAAAACTAATACTTGTTACACGAATCATATGTAGTTACTTTTCTTTTTGAGGATATTTTTCACTGCTTTTTGGTGTCCTCCAAGTGGAATTACATACCTATGAGCCAATTTACATCATGCTAGTGGAGCAAATGATGGAGAAGTACAAAATCAGATATGAAGACTACTCCTTATCATCCACAAGCAACAATATGGAATCACTAAAGAAGCTACGAAGGCATTCTAACAAAGACTGCTCATCTACACAGGACAGATAGGGCCTTGCTCGTGGGCCTATAGAACTATGTGGAGAAACACACAACATATATCTTATGTGAGCTTGTTTATGGAAAGCAAACAGAGCTCATAGAGTTCCAACCAAAACATTCAAGATGAAGGAAGTTTGGCCTAGGACTTGATCTAACTAAGATATACGGCTAATAGACCTGAGCAAATTGATGAATTGGATGAGATCAGACAAGATGCAAGCCGTAGCAAGTCTAGTCCAACAAAGAAAGGCTGACATGACAAGGTACATCAAAGAGGAAGAAATTAAAGGAGATTAGGTTTCTTTGTTTGATTCAAAATTCATGATTATGAAATTTCGTATATTGGTTTAAACATATGAAATTGTTCCTACTTGATAATAAAAGAAACTTAACTATAGATGAAGAAGAGGCTGTTTTTCGTGAATGGCCATAGACCTGGCCATACTATGTTCTACCTCGTAGAAGAGAGTTTGTTGAAGAAGTCAATATATTGAAGGATAGAAGTTAATGGTTATAGCCTTTCATCAACTTGATTAAATTCTTCATACTTTTTTTGACAAAAATAAAAATAAAATAAAAAATAAAAAATAAAAATAAGGTATAACATGAAAACCAATCACTGACAGCATAAATGTATATTAAAGATAGGTAAAATTTAAAGCCTGAGGACTTAACTTTTTCTATTTTTTAGCCATAATATATAAAAATCATATGCCTGAAATAATAGTACTTATGATTCATTTCATCTCTATTCCATTCACTATCCATCCATATTTTATCTCATCCATCATCTATCTTCATTCATCTCCATTCATTCATTCTTACCTCCATTCCATTTTATTCACTTTATCTACCTTCCATTCATCATATTTCTATGTCAAAACATAAAATTTGACATCTGTTTAAGTGAAGAAAAATATGGCATGAATTGCAACATGTTCTTTATGTTCCTTCATTCCATGAACCAAATCCATTCTTATTTCATTATCCACTTACAATCCATCATCTATTTATCCATTTTCAGCAATGATTTCACCCAATTTTAAATATTTTATTTTCATAAAAGTGTCTGCTGTGTGATACCGTACCGTTGTACATTTTGAAGCGATTTGTTCTTTCAGCAATTTCCATAGTTTTTCTAAATCCCGTTGCATCAACCATGTCAGACATCGTAGTTGTATCAGTTATCCGGTGAACGCGTGGAATCAAAGACATCAAGAAAATAGTGGAAAGATTCCTCCAAAGATGAGCAAGAGAAGACAAGCGATGTGCACAAACATCAAGGGCAAGAGGTAACAAATTTAAATTACTATGGCAATTCATGAAAATTTAGCAGAAGCTTAGTTGTAAAATTATTCTAAAGAGTTAGCTTTAATTATTTTATTGATCAAACACCAAACAAAACCCCATAGACTTTTAATAAACCTGAATTCAAATTTTCTATCCAATAGCATTTGAGCAAGTGAACTGCCCAAATCATTTGAAATTCCCAAGACTCTTAACCAAGTTCAAATGATGAAGATTTTTCTCGCCGTCGTAGTAAACTCTCCTATCGCCTCCTAAATCATTAATGCATTCTCCACCACTTCACTACTTCCATGTCAGGACCATTCGCTATAACGCGGCTTCAGCGATGTCTGCCGCGTACATTATTATCATCGTGATGCGAACAAGAGTACATTGCAAGCATAACGGTGTGAGAATCCCACTGTATCAAGAGTGCTATCACCGAGAAAAAAGTTCGAGCATTGCACCGTCAACACAGAATCGTAGCCGTGAAGAGTTTAAAGCTCACATGCCTTAAGGTCAAAGAGAAGTAAAATTGATATCTGTATACCAAAAACAGTAGGTGTACAGTAATTGAAGCTTCAGTTCCATATTACTGTGTATTTATGTGGTAGTGACCGCTGTATATGTTATCCTTTATGACAGAGTGTCGTAGTGTTGAATCTGGATGCGGTATCATTTAAGCATATGAGGTTGAGTTTGGGGGCCTGTGTTACTTTCAGGAAATGTGTTGCCGTTGATTGAGTTTTGGAAGTCTTTCATGCTCGCAGACGGAAGTATTGCACAAAAGAAATTTTAAAATCATCTACCACCTGCCTATCGCAGACACATTAGCCCTGAAATTGAAATTGCTTCTCCATATCATCTCCAAGGTTCAAATTGTATACATCAAATTGAGGATTCGAAGGTATTTTTCCAACAATATATATACAAACCGTAGATTTTTAAGACCGTAGTTATTTCTTAAAGGTATGTTTCAAAATTGGTTTACTTAGAGATTAAAGCCATTTTAATCAAAGTAAAGCCATTGTTTTGTGGATAGAGAAGAGGCACTGATAGTGTAAAACTATGGTTTATCGTAAGGATTGAGTCGATAGACCAAAATATTTAGAAGGTTATCCACAATGCAAGAGATACAACAGTTAGTATGGTTCACCTTGGAAAAGCGATTGTCATTATAACGAAGTCACCAAAACGTTTAAGTGACTCTGTCCTGGGCACCGAGTTGAAATAGTATAAGTTTAACGTTAATGAAGCTTTATAAAGCAAGAGGCTGGCGGATTATCCAGGAAATGGGGAAAGATGGTTTAAAAATAGGGAATTCCATAATGACTCATGGAAACAAATCCTAAAATCACCAAACATGGATGTTAGTAGAGCCCAAGAAGGAATTCCTAAAGATACATTAAAGAGCAATGGAGGAATATTAATACTTTTGGGACAAAAATTTGTTACATGTGAGGGTAGGTATGTACATTGGCATCACCATATGAGACTAATTTTGCATTTTCTAGGAGAAGATTTGGACCTACCATATTTTTTAAAATGTCCAAAGAAAATGGCTTCCGTGTTCTTGGGAGAAGAGTTCAGTTTTTGGAAACAACCCTGACTATCATGGTTAGTAAAATTTCACCAGCATCATCAGCTCCAAATCAAATGATACATGGGGTGATTTCTTAATAAGAAATCATTTTGAGGAAGCAAAAGAACTATCACCCGAACCACAAGCTACAAAAGAGAAGAGAGATGTGAGGACTTCAACAAAAATTGACAAACCTATTTCAAGAAAGCAGAAGAAAGTCATTCTGGGAGAAGTTGACTAGAATCAAGAGTCAACTCCTTAAGGCAGAAGGAAATCATGAATCTGGTGGAAAAAGGGAGGCCCCTCTCAACTTAGAGGCTACGTATTGGGTGTACAGAAAATCAAGAAAAACATCAATCAAACAAACAGTGGGTAATCAGCATGGAAGATGAAGAAACATCTTGTAAATATATGATGATGAAGATTTTTATGAAGAAAATTTCGAGATTGATCCCGTCAACAAGAAATCTATGATTATGTGGAAACTCTAGAGAGAATAACAGAAAAGAGAAGAGAGGAACCCCTGCCTCCTCCACTAATCGAATTGATAAAGGAGAGGGATAGGTGAGTTGGAAGTATGAATAGACACATCGTAAATGAGAATGAAATTCTGAAGATCAAATCAAAGCTCAAGACCGACATGAACCTCCAACCTTATCCCCGTACATAGACAAAGTGGAGAGAACCACGAGAAGATGAAGACAAGGAATGTAAAGTTGATCAGAAAGTACCTACAAACCTCAGTTCAAACTTGTGGATCGGTGAAACCTGCATAGCCTTAGCATGCAGCATGCTTAAGAAGGGGATTAGACAAGTTTTGGTGAAGCCTCGAATTCATAGATAATTTGTATGAGGACATGCAAGAGATGTTGGGGGGTATGAGCCTCAAATCTGTGCTTTCCTTCACCTCATTTACCTCATTTTTCCCTTTGTCCATTTCCATTTTAAACCCAATTGACTGGTCAAAAATAGTTAAAATTACTTCTCCAGAATGGTTTACACAACCCACTTGCTGAATTTGTGATTATCGCCATCATACATTTTGACCGGAACTAGCCGCGTAACGTGCATTCCGTAGCTAACCGCGATTCTCCCGGCAGCTCACCTTTATGTTTGAGCACATTCCGTGTGGCCTCTTGAGGAAATGATGGGCATGATCCACGTCGTGCTCATGGTGTGTTGTTTCGTCATGGAAGAGGAACAAACTTACCTGCTATGCACGTGGGAACACATTTTGTGAAAGAAGACTCCTAATAGGACTGTTGGCAACGTGTCTTTTCTATTTTTACGCAGCCAAATTAAAGACTCCTAAGATGATTTGGATTAGGAAGACATCATTCAAATTATTGTAATTATTGTTACTTGCATTTACTTTAAAAACCTTGAATAAAGCCGAGAGCTACAGAAATTTTGTGGATTTGCTGATTTGGTAAACTTCATATATGCCTTTAAAAGACATGGTATATTATGTTCGTACTATTGCATTGTTACTTGAGTGTATAAAAATTATCTTGAAGGCGTTGATTTAATTGTAGTTCGAATGTCATTATGTAGAGGGCTCTGCCTTTGAACGGATTTCTAGCGTAAAACTACAAGTTTCTTTTTCCTAGTCGTCTTTACGTTTGCATATTGAATTTAGTAGTTGTTGTGTTTTATAGCATCAGGTCGTATTCGTTCCATTTCTTCCATAAGAAATATCTTTCCGCCGCATCAAAAATGATGGAACATTGATGACTATGGAACAGAGGATATCGCTAGATTTGTATTCGTTTTTAGCTTAACATCGTAGCTATATTCTGTTCCAGTTTCTTCCCACAATAGTTATCACAATAAAATCAAAAAATGATGAATGTTTAATGACATGGTAATGAGATAGATTTGTATTTGTTTTAGCTAGCTACCGTAGCTATATAACGTTCCAGCTTCTTCCACAAGAAGACACTTTACAATAAATCAAAAATGAATGTTGACACTATGGTACCGTAGGATAGGAGTTGTATATGTTTTTAACTAGAGACCGTAGTTATATTCATTGCGAAATTTTCACAAAATATTATCTTTCCAATAAATCTTAAATGGAATACGAATAAGCTGAAAATAAGAAAATTAGTTGTAGTTTTTAGTTTCACTATCATAGTTGCACTGTCCTAATCACTCTTCCACAAGAAGAAATTCTTTCAAGACATCCTTAAGAAGTTCAAGATATGACCCTGAGGACAACTCAGTTTCATTTTCTTTCAAATATTTGATTTCAATTACACAAGTCCACAACAAAATTGTTCTACCTCTTCACAAGAAGGAACCTTCAAAATATCCTCAAAGATGAACAACCCATCAGAATTTCATAGGATAGCAGAGCAGCACTAGAATGCTCGAGTTTCATTTTGCATTTAATTCATGTCCAAATTTTACTGCTTCAAAGTTTGGATGATGGCTTATGGTTAAATACATTGTTCTAGCTAGGAAGCATCTTAAGCTCTCCATGTTTAAATCAATTCATTGCATTCACATTCATAGTCACACTGTCACCTTTGCACAAAGAGACTTAGTTGAGAGATTCCAAGACAAACATACAACATTTCAAAGCTCGAAATTATCTGATCTGAAGTAACTTTAGGAATGTATGATAACATCATTACAAGGTTCGAAATACTCGCAAATTCCTCACTATAAACAGCTTTTCCTCAACAAAGACCCATTCTAAAAGAAACCAATAAATCTTCAAGAATAGACTCGACCAATTGGAAATTGCAGAACAGAACTAGAAATGAATAAGAAATAAGTGAGGCTTAGAAGAATGTGTGATCATGATTAGCACCATCACTGAGAAATAGAAAATTTTGTGTACGATGATCATTTTCTGCCCAAACAGTCATTTGTTTAAAAAGCTACCATCAAGCTTCTGTTTCTATCACCATAAAGCTTAGATGTTGTTTTGTGTGTTTTTGATTACATTTTCCATTCCATACATTAGGTTTAACCGTGTTTTTGACGCCACTCTTTACTAGTTTTCTAGGCATTTTCATTGTAAACATAAACTTAAAAGACCAAAATACTGCACCAAATATAAAAGACCAAACATCACAAAACACTACATACAACGCACCAGGAAACAAGCAATTTAGGTACATATGGCACATTTCACTTCGCATTGAAATCATGAAAATTAAATGAACTCTGGCGAGGAGACTAGATTGAGGCCACTGGGATATGTATTTTCATGGGACTGGCCAACCAAGGCCTTGAACGTCTGAAGAGTAATGTGTTTAAATGGTCTTAGGCTACACCCGTACTCACAAAACCTTTATCAGGAATGAGTTTCAGTAAAAATGGAATTGGTGCAGTTTTAATGCAGGAAGGAAGACCCATTGCTTTTGAAAGTCGTCCAATCAAAGGAAAGTATTTACAGAAACCTATTTATGAGAAGGAAATGTTAGCAATACTACATGCACTAAAGAAATGGCGAACTTACCTAATGGGAAGACACTTCAAGGTAAAAACTGATCATGATAGTCTTAAACACTTTTTGGAACAAAGACTATCATCAGAAGAACAGCAAAAATGGGTCACAAAGATGTTGGGTTACGACTTTGAAATAATCTACAAAAAAGGAAAGTTGAATGTTGTTGCAGATGCACTCTCAAGAAAGAATGAAGAGGTGGAAGCATTGCTTTGTGCCATTTCTATTATCCAACCACATTGGATAACCGAAGCAAGAGATGAATGGAAGAAGGACAAAGATGTATGGACACTCATTCAAAAGTTGCAGCAAGATCCTAGTACATCCGATACATTTAGTTGGAAAAATGATTCCTTATGGTACAAAGATCGCTTATATCTTTGTAAGAATTCCCAACTAAAACAAAAGATTCTTCTGGAATTGCACACTTCTCCTTTAGGAGGACACTCAGGATTTTTAAAAACTTACCACATGGTGAAGAAAGAATTTTTTTGGGATGGCCTTAAATCTGATATTCGAAAGTTTGTGGCGGAATGTTTGGTTTGCCAACAGAATAAAGTGGAAACAATTAAGACCCCAGGACTTCTACAACCTTTATCCATTCCAGATCAACGTTGGGAGGAGATTTCAATGGATTTTATCACAGGTTTACCTAAGTCCGAAGGAAAGAGTGTCATCATGGTGGTAGTTGATAGACTTACCAAGAATGCACACTTTTGTGCATTATCTCATCCATTTAAAGCAAGTACAGTTGCTACTACATTTATGGACAGAATTCAAAAGCTACATGGAAGCCCAAGGGTTATTGTGAGCGACAGAGATCCCATTTTTACCGGAAATTTTTGGACGGAGTTATTTTCTTGTTTGGGTACTCAATTAGCTCATAGCTCATCTTATCATCCTCAATCTGATGGTCAAACCGAGATAGTAAATAAATGTTTGGAAGGATATCTTCGTTGTTTTGTATCTGATAAACAAACACAATGGGTCAAGTGGTTACCTCTCGTTGAATGGTGGTATAACACTTCCTTCCATACCGCAACAAAAATGACCCCATTTATGGCACTTTATGGATATCATCCACCATCCATCACATCATCTTTAAGAGAAAATTCGAAGGTTCAAGCAGTGGAAGATCACATCGAGCATCAACAAGAAGTTCTCCAACTCTTAAAGGATAACCCGAATTTGGCACAAAATCGAATGAAACAACAGGCAGATCAACATCGCAGCGAGAGAAGTTTTGATGTAGGAGATTGGGTATTTTTACGGCTACAACTATACAAACAAATGTCCCTCAAGCAAGCTAAGAAGGATAATAAATTATCGCCAAAGTACTATGGTCCTTACAAGGTGTTGCAAAAGATTGGTACTATGGCATACAAATTGGAGCTTCCTGCTTCTTCGCGAGTACATCCGGTTTTCCATGTTTCATGCTTAAAGAAGGTTATAGGTGAAAATCTTCCAGTTCAAACAATATTGCCAGAACTTGATGGGGAAGGGAAAATCATATTGGAACCTGAAGAAGTCATGGAAAAAAGAACTCGACAACTACGGAATCGATCAATTTCAGAGTATCTCATCAAGTGGAAGAACTTACCCACCGAAGATTCTACATGGGAGGATGAGAATTTTATACAGAAGCACCCGGAGCTACTCAAGCATTGAGGACAACACTTTTTTGAAGGAGAGGGGCATGTTAGGTCCCTATATCACTAGTATAGTCTCTTATTATTGTTAGTGTAACCCCCTTATTGTTATTATTGTACCCTTGTAACCCCCATTTTGTTATTATTGTGCCCTTAAATTATTATTGTTAGGTCGGCTAGGATTACATCGTGGCCCACTAGGATTACATTATGGCCCCATGGACTCCTATATATAGAAAGGAGGTTTTGTGAATTGTATCATCCAAGAATTGTTCATTTATGTAATGTATTGGAGGTTGCCCCCTCGAAGTGGCTCATTTCTAAGGCGTTTATATCTCTTTTCTTCTCTTTTTGAGTTGGTTACACAACAAACCAAACCAAAACGTTGCATCGGGCCCATCTCCAGGAACCCGGCGCATTTCGCTTCACTCAAAACAGAGTCTGTATGAGGAAGTTAGAGCCCACTGATCATCATGCCAAATAGGGGAATTTTAAAAAAAAAGGTCAAACAGGGTCAAAGGTAAAAATTTTGGAATATTTCTCCAATTTCGCCCAATGAAACTATGCCAATTGTCAATTTGTGGTTAGTGGTCTAAGAGGGTGATTTGTGGTGTTTTTATTGGTTTGTGGAGGAACCAATGGCATGAACACATGTGGCTGGCCCGAAGGCTGCCACATGCCCCCTTCCAAGGTCCAAATTCAACTGCTGGTCAAATTCTACATTACATTGATTTAAAAATGGTTGAATTTGATTATTTTATGGTTAGCAAACTAATGCATTTGGGCGAAATTTTTTATAATTCCAAAGTTTATTAAACCATATGAAATGGGGGGCAAAATTTTTATAAGTCTAAAGTTTTTAAACCTTATGGTAAATTTATAATGGGTGGAAAGGTGGAGGTCGGGGCTCGACCCTGCGACCTCCCCCACACCAATGCACCTGAATACCACTATGCCCAACATTGTGACTTAATAGTCGTAGCATCAAATACGTATTTGAATTTTCAAATGAGTTTGGGCGGGGGAAAGAAGGGCCAACCCTTGCCACAGAATTGTGGCCCCAAAACCAAAGGCAGATGCCTATTTTAAATGG